>CM030369.1:68763491-68900804 GCA_003604175.2 Clonorchis sinensis | reverse complement strand
GCGACACAGAGGGCGAAATTATTGTCCTTGTCGTTTCGAGATTATTTCCAAACGCAATGCAAAATAAAACACGTGAAGAAGCCGGCTCTTCCGCAAATTTCCCACCGTCATCAGATGTACACCACGCGAAGCCGTTGGCAGCCATTAAAATATAAATTCCGCGCCCATGGTGGACCTGGAGTACGTTTAAACAAATTTCAACAAAACTGCACCAGCACGGGAAGGTCTCAAGGGACCGAATAAATGCCATCAAATGCTGAAACTTTGCGTTAAAGTTCTCCTCCTCCGAACTATGGTTTCAGAGAAATTTTGGGTGTGCATCTAAGGCTCGGCCATATTTTGTCATTTGCATAAACGTTTTTTGTTTGAATACGAAAAGCTACAAATACGAGCTTTTGCACAATTTCAGACGTTACAAACGTGGTCACGTGCTTCGACCCCCTTTTCTGATTTCACTCGCGCTTACAGCGCTCATTCGTGAGTTTCCTGTGCTGGCTCTGGTATCAAAACATTTTAGACTAGCTTCAAATTTAGTATATATGGGAACTGTTCAAGAGAAGACCCCTGGACAACCATGATTGGATCAGTATTTATTCGCTGACCTGGGCTCAGGACAAACTATTTTAAAGAGGACAATTCCTAGTGAGTCTGTTCAATCTGACCTATTTATTACTGTATGCTCAATCTAGCGTTAATATTTTTAATTCTTTACCGCACACTCCTGGCTAAATAGCTTGTTGGGTAGCCGGGCCACTGCAGTATGAATCGCATACCGCTTTATGGAAGTCGATTCATGCACAAGCCCAACTCAAGCAAATGATTGGCTGTTTCGAGTCAAGTGATCCTTGCCAAAACATATGACTGCTACATACAAGGCCCAGCTGCTTGGTAAACATATGCACCAATGGCAGTTCGTGGCCCGATAGCTGGGTGGGGTGAGCTTGGTCGCACGGACCCGGGGGTTCGCGGTTCAAACCCCGGTCACGTCGCCCCTCTTTTCGACTTTCCCCGTCAAAATGTTTTTTTTCTTAGGGCACTACCGCTTTTCCAGCATCAAAATATGATTAACTAAGATGAAAGGAACTTAAAGTTCCAAGTGCGAAAAGTCTAGGTTATGTATACATAACCGAGGCTATTTCTAAGTCTGAACCGAGATTTCCGAAAAGACAAATGTCGAGTTCCTGCCAAACGTTCATTGGAAGAAGTGATGTGGGTAGTCACAAACAGGTTGTGTGAAGAAACGCAGGTCGATGGAGGGCATTTTAAGGGACACGGATACGTTTCGTGATCCAAAGTTCACTTATTCATCATATAAATGTTAAATTGTACACAGTTCATGTGGAGAAACTGAGACCTCCTGAAATAAAATCCTTGGATTGTTTCAGGCTATTTTCTCGCTTGCACTGACAGTCCATCTCTCCTTATTTTATGCGCTTTGACCATTTAACTCGTTTTTTCTTGGCTTGTGCACAAATGCAGTTTGAATGCGCGCGCTTCCTGGCTTGTGCACAACTAACCAATCAGAATGCTGGCTTGTGCATGAATCGCATGCCCCGCTTTATCTCGTACACTGGTGATCACATGCAAATCGGCGGTGGTCGGTGGCCTTGAAAGTTTGCTGACCCAAACAAAATGGTATGGGCATATACCATAAAAATGTGAGAGCGTATTCGACCAGCTCACTGTAAGATTTGCAACTGCAAAACACCATATTTTGTGCGAAAATTAATTTCAGTTTACTTCTGTTGAGTAGAAAATGTGGCATCAGGGTGGTCACGTTTCTTTCGGCGTCGTCTCCATCCTGACCGACTGAAATCTCAATAGCGAAACATTCAAAAATGGAGACGGAAACGTAATTGAAACTAGAGTGTACCCGCTAAAATGTGTTCATCCCACGACTCAATTTATGTATCTCTTTCTCTCGCCCGATTACAGGTACCCCTGGTGAGCCCCCACGAGTCACAGACAGGAAGCAGCAGTCCCCTTGTACACCCCATTGAGTGGTCTTGAGCTATTTTTGCGCCGTACTTGACCTGTGCCTGTCGCTTTCGGTTCTACTACTCGCATTGTTGGCTTGCATCTGGCTATATCTCATGCGTCACCCATGCGGATATGTTCTCTGTGTGGCTTGTGGCTCCAAGAATATCAGTTTCCATATATGTTCAATTTAGGACAAGCATATTCCGCCACTCCATCTTTGTGAACGTCGAGCACCACTGTCTTCCTGAGACCCCACTCTACAAGACCTGGTTGAATGTAGAGTTGTGATTGACTTTGTTGAGTGCAGTAAAGGATGATCTTAGGGGCGGTAAGTGAAAAAAAGTACATAAAGAACTGATTTCCTGGTGTGCTTGTTGCAGACAGTTTTTTATTTGCAGCAGGTTGGCATAACCCGCTTTCGACGCAAGCCATCGTCCATCTTGGTCGTAACTATGACTTTTAGGTAACCGACGGTGCCTAGTCGGCGTAATCTTGCCATTCTGAAAAACACAAAGCCAGTGGATATTGCTCTAGTTTCAAGTGGCTTCAGTTTCCCTTGATGAGTGGGATGTAAACCGCCCGTTGGACGATAGACACTGAGTGCATACGTCAAAGTTGTTCGGCGACCCAAAATACTCCCAAGGCCTTTCAACATACGAGCCGGTTTTGTTAGATACGAAAACTTGCATTTATGGTGTTCCACTTTATCGGTGACCACCTTAAATTCGTAAAATTTTAACGAACCTATTGTTGCATTCATCACAGCAAACGGATCAACGATAGGGTCTGTTCTCATGCTACATTCTCATGTCTGTTCTCTCTTTCGTCTATTGGCTACTCTTGTACGATCAGATGGATCAAACCTTGACCTCAAAATAACAATTTATTGAAATAAAACACGCACAAAATATCTGAAATTTTGGTAATCGAAGTCTGCCGAGTTACGCTGTTTGGAAATCTGCACCAGTTAATTCACTGAAGTTCGCTCGGAGAAGTTGGAATTACAGACAGCCTGGAGCTAACGTGGACTTCACATGCAACACGCTTGAATTGAAGCACCAGAGAAGCCTAATCAGCGCGTGTGGACTATGTGAACGTAGTTGTTAGCATATGCCTCGTCAATTGCTTTGGAGAGGCTACTCGCTTTTGGCCCGGAGGCACAAGGGCGTCCAACCAGCCTATATATGAACCGGGTTGCCGTGTTTTGCTCGTCATCTGCGAACCTAGCATCCGCAGAAGATGAAGTATTTGTGGAACGGCCAACTTCGTGGAGCGAGTAGCGTATGCTAGTCATTTTACGCAATTGTGAGCATGATGCAAGATGGCATTACAAGTTTAATTCAACCTCACTGGAGAATTACGCCACCCTCTGGACCCCTAGGCAAGCTTGTATTCAGTGCAAGTCCTGGATATCTGGTTGCCGTGAAACTTACGCTATCAGGAAACGTAAAACCAACGTTTTGGAAACACACTTTCATTAATAGCAGTTGCAACAAAAATACAGGTGTAGAATCTGCATGCAAAACTGGCACCTGAAGACAAAAAAGCATGGAGAAGTGTTACCAATGACCAACAAGATATAGTGACAAGAACTCGCTTGCCCAGCTTGCGTTAAAGACGCACACTAGTTTCCGCTGCCGCGCTACGAAGAGGAGTAGAGGGATTTTTCTGCCGTAAAAACTCTCCCGCCACCCACATATTTGATAAGACGTGATGACTAGCATTTCTGGAAGTGATTCACCTACAGAAATTACCTTCGTTCTCCTAAGCAATAGGGCACAAGAACGTATGCCTGTTGACCGAGCCATCGATGCAACTGCAATCCAGCTACGATTGACCATTGTTTTTTGCACCAAGTATACTCTTCACCAACCACTGGTACCATCGGACGAATTGGAGACACTAAAACGTTAGCGTTAATATATGACACCATTGCTACGAAGCTATACTTTATGGCTATGCGCATCTTGTGATTGCGCAATTTGACACACTGCAAATAACTGTTATAATCCCGAAAATCAAACAACCCGTCTAGCCCAGCCACCTCGTCCTCTGGTTAATCATTTTTCGCGATTTGAAGTTTTTTCATCATGCACCAAGCAGGATGCCTCTTTATCGTCCTCTCTCGTTCTGTTTTTGCCCGCCTTCTTCAAACCTTAAAGATCTGATCTTGTGTCTACTTGATATGTTCCCCCAAAAGTAAGATAAACTCCTGGTAACTGTTTCTCCTTTCCCATGCCGGCTTAGGCGTGGTCAAGTCTACATCGGATATTAACAACTGTTTATGATATTGTCCATTTTTCGCGCGATTCCCACTACCTGCACATTCCCCAGTTGTGCTCGATTCTGACTGTAACCGTATGATTATGCCTGACGGTATGCCACACAGTAGTTGGGAATAAACATTATTATTATAGGGGAAAGAGGACTCTTTTTGGCACCTAAATGTGATGATGTTAGAGATGCTGGACTAGTCGTTGCATGTCACATGCACTTCAGTGGTTAGCGGAGAAATCCCGTTATCGTAGGCAACCAAAGATATAGAGGCCGCATTCTCAGTCGACAACAGTAGCTTGAAACACGACCTGTCCAAACCTGCTCGGCACATGTTCGCAAGGAACGACAACATGTATCAACGTCAGACTAACCCAGACGGACAATCGCCTCCTAAAAATCCAGTGATATTTCGTTTAATACTTAGTTCAGATGACTGTTCCTTTATGGCGGAGAGTACTGACACCCTAGTCTGAGCACCGGTAGCTAACGGTTGAACATATTTCACTAACAGCAACCACCTAGCGGTCTCACCGGCTGAAACCAGTGACTATCCGTGGCATTCAGAGGCAAAGACCATATGGCGATATGGCAATAACCAAGAGCTCGTAAACGAACACGAGCACTTCGTTGACTGTCCAAATTGCAGCCCATTGCCTTCGCTGAAAATTAGGTACAATTCCTTGCAGTGGGCCAACTCGGCACTTTAACTGAGGTTGCAACGGACCGCTCATGGATGTGTGGCCCAAACACTTCAAACGAGACGGTGAAGTAGCACTTTCCGCACCAATGGAACGCTAACGAGTCTTTTGTCCTTTGTTTTCAATTGCCCATTCTTGTTTAGAATGGCGTGAACACAGATGAGCACGGGGACGAATGAGTTAGTTTCCTTTAAATGTACATATAGACTGATTCAAAGCGGTTCATTATATCATTACCAAGGGTTACAGTATGCTTTCGTGCTTTTCAAACGAACTACGAAACACCACCAGTATGAACAGCGAAACATTCAAACTGCTGTCATAAAAAAAAGATATTGTCATGGGTCTGAATGCGCGCAAGGCCTCTAGAATGCCTAACAGATCGCACACAGGACTGTCCAGACAAAGCAGTTTACCGCGCAGGACCCAACCATTATCCCCTGCCAAGTCAACTGCACACTGCCAAGTCAACTGGACATAGTCACGGATCTCCATGTGTAGCGTGGGCGAGTCGACGCAATACGCTGTAAGGCAACGGGTACACCGGGTTAGTTCAGACACAACAGCACTTGGAGGCACAGCAAGCACGACGCACGGATAGGAAAGCAGAACGACCGCGTTGCAAACACGTGTATTCGACCCCGGAACCGAAACCGAAACAACGGGTACAGGTCACGGGAATTACAGAAAAACAGGTCAAGGTCACTCAGGGGGGGGTGTACCAGCAGGCTACTCCTCCCTGTCCGGCGCCCGTGGTGACTCATCCGGTATACCTGTAATTGGGAGAGAGAGAGAGAGGTGTACACGTAAGGCCATATGTTAAACATGTGTAAGCGGGAACAGTCAAGTTTCAAATGCGTTACACTGCCCCCTCCCAAGTATGAGCACTGTCCTCAGTGCTCAGAAAGAGTGTTTGTGTGGGATGTACTGATCTCAACGGTATGGCTGACAGGTGGGAGATAGGAGGACGTAGACGGCTGGGCGTCAGGACGGGGTGAAGGGTAGGGCTTTAACTGATTGTAATGTACACATTGCACATCCGCATGTGGTTGAGAAGGGTCACGAATGACGTAGGTGTTGTTTGGCCTCTTGATGACGATAATATACGGTCCCTGCCACACGTGATGGAATTTTGCGGGCGCACCCGGTGGTGCTTTCGGCCGGTGTAGGAGCACATAGTCGCCTACTTCATACACAGGTCCGTGTGAGCTGCGGTCGTACACAGTCTTTTGGTGTTGCTGTGCATGTCCAATGTTTTCACGGGCGATTTGTAGTGCCGCAAACAGGCGTTCCCGGAGTGATCGGGCGTATTCGTTACTGCCAACGAGGTCTGCAGGAACCACAGGCGTGTCTGCATCTGAAGGTAATCGGAGGTCGTGGCCGAGTTGTAAAAATGCCGGTGCATAACCTGTTGACTCGTGTGTAGCCGCTCGATAGGCCAGCATGCATAGCGGAATGTGTTCGTCCCACCGTTCCCCTTCGTAACGATCCACGAAGGTAGTTAGTATTTTCTTTATGGTCCTGTTGGTGCGTTCCACCAGGCCGTTCCCCTCTGGATGATACGGTGTTGTCCTTGTTTTATGGATCCCCAGGAATGCACATATTTCCCGTAGTAGGTAACTCTCAAACGCTGGGCCCTGATCAGAGTGGAGAATGACTGGTACCCCATAGCGCGATACCCACTCAGTGACTATCACTGACGCGATCGTACGGGCATCTTGTTGCTTCACTGGCACAGCTTCACACCATTTAGTTAAGTAGTCGACCATGACGACAATGAAACGGTTCCCTTTTCTGGTCTCCGGTAGGGGTCCGATAACATCAACACCCACTCGATGGTTCGGTCCTTGCACGGGGATCGGTTGGAGCGGTGCTCTGGGTGTTATTGTGGGGGCCTTTGTTCTCGCACACACGGAGCAGTGCCGGCAAAACTCCGCAACGTCGTGGTGTAGCAGAAACCACCAATAACGCCGTCTGATGTGCGCTTCCGTTTTCTTCTGTCCAGCGTGTCCCAAATCTCGGTGGACTGCTGATATGGTGCGTTGGACGCAACCACGTGGTACGACGACACGAGGCTGGCCATCCCGACTATCCACAAGGTGAAGCACTCGGGATATAATCCGTAGTTGCCCCCACCGTGACCACAGACTCCGTGCTGCCGGGGATCTCGATGCCATCAGGCGTCCAGAAGGTTTGGAGTTACCCTGTAGCTGGAGGCGGTAAATCTCTCCAATATCCTTGTCCCTGGATTGTTCTTCCTCCCAGTTCATTCGGTTAGGCGCGAGCAATAGATTAACAGACTCCAGTCCCTGGACTGGCCTTCGAGATAAGGCGTCGGCGTTCGAGTGTCTAGCGCCCGGGCGATAGATGCAGGAGAAATTATACTCTTGAATCCGTTCCTGCCAGCGCGCAACCTGACCATCGGGGTCGCGGAAGCTCTGCAGCCATTGTAATGAGTGATGGTCTGTCCGAACAAGGAAGTGCTTGCCAAGCAGGTAGGGCCGGAAGTGATGGAGAAAGTACACCAGAGCAAGCATTTCACGTCGGGTGGTACAGTAGTTACGTTCACGTTTATCTAAAACGCGGCTACCATATGCTATGGCGACTTCTCGGTCACCAACGCGTTGGGAGAGTACAGCACCAATTGCCAATTCGCTAGCATCGGTATCTAAAACAAACTCTCCTGCACCAGGTGAGAAGTCCGGGTATGCCAAAATAGGTGGAGATGTCAGTGCTTGCTTAAGACGGTTGAAGGCTTCATCACACTCTACGGTCCACGTAAATTTCCGATCTTTTTGGGTAAGTCTGTGGAGCGGTGCACTGATAGCAGCAAATCCTTTGATAAATCTCCGGTAGTATGATGCCAGCCCGAGGAAACTACGTAGGCCACGGACATTCGTCGGTGTCGGCCACTCAGCGATGTGTCTGGTCTTATCCGGGTCCGTTTGGACCCCATCGGAAGATAAAATATGGCCCAAAAACAATACTTCACGTTGTAGAAACTTACACTTCTCCGCGCGAAGGGTTAGGCCAGCTTCCTTGAGACGACATAGGACTTCTCGCAGCCGACTGTTGTGTTCGTTCGTCGTCCGACCATGAACAATGATGTCGTCCAGGTAGATCAGGCAAGATCCAGGGACCAGCCCTGCCAGCACCGTCTGCATAAGCCGCTGAAATGTTGCCGGTGCGTTCGCAAGTCCGAATGGCATTGTTTCGAACTCATAAAGTCCAGATGGAATTATAAAGGCTGTTTTCGGTCGGTCTTGGGGTGCGACTTCCACTTGCCAGTAACCTGAAGCCAAGTCTAGTGTTGAGAACCATTTTGCCCCTGCCACAGCATCAATTGTGTCGTCCACTCGTGGTAGGGGAAAAGAATCACGCGTGGTGATATCATTTAATCTCCGATAGTCAATGCACATGCGCAAGTTTCCGTCCTTTTTCTTTGCAAGGACAATGGGGGAAGCCCATGGTGATGATGACGGCCGAATAATCCCGTCATCTAACATCTCTTGAATCATGGTGTCCAGTTTGGCACGGTAATGAATAGGAACCCTACGGGGGGTTTGATATATGGGGCGGTGGTGTCCAGTATCGATAGTGTGTTGAAGGACATGGGTACGGCCCAGTTTAGACCTGTGGGTGTCGAACGAAGTGGTGAATTCATTTAATAGTTCCATTAGGCCGTATTTCGCCTCCGGGGGGGCAGGACTACACTCAACCAAGGGCTGTGCCCAATGACTGCTGTGTTCTACAGACGACAGGAAACCAGGGTTTGGTGGGCAAAGGTTGTCGAACGTGATTTGTCCGCTGACGAAGTCGATAGAGGCCTTGTATTTCTTTAAAAAGTCCATCCCAAGGATGGCTTCCCATGTCACAGGAGCACAATAGAACTGGTGGTGCGTGCACAATTGCCCGATACTGACAGAAAATGACGCTGTTCCCGCTGTTTGGAGCGGCGTACCGTTCGCTGTTATTAATTTGGTGCTAGCTGCCGGTTGACGACAACGTGGCCAAAACTCTCGTGCACCGACTACAGAGCATGAAGCGCCCGTGTCTAGCAGGAAACGTACTGGGCGATTGTCTAAATAACCTGACATTGTGAGCGGTGGCGTAGAATGGGAAATATGAGAAATGACAGGTACCGAATTACAAAAAAATAGGGGCTCACCGGTAGGACGGATTGGGGGGTTGTGACCGCAACGCTGGGCTCTTTTCCCGAACCGGCGGCAGTAGGGGCAGTTCATCCGGCTTGTCGGTCGATTATTCCAGTTACCAGGTGGTGGCTGACGGGGACCTGGATTTGCGGTCAATTTTAAGGCATGGAGTTGTGGCTCTAACACTGATGTTGCCTCGTAACTCCGGGCGAGTTGAATCGCGTCGCGTATATTATCCGGGGAACGACGGATAAGTTCTGCCTTCAGACCAGGGTGAGATACCCCCAGGATGAACTGTTGGAGTAACTCTTCCTCAATCTTTATTCGGTCCTCTGCAGCGTAAATCTTCGTTGCAAGATTTCTGAGACTCCCCAAAAACTGATCCACGGATTCACCGGGTAGTTGTTTCCGCTCCCTGAACCTTTCTAGCTGGAGCAGAGTTGGCTGCCTGACGTTGAAAAGATCGTCCAGAATCGCCCACAGGGTGGCTGATGGCGCTTCAATTGATGTACCAGTCGATAGTAGCTGTCGTGCTGCAGAATCGTCAAGCAGACTGAGTAGGTACTGTCCATACTGGGAAGGGGGTACTAGTTTGAGGTAGGAACGGGCTCGAAAAGACCAGAGGGTGAAATCATCGCCGGGACAGAAAATATTGGGCGGACGCAGGGCGGGGACGGGTCGGTCGGGAAACATAGGGAGATTCGACGTTTTCTGCGCTTGCGATACGACGGGAGGTTCGAATTCGTCTTTTGGATCCATTTTTTTATTATCCCACCTCTGTCACCAATTGTAGCGTGGGCGAGTCGACGCAATACGCTGTAAGGCAACGGGTACACCGGGTTAGTTCAGACACAACAGCACTTGGAGGCACAGCAAGCACGACGCACGGATAGGAAAGCAGAACGACCGCGTTGCAAACACACGTGTATTCGACACCGGAACCGAAACCGAAACAACGGGTACAGGTCACGGGAAGTACAGAAAAAACAGGTCAAGGTCACTCAGGGGGGGTGTACCAGCAGGCTACTCCTCCCTGTCCGGCGCCCGTGGTGACTCATCCGGTATACCTGTAATTGGGAGAGAGAGAGGTGTACACGTAAGGCCATATGTTAAACATGTGTAAGCGGGAACAGTCAAGTTTCAAATGCGTTACACATGGACGACTTGGAACACCTCAACAAACCCGAAACCGCATGTTCCTTTTCTCATCCAAATAACGGTTACTGGCGTACATTTCCCAGTCGAACCTTCGCAGTTAGTTCAAATGCTGCATGTTAGAAACAACTGCTCAAGGTGGCCATCACGGTCAGCCAACCCGATGAATGACAGCCAGTCGAAATCGCGGTGACCATCATCGACGGCATGACATCAGTGCTCAAGACCGATGCTTCGCTGTCGTACCGAAATCGGAGTACCTGAACGCAAGTGCAATGGGTGATTATGCGGATACTTATCGACGTACCGACGATCTCGCTTGTTAGCGTTCCAGTGTGATAGGAAACGCACACACTCATTGACCATGAATGCATAACAGACAAAATGTGCAAGCAATTCGCGGGACTTTTGTTTATATTACTGCGCCGATAAACTATGTCGGCTGGTGTAATATGTGGCTGTTCCTCACCGGAATTCTCGCAGTTTGGACTCAAATTCTATAAAGGAACGACATTCACTACCGAAGAGGTACTCTAACATCTACCTTGTTATATAAAGTTCGTCCACCGGTGCGCCATGTGCACCTGCAAGAAGTAAAACGACACTAAAAGCTTACTTGACGATGTTGTAGAGGGCACTGGCTTTGGCTGCGCAATCCAGCACCTTTCCGCGGAGACCATAACCGTACGGGAAACGAGCGATGAACGAACAAATGTAGCTACCTCACCGACCTTTATACGATTCTCACAGGGCTCTGAAATGCACACAGCGCATCCAGTTCGCAAGTTATTGACCCTTTGCGTGATGTCCGCTAGAATGATTGGAACAGAGGTTATCAGATCACTCAAGGGATTGAAGTTCAGCGTTAAAACTACCGAAGCCTTAGTGCATAACACGTCTAATCTGATCAACTTTTTTCAGAAAGGTGTTGACAACAATTATTTGGTCTCCAAACCTCTCTGAATTGGTGACTTACCAATAAACTCGAGGAACTCTTCAAATGAGTGATTATAGGGGCCTTACACGCTAGTCTGTACCTTACGCTGATGCTCGTACTTTATAATATTTGGTCCGGTCTCCAAAGATGAATTATCACTTTTTGAATAATGAATTATCCATTCATAGTTTTGCAACTACAACGAGTACATATATAAACAATAAAATGAATGGAATCTCTGTGTGCTGGTGAGTTTAGTATCAACAGTCTGAGTCGTCTTTGGTCTTCTGCACACATCAGCGGCCCGTGATATACAACAGCTTGAAACAGCTAGTGCCTATTACTATCTCAAGAATGGCCTTAAAATTGTACGCCTCAGAAGTAGCTCAAACTTAACTCCCCATCATCCATGGTTCTTTTAACATCCAGATACCTGAGATACTCTGTCTGAAAAAGTAACTTTAGCGATTTCTATCTTCTGCAAGTCACATCTGTATTTCATTCACCACCACAGGACCCATAATTTCACCCATTAAAGCCTCGGGTTGCGTTAGATGATCACCACCTTCAAGCTTCTCCTGGCTTGTACTCTTGCGATAGAATCAGTATAGCAACAATTCAAATTGCTTGATTCTGAAGAAGACCGACTGTGTTGAGTCGCAGGAGGTGACATCACCGTTTAGCTATCCGGTGAATTTTATCCCAAGCTCATCACCGGCATACGTGCAATCAGTTTGGTACACTAAAGAAATTTGCATAACTGAACTTCTTGACCACATAATGTGGGAGACAGATGAGCGCATAAAACTAGCACTGTCGATTAGAAAGGACATTCACACGTGTCAAGCATCACGTCCACCACAAATGTGTCCAAGGCCTACGGGCCAATAAATGAAGTCACTTTTGGTATTTCCATTCATCAGGCACCTATGCTGGCCATGCAGCAGCTAGGAATCACACTGCGCCCTTGACGAAATATAAGGAAATCATTTGAAGGAGTACCACACAAATTGCACACGTCTGTCAATAGCAGGCTTGCGATAACGGATGAATTCAGTTCGTACTCACTGAAGACGGCGAACCTCCTGTTGGGGACGTACCAATAGAGGCACAGGCTTGCGACATCTCTTGTTACACAAACGTCGATTTATTAACTACAGTTGATAACCACGTTAAATAGGCACAGTCTATTACACACGTTGGCTGTTTAGTTTGAAATGTGGGAAAGCCTTCGAAAGCTAGGTTTCCATAAGGTACCAGACGAAAATGGGTTTCATGCTCCGATCTCTGGGTGACAGGATTTGGTCACCGCTGACCCAACAGCTCATCTGTTTCAGATGTCAGTCGACTGCGAAATGCTAAGCCCATTCACAGAAAGCCAGCCAAGACTGATCCGGGGTGTTTGTGAAAACTGTCAAGCAGGAAATTACGACCTGACGTCTACGAGGTCTCCATCGGCCTGAGCAGCGTGTATTTATGCAAGGACGATTGTTCCCCATCATGTTGACCGGCATCCGTGAGTTTTGGAATGGGCCGAAAATTGATACACCTAGTAATTTGTTGGTTAAAAATCGGAATAGCCAGTCACTGCTGCCTCTGGTAATCATGATTTCCCGTTGTGGGTGAGTGACAGACAAACTGAACGCGTCTTTTGATCAAGCACACCTTCTGGTGCTGTGTGCGGCACTAACAGCTACAAGGTTTGCAGCGCACTAAGTACATTGCGCGAATCATAACGAGATGTAGGTTGCAGTTAAAGAGACGACCACAGTGTGCACCGAATGTTTGAAAAGAAACACAAAGTGCAACCATGGTACGAATATCTACTTAATCGACAGTTTTGGGAAACTGCCCATTAGCATTGTGGAACGAAGTGCAATCAGATGGTGCGCCACAGAAAGTGTAAAAGTTAAACTTGGATCGAGATAAAGGTGAATCATTTTCGGGAGACCGAAAATCTTCAAAATTATTGTTTTTCCTGGCGACTGTCTATGACCATTTAAACAGCGTCTAAACAGCGTCACAAACCCGTAAAACAAAATGACCTGCGTAAACATAATAATTTATTATGTGAGGGACGAACGTTGGATAGGGGTTGATGGCGGACCGACGATTCGAAATCTTCAGATGTAGCCGTCCTAAGTCAAAGCCATTTTTCGTTATGCCAAGGGTGTCGGCCAGCACTTGGGTGACATTCCAATGTATTTCCTCGTTTAGCTACTGACTGTTGTAAGTAGTACATAATTAGCTCATCCAATTTCGCGAACCTATTGACGGCTGCCGAAACTGCCTCAAGATGTGAGACTCCTCGTAATCACGGCTCTCTTTCTTAAGCAAATGATGAGTCACCTAGTTGACTCAAAAAAACACAGAAGTGCGGCGTCAGAAAACGAATTCCGTGTTGATCCGCAAGCCTCACTGGTCACGCCAGCCGTAAGACAAATATGTGTAGTTCCCAACAGAATAAGAGGGAAAAGCCAAACGGTCAGCGCAAAAAGTTCAATTTACCCATTGTGTTTCTTAGTATAAGTACATGTCAATTAAACCATAATCTCTTCCGGGAAAAAAATTTTCGCAGTTGAAATATGACATTTACCTCTTCCGGGATGCAAATTAACATCAAAATAATGCTGAGGAACACTATCAAGAAAATCGACAGACCGCTGGGTGACCATCAGAAGCAAGCATAATTGAGTATAAAACGTGCACGAGAGAAACGATTAAAGGGCAGTTGCTTAAGACTGTAATAGTATTTTTTAGACTAAGTGCCAGAATCCTATGTAAGTTTTTACTTCCAGCTCTTGATGGTTTTCGAGAAACTTTTGATGAGCGTCGGAGAATCTGCAAATGCACGTGTTTGGTAAGCACCAGTGGATTACGCATTACCCCGCATTTCGCATGCTGTCGGTACAGGCTTGTTATCTCTCCAACTACTCCCTTTCTGATCTCGTCACTCAAGTCATATGCGTGTATGTTGAGTATTGCCACCTTGCTCTCACTTATCAGCTTTGCTTTAGAATCGTTTCTGCGAGGTCTCTGACCCATGCATTCGGAGCAACGGCAAACAAGAAAGAAAAATTTTTCCTTAACAACAAACAACAAAGATAACGATAGTATGAAGTCCTTGACTAACTAAACATCTGCACCGGTTTGCGCCTAATGGCAGTAGACCATCAGACATAGACCTCTAAAACGTTGGAACAATTGACAGTTCATCCACTAGGAGTCCAACAGCTGGTTCAACAGAGCACCAGTCGGGTTGAATATTGTTTTCCGTTCACCGAAGTAATGATGGAGAGTTGCTTTGCTCTAGTAGCAAATAAGAAGAGTAAGGCTAGAGAATTTTTTGTGTTTTGTGAAGAAATAAGCAGTGCCTTACGGCTGTTATGAAAAAAATACTGCCTTCAAAAGGCAGAAAGCAAACATTTCCGTTAGTCTTGCGTGAAAAATTTGCATCCCCATATTATTTTATTAAAAGTGTACTCATATCGAGAAGTGTTATCACTTTATGACTTGAGCTCATATCTCAAGGGCAGAGATCGTAACTCTGTTCTGCAAAACTATTGGCAGATAATGCTGTGTCAACGTGTATAGGTTTACACTGAACAAGTATGGTGCTATAGAGCGCGCTAATAAATGCAAGTTACCAACTGATAAGTTGGAGCTGCTGGTATTCTGAACAAATGAACGATGAGAAACTGGACATACTGTATGTTGGTGCCTAAACTGTCCTAGCTCAAATGACTCATCAAAGCGCTTCACGTACACCTGCAATATTGAGCTGTTAACGCCTACTGTGCCTGAGAAGTTACCGGCCTAATCAATCCTCATCCTTCGCATCTCTGCGTTCATGCAGAATAGCTCCATGATTTGGACCCCCTGGCTTACTAACCTTACATTCCTCTTGGTCGTAGCACATGCAGTTTGCAACTGAGTCGTAGTTTTTGTCCACTTTAGGGCAAAAAGCATTTACTAAAGCAATACCATTCAATAAAACTACAAACGCTTCGCTTCGTGGCCACAGTAGTTAACAGAGGATTTTAGGACAAACCTGACACCTACTGACCTTGGATACAAAAGACCGGTCACTGGTGCGCTGGAAATTTACAGTTTCTTATTCTATTCATTAGGCGAGGCAATGAATTGATAGGTGCTTGAACAAATGTTTCAACCAAAACAGATCATAAGGCGGACGAAGAATGTAGGCATACCGGCGTATTACAAGAACTGCGATAATGATAACAGTGCCTATACTTCGAGACAAACGTGGCTGAGTGGTAACTTGGAAAAACCAGGCGCCATCCTGAAAAAACAACACTACTGAATGAGCCGTGAATCCCTTAAGGGATGCAGAACGTTTGGACCCAGTGTACTACGTCTGTGTGAAGTATGGAAGTGATCCCGACCACGATGCAATGGAAACGTTTTGCTGACTCTGTTGGGCTAGCGCAATTGTCGCGCAAGTGCTCCGTAAAACGTCTGAAGGAGCAAGAGACTGTGCCTTAGAAGATTCGGAGCAGAAAAGTATCTTAAACATTTCTGTTGGTAAAAAATATATTGCGGTCTTGAGCAGATAGAAAACCGTCCAAAACACCTCAGAACTCATCCGTTTATCTCGAAGCTTTGTTTGAAGACAGTAGCGAACTACAGGAATCCTTATCATCTTAGCAGCATCTCAAAGATTCATTAATCTCTCATGCTGCCACAGTGTCAGTTAGTAATTGTTGTTCCTAGAAATTAGAGCTTAGATAATCTTTTGCATTATCAGCAAGCATTTTTGTATTACGTTCAGCGTCTTGAATATCAACGAAAGAGAACTCGTATCTGAGTAAGACCTTTAAGGACTACTTGTATTTTGAAATTTTGTGGTTCACTCACTGTAAGCATGCATTAACTGTGTGAACGCCGCCAAATCAAAAAAGGGCCTGGTGTTAATGAATATTTAATAATGTATTTGTCGGCTTGTTTATTTATTTCTGACAGAAGTGGGCGCCAAATTTCTACCCTCGTTTTCCCTTACGTCATTTTTGAAATTTTGATGAACTAGATCGCTAAGAAATATATCAATAAGCGGTCAGGAACATACCTTGAAATCAGACTTTATTAGGGGTACGGCAGTTTGAGCTCTTCACCACCAAAATAACTTGGCTCGAAAGGTAGTTGGCATTATTATAAAGTCAAAATATATGCTATTTATTACAATCTAGCCTACTAATTTATCGTTTTTTGTCCCAGAAAACTCTGCAATCAAAATGACCCATTGGAGCGAAGTAGGTGCTTGTTGTATTCAGTTAATGTGAGATTCCTTTCACCTTGGTCATTATCCAGTGACAGTGTCTAGTGACAAGCCTTCACTACGATAATGAAAAATGAATGCTCTGATGAGAAGAGTGCTATCAGTAGAGAGCAGAATATTATGTGTGAGTCACAGTATGCCACCGATTAGTTTGGGTTGTCAGCTTCAAGTCTCAACATGCGACTGTGATGAATAATTATAAAGCGTATTCACTACACAGTGAAGATATGTTTCTATCTCTGCAATCTAATATCGAAGCAAATGGGGGCCTTTACAATACGGTTTGTGAGAAACCAATGAATTCCATACATCTTTATTCTAGCAGACGGTCAAACTGAAACGGATTTAACAGACCTGAGGGCGTGATTCGACATGCACATCAATCCATAGCCCTCCAAGCCATGACTGGTTCACACTGAGTACATGGAATGACTTTATGTTGCAATCCTGTGCATGAAAATGTAGGTTCATGTGGATTGATGAATTAGGTTGGTCGATTTCTCCCATTGGATGGTAAAATTGCTGCTCAACAATTTTTGTGAGAGCTTTATGTGCTTGGTCAATGACAATATCAACCCCGAGAGGTAAGTGCAACAGAAATTTAGAAATAATCAGTATGGCCGAAGCGGCTTCCAAAATTTGGGTGTTTTGAATTCATAGGTACGCGGACTTATGACCGATATCGAAAAAGTTTGAATTTTTGGACGTAAAGCGGCATTGCTCGTTTTGGAAAGCTCGAAATATCTTCTGCAGCGAGCGCCTTCCGTTTGAGTTCAGACGTTACAAACCTTCGTATTTGACCATTTGCATTCTCGCAGCATGGAGAGATATGTGGAATATGATCCCACCACAACTTTTACACAGCTTTTAATTGAAGATGTTGATGCTGATGACATTTTCACCCCGAATCATGTATAATCTAACTGCTGGGAGATGACACCGTGGTTGACCCGTAACTGTGACGCTTCACTCATCCCTTGCTTGCCAAAAGACAAGGTACGCATGTCAAGGTTCAGGACTTCATCGGCAGCTTGTACAGTTTATGCATCCTATAAAGCAACTTGCGAACTTAGTGGACATATGGTTACGTACTTGCACAGACATGATATGGAAAAACATGCAATCTGGCGATCGGGTCGGCATAATTACCCATCGAAAGGACAACACCAGAGTGCGTGGGATGTTGCACCAGTCTGGTCACTATTGGTTGAGTGAGATGTGTTGTTTATGCGGTTCTCTCATCATCATCATCATCATCATCATCATCGTCATCATCAGCTGTAAGAACCTCGTACTTGCCGTATAGTGCTGCTAGCTACCACATTTTCGTTTGTCGATGGTTCGGGGAGATGGAGAAGATAGCTACATATTGGAGGCGGTAATTGATATATTTGATGCAATTCAGGGTTGTCAGTGGACTTAATTTGGGAGATTTGGAAGGGAGGCATGCATTGCAGGCAATAGCTTGGATGCATGACCACCACTGAGGGCGCGAATGAGTCATGTCTGACAATGTCCCCAACCATTGATGTGTCTGGTCTCGAAGTTTCATCGGGGGAGACGGCAATTACCGGCGCAACTGAGTTTGCTGGAAACAGCTTTCATACTTCGCTGCCTATTCATTGTTTAACCTCCCCTGGCTCGTTTCCACCCTTAGCGTGGTTGTGCAAAAAGCACCCTTAGAGGAACTCCGTCAACTGGCATACGGAGCACGTATCCAAGCCAGCGCAACCTATGCAGTGTGACCATTCGACGTATTTCAGCATTGCTGATCCGATGTTCCACCAGACTCGAGCAATGCTCCGAAGACATCGATGGTCAAACAATGAAAGTCTTTTGACCTCCCCAGAGCGCAGCGGCCACGTTTCTGACCTGTATAGCAACATGGAGCACACCAAAACATCGCAAACTTGACCCTTGGTGGATAAGCTGATGTCACACCTACGCCACTGGTGATGCACGCTTATGAAAGCTAGTCTCTCGTTCCCAATTGGGATGAAAGTAGCGTGTTTAGCTAGACCACTGGGGATGCTACAGTTGCATAGGACGGCAGATTTGTCCACTACCTCAATAGGCTCATCCGTAAACATGAGACTAGGGTTCGAGCCACCCAGTCTTGCAGCAGCACTTTACACTTTGCAGAGGGGAAGTGCATACCAAACCGTGAGGTAGAATTATTTTGATTATTTATTGTTGCCTACACTACAATGGCTAGACATCCACGAAAAGCTGTCATCTGCACACTGTATACCTGTGAGCGAATGGCGTGAGAGCGTCTCGATCTTACAGAAATTAAAGGCTAGCAGTGAACGTACCATAATCAATTCAGCGACAAAGTTGAAGAGAAAAGGTTAAAGAAAATGGCCTTGCCCGGCACCATTTAAGGTAGTGAATTCAGATGACAGCTTCCCGCAGAACTTCACACTTCCGCGGGATATGGCGTACACGATGCCTTCAGGAGGGTCAAGAATTCATGGGAGCACCTTAGCTCTGTAGGTAATTTTTTAGTGCCCGAAGGTCTTTATGGTCCAAGAAAACTTTCAAATCAACAGAGACCAAACTTGTTGGTTGCTGAAAGCAGTTTCGCTGTTCCAGAGCCTGTTGGGCGGGGGGGGATAGAACCCAGCTTGATGTTCACGGATCTGACTTTCCCTGTGTTCAGTCAACCTTCGAATGATAAGACCAGAGAGTAACTTTGATGCCACAGCTCCCGGGCTGACGTCACGGTGGATTTCACACTGCAGTAGCAAACGTTTTTTGAATATAGGAATAACCTTCGACATCCTATTCTTCAGGCACTTACTCTTCGCTCCATATCGTACCAATAAACTTTGTTAGATGGGACACCAGGGATTATACACCTTCTTTGAACAGAATTGGATGCAGTTCGTCTAGTCATGGTGCCTACCCACGTTTCAGCACGGATACTTCGTACTTTATTTCTTCTTCTAACGAGCAATTACGATTTACTTTCCATTCCCTCGTATGCACTTTCTCTATATACTTGGTTGCAGAAAGCCAGCTAAACTGTTCGTCGGAATGTTCGGCCCATCTCTCCAGTAGATATTTTTACGAGTGAGTAACGAGCCGCATTTTATCGTTTTACCGGCCGTTAGCTTCCCAGGTTCAGTCGTTCGTACCAGTTGATATAGGGTACGGCTTTTTGCGGTGACAGAAACCATCTCCATCTCCCGAGCTTTCAATGTCCACCAGAGCTCTCGGGCTTTCCTCAGGCTCTACACCATTTGGCATTCGTCGTATTTGCGTGTGTCGCCCAACTCGTTGCCTGCTGGTATGGATTTCCTGACATTAACCGGGACCATCGACCTCGGCGATATCCAGTGATCTTGTGGCTGAATTGAAAAATTCGGGCAGATAGCACTGAATGTCGCTAGTATAGCTATTCACATTTTGCCACGCTTCATTCACGTGTTCACTATCAGTACAGTATTGGTTTACCGTAGGTAGTTGTTGAGATAGGTCAGATTGATAGTGTTGAGCTATGATAGTTCTTTGAAGATGGTGGATTGGAATGATTTTTTCTGACTTGTGAGGGCCTGAAGGGAAACGAAGTGTCAGGCATGCACGAACCACGACGTGATCTGAATCAAGTTGCGTGCCCCAGAAGAACGGCAGTCTTGAAGTGTGGCTGTCCACCGATGGCTGATGGCTACGCGATCCAACTGGGTCCACGGCTGATTTAAACTTGGTGTCCTCCAGGTTACAAGATGCAAACGTTTATGTTATGGTGACCAGAGACAAGTGAGCAGCACCCAATTGCAAGACTAACTCTGTGAGACCGCTCGAACGTGATTCCAAGGAGCTCAAGGACCGCCATTGACAAGCATGACAATGTCAGTGCCTCCTGCTTGATGAATAAACTTAGTAACCCTTGATGGAAAGTGTCCTTCTCAGCGTCAAAACCGTAGTCCTTTGGGGCATACGCCAAAGCTACAAGCAGACACCATTATTATGTTGAGGCACTGAGCTTGATTGAGTTGAATAACCGGAAGGCTCAAAGACCACTGTTCACTGAGATCCGATCCAGCTAAGCGCGGTCAGCTCTGGGACTGAGTGCAACTCGCGCCCCATATATTCAGTGAGTCATCGCTCCTGGATCACCGGACACATGGAGGGAGAAATTTGAAAGAGCTGACTTTGTCTCTGGCGTTCTCAGATGCACCACCACGCTTGGGTCTTGTATAGGTGTTTCGGAGACACAGAATACATTAATTATAAGGGAGTATAAGGTCTCAGCCAGCATTAGCTCTTTTCCAAATCGACATAGAATGCGGACGTTGAAATCTCGTATGTAGAAAGGATCTTGTGTATTTATAAAGGTGTTATTTTGTTTATTGTTTAATTTAATGTACGCTATGCATCCAGGAATTCTGAATGACAAGTTGCCGACGGTGGCCCATTTTATACAAACTGTGAATGAACGTAGGTCTTTCGATAGGTTAGGTACTTACGGGTGAGCGGACGAAGAGAAATCAAAGCGGTTATCATACTATAGGACATAACATTGTACTCCATCATTATTATTATTATTATTGTCGTTCAGCTGTAACACCCTTTTGGTGCCTAGCTGCCATGCTGCCCGAAGGAAGCGCGAGGGCTGAGATACTGCCAGGTTGCCCAAGCCTAGACGGGAAGTCGAGAGGCAGAGGTGGGGTTCGGACCACGGATCTTGCGGTCAGTAAATTCGCGCTCTAACCACTTGAGCCATCTCGCCCCCCATCATGCAGATACATTTTTAAAAATTTCGTGTGGTGAATGGTCCATGAAAAAAATCAGTGTGTTTTAGCGAGTAAAGTACTGCAATTTTCAACTGAACTTTCGTCTTGTCGGTAAAGCCGACATATACTGAAGAGCCGAAGGACTGTGTGGCTGTTGCAGCTTACTGGGAGTCATCAAAAGTGCACATTTTATGAAGGTCTAGAGAGTTCCGAACCAGCCATTTCGCAGCTGGTTGTTTGAGCACTTAACCCTTCGGCCACGAGTGACTTATCAGCAATATGGTTGACCCGCATTTGGACAGGATATGATCGAAAGGTGAACGAGACTTTATCCTGCCTGAGTACGAGTAAATCACACTGCTGACCAGCCATTTGTGGCCGAACGGTTACCTATTCCAACTGATAAACAGAAAGTAGCGGGTTCGAAACCAACTAAAGTCTTATTGAGATGCGCGCTGGTTATGAGTTTTAAAAAGGATGAAATAGCTGTACAGGGATTTTGGGCTTTTTAGCATAGTTTGACTACATTTACAGGATGAAACCTCGGCTGAAAATTAACACTCTTGTCACACCATGAATTATTTAAATGTTTTCTCTGAACACATGTCATGCCCAAACAGCTATTTGTCTTCTGGATACTTTGCTCAAACAAAGTACGCACTCGTCTTGATTTCTGACAACAAATATAACAGACTACCAAATGCTACTTTGTTTAATGTGGGTAATGGAGAATTTGCATGCTAACCTAATAACCACAAATTCCCGAGTAAGGAGAAATTATAAAGGGAAATAAATTTATGGAAAATGAAGCATTTTTGTTTTGTAGGTCAAATGATACATTTAGTTTTAAACCCACGTATGGGGCCATTTAGGCGTTAAACGCTTGAGAAATTCGCAGTAAAACTGTTCCCTGGACCTTAGGAGAAAAGAGTGATAAAAGAAATCGCACTCATTTATGTTTCTGCAAATCCACAGTTGTCCACGGTCGTCGTTTAGCAAACGTGTATAACCAAGTCTTATGCAAGTCTTCTTTTGAGGGTCGTTGCCATTGATTGTGCTGTTGGGCATGTAGAAACTTCTCCTCGAGTTAGACCTCCATAAGTACATTTATCTAGGCTCGCTTGACAGTTGCTGCATTCTTTGCACTGTCGAATTAGTTCTCTTCGATCTCCACAATGAGCATCTAAAAACGCACAACGGAATGTTGATTTGCTTTAATGATGTAGAGCCCTAACATTAGAGGAAATACTTTATTAGGATATACTGAGAATCAAATTCAAATTGAAAATCTTGTTACAAAGGCTGATTTAATTGTAAAACATTTCGAAGTGAACAAAAATCAGTTCAAGTTACCGATCGCAAAATATGTCGTTGTTCGCAGACCCAGAAACACATTTCACGTGATGCCTTGCCAATAATTGAATGTAACTCAACAGACTAGAGCCCGGATGAATTGATCAACGTGTTCAGTGTCACTTCACTGGTAGGCTTTGACCGATCTACGAGAACTGGAATCGTACTAATTATCCCGTATGTTCAGATAATAAATGGGCATCCAAGGTTCATCTTGAGCTCTACACTAATTAGATTCCAGATAAGGCTTTTCTCGCTTTTCTCGCGACCAAACTGTGACGGAAACTAATAGCGCAATCCAAATGCTTTTTCTTGTGGGTTTTACAAATAAACCGATGACGTCTGTATGCGAATGCAGTAGCCCAATTTCCTGAATTTACCAGATCTAACTGATGGAGAAAGCGAGTTCAAAATATGGCTAGGTAATCTTACTTTAATAAAAACGACAAAAATTGAACGGTAAAATGCTTTTTTTGTTATCTACAACTATTAGAATGAGGAAGTGGACAATAAGCTCAAAAGTCATCATCTGAATTTCTCCTGGATTATGAACCCAGTCCTCCGCTCACGATTGGTGCGTACCCACAGGTTATCAACACTTCTATTCAGTTAAATCTCTCAACCCTGTTGGGGTAAGCTTTTCTTCCGAACCTTCGGGGCTTAGATAAATTGTACTACTGGAGAAATCTAATAACGTCAAAAAATGTTTTCACTGCAACGTAGCCTACCAAACCGCGACGCCCTAGGTTCACACGAAGTTGTGCTTGCTGAACTTTACAAAGCCATTTCACGACCTCCAAAAATCAAAATTCTGCATAAATGTTTGCCCGTAAATTGCACTTCTGCGTCCCGCTGCCGGTCACTTCGTCTCCAGAGAATGGTCAGCACATTTTTCAGAAGCAGCAAAACTGTGTGAGAGTTACATCTTATACAAACGTGAATTGCTCAGTACTACGATTTATATAGTGGATGATAAAAGGAAATATTTTGACTTCCTATGAGCCATCAATATAACATTAAAAATATCCATGTCGGATAATGTCTGTTCCGACTTGAAATAATGTTAACGACATTTAAAGGAATAAAAAGAAAGTAGACTGTTACATTTTAGGTTGTCTGTGACTTACTACATTTTGATCTTGCTAAAACTGCCTGAAGGCATGCGTCAGACACGGTTTGTACCATCAAGTTACATTCGCGGCCAAAATTTCTTGACTGGGTGAGAGAGGAGGCCAGAACGGTAACGATTAGTACCGTTAGTTGCTGTGGGAAGAAAGATTATGGAAGTGCACAATCCTAGGGTTGTTTTTTCTGTTTTTTTAAATTCACTCAACCATATCTACTTGAATACTCACACGCATCTATTGGAACCTCTCTTCACTCATCCAATATCAGTATTTCGTTCATTATATAGCACAAAACACAGCCTAATATAAGGCAAGTATCAACGTGCATACCGAGCCGACCATGACTAACATCTCTTCGCATTGATGAAGAATCACTCAGCAATGCTTCATCCGGTTCTCACATTGCATCTGACGTAGCCCTAGTATGAGTAGACAGCCGTTTTATATGTAAACGTGATTTTACTCGGTTTTTCTGAACACAGCTGGTTTTTTATCTGGTGTTCTGACTGGCTGGATTGTTAAGCAATATACCTGGTGCACACAGTGCTTCCACCGGTGGGCACACATCGTGTTCGGTGACTGGTTAAAGCACAGACTTGCAAGTTTTACGCGGGTCATGAAGTGGTTATTGTCTTCCGAAATACTGGGAATCCTAAGTCCGGCATCTGAGACGCAAATCCAAGAAAATCAGGCTTTGACAATCTGATAATTACATCTTTGCCTTTAAGTAAATGCTTAAAAACACCCACAACCAACAGTCGCTGATTGTTTCGACAATAAGCAAACAATTGACTCTGATAACTATTCTGTACATACTTGAACAAACAGGAGTAGTTCCTAAACATGCGAATATGTTTCACGATATTTATTCTAGTATTTCTGGTCATATAAGAGGTTAGAATGCATTATCGATGATATTTCTTGCAACCGGGGATGCCTTTTGTCTTAGTTGTGCCTCTTTTTTTCGGCGGAAGGGTTATAGAGGCGTATTTCTTTTGACTCAAAGATTGCGAACGACAGACTGATCAGAATTATGCGACTTTGTTATTCAGTGAACATCAATAATGTTAAAAAGTGATCCTTTGTTTTGGTATGCAGTTTGCAGCAGCAGGATCGAATTTTTACTATATCTGCATCTCTTTGAAATTTCAACCTAAAGAGAATGAATTTTGCGATCTCGTGTTTGAAACTGCACAACTCGTGGTCTTGCTGCGACCAAATGGGTCATTTCACGCGCCACCAAAGTGTAAGCAACGTAATTTGTGGCGCCAATAATCTGTATAAAAGTCAACGCGATGAACAATACTTGTGGAACTTGGCCACCGTGACCCGAGATCACCAAAGAGCCTGAAGGCAAGTTTGTGATACTAGCCGATCAGTGGTTGGGACAGGTTCCATGCAGGCCAAACTATCATCCACACTGTGATGCTGCAGATATAGCGTTCCCTGGGCAAGCAAGGGATAGATACAACCCGTCATCCTCTTGCCACTTTTTCTGGGGCCAACTGAACGTTTTGTAAGCAGCATATCATCCTAGTAAAAAAAGAAGCCAACAATGCTAGTCGGATTACCAGCTGTTGCTTTTTTGCTCAAACAGCTCTGTTGGCTAATACCGACCCTGTGTAATCCATTGTCGATCTTTGCTCATGCTAAGTAGCTATGATAAAACACAATCATAAGAAACAGGACTTAAAGAAGCCAGAAATACTTCCAAATGCTAGTTTGCATATTGTGGGGAGTTTCTAGCTTTGCATCGGAATGGGTTTTTTGCGCATTTTTTCCTCGATATCCTCGTCACAAGCATTTTTGCCCATGAGTTGTGAGTTGATCTGATAGTGAACTAGTTTTCCTTATGCATTAAGGACATAGTCTGATCCGGGAGCGGAAGATCTTTGGAGAAATAATCGTACAAAATTTTGCCCGACTTGACCAGAACACCAATGGTAGCTATCTATCCAAGTACTTTGAGCGTATGCATCTTAACACAGTAGTCTGTTCCGCAGCAGCTCGCGCATACGCTCCACAGAAAATAAAAAAACAACCTAACTGAAAGTAATGATGGTTAAATGACAGCTTCAATTGATTAAGTAATGGCTTTCTGTCTCAACCATTTTCTATACCTTCCAATCACTGATAGTTTCAGGTACTCAAAACTGAATAAGTCGATACGTCTTCCGTCACGGGATACATCAAGGTTTGCCGCATTGTTCGCAGCCAACCCGAAGTTAATTTGCATTTGTTTTACACCTCTGTTATGCACATCTTTGACAAGACGTGCTGCTCTGTGTCAATTAAGTTGACGAAGCTTTTTATTTGTTTAGGATTCATGAACATATACATATAGTAGCTGTTCAACCTATATTTCCAAGGGGAAAAGTTTTCTCTTTATTAAAACAAAGCACCTAATAGGCTGAAAGTAGAGTAGAGATGTTCTGGTAATGAGCGGACAAATTTGGCTTCCGCGTGGGATAGCTGGATACACAGAATTCATGCAGACCTTATTACTTTTGGAGGTCCTTGGAACAAGGATGGGCCAAGGTGGCTCAAATGGTGAAAAAACTGACTTTTTATCTGACCAGACTTGGGCTAGGTATATTTTCGGGACAAATCTACTGAGCCATTCTAGTTCAGGGCCAGCAGCTTTGCATGTTTCATGGCCACCTGACGTATAGAACACTTCGAGTCTTCTACAGACTGTTGTACGCCATTTTTCCTTCAGGCGCAAAGCATCTTCGAAATATACTACCGAAAGAGGAGTCTCAAGGTTTTACCTGCTCAAACGAAAATCATCTCAAAGTTAGATAGGAACGTTGAGATTGGTTAATCCTGATATGCTACGCCGGACGAACACTATATATATATATATATATATATATATACGTTAGGCTCCCCGACATATGGGACCGTCGAAAAGTTGCTTCATTTTAAGAACTAGCTAGCGAAGGAGTAAATAAAGCCCTTCTCGGGGCAAAACAGACAAGCTGTTACAATCGCCAGCACCGGCTGTTGCTAGCATAAAAATTTATTGTATAAAATAAATTTTTCGGAGGACCTACTCAGTTTGTTCGTTTCAATTTGTTCAACGGATCCGACAAACCTTATTTTTCTTTCAAGTAACTGATGGACAGCTCAGTTTATGCCTCAGATGACATTCAATTTCAGGGCCTGTCAGGTTACTATTCCGTTAGTTACGCTTCAGCCCGGTAGTTCAGAGAACTGTTGCACTGTCTCGTGTAGGCTGAGATTCGTTGACCGAGATATTCATCAATCCGTTCACCCCCCACTTGGCTATCTCTTGCATGCACATACGCAGGCAAGCATGCACGTCCAAAATCACTTTTTAGCCTAGGATTCGTTGGACTTGTTCAACCAAGCGCACCACTCACCCAGTGCTTTGCTTGTTCCCAGAATGTGCCCAGAGGACTTAAGGTTGGTGTCCCTGAGTTATCTTACAATCCGACTGATTTGACATTCACCTTGCTGGGCGTGATGGCTAATTGGAGCGTGGAAAT
Organism: Clonorchis sinensis; assembly: GCA_003604175.2. Classification (NCBI taxonomy): domain Eukaryota; kingdom Metazoa; phylum Platyhelminthes; class Trematoda; order Opisthorchiida; family Opisthorchiidae; genus Clonorchis; species Clonorchis sinensis. The sequence goes on along the minus strand of CM030369.1, from coordinate 68,873,576 downwards.
TAATTGCATGTCAAGTCGACAAGATGGGCAAATAGAAACCAAAAGGTGGTTTCTGTCTGTGAGCAGGGTTTTTTGCGCATCACAAGGGGGGGGGCAAAAACCACATCGGTCTCAGACATCGTTTTTGCGTCAAAAAGCCCTTTTCGAAACTGAACAATGACGATGTGGTAGGTGTTGGGTAAGAATTCATTTGTTCATAGATGGCTATTACGTCCATCTTCTGATGCTAATTAAAGAAAACTCAGGAAGGGTGCTGACAAAGAATTTTACCAAATAATCTGGATATAGACAATATGGTGACAAGCAGTGGATGTGCTGTTTACTCTGCTCGACTGTTGGACTTTTTTTGGACATGAAGGCGGGCAAATATTCCTATGGAAAACCTTTCGGTTCTAATCGTAACTGACAGTGAACTGCCTCCTCCCTTTTTCAGCACTCTTCCATCCGGTTGAACTTTCTATCCACAAATACTCTCATTTGCAACTCAGCTTGGTTTTCACGAGAGACTCAACTGAATCTCTCGTGCATGATATTCTTCAGCTGAATGAGCGATATATTCCATAACTACTAACAAGGTTGCTGACAACTCTTCAACAGCCCAGGACCGGTTTCGCTCATCTTGGGGTTCATTAGGTAGGCGCAGCCCCGACTTCCAGTTGAAGATCACCATACAACAGAAATTCCGTTGAGTTTCTCGTGGAAAATAACTGATACACAAATAAGTGAACTTGTCTAAATCTGTCCAATTTGGATTCGAGTAGAAGATAATGTTGACGGAAATCGGGGACTGCGCCTACCTGATGATCCTCAAGAATAGTTTTCTATCTACAGGTTTTGCGCAACTCTGGCAGGGATCCATGTAAAGTAAACAAGAAATAGTGAGTGGCTTTGTCTGTAGGCACTTTGCGACTGCGTTTCCATTCACCGAGCTATCCTATCCTTAACCCGCATTCGGTCCCTGCTTCCGCTGGGCGCTCATTCGGTAGGAGCGAGGTGATTCTAAAGCCATTATTAGGATTCCATCCTAATTAAAAAAACCGGGAGTTGGTCTGGGTATCTGTGATAATCATCGACTCTGTGCCCTTTTGCTGCGCCTTGCAACGTTTTTTCAACAACTTGTTTCGCTAGGCGTACACACCCACAACATAAGCCACAACGATGAGGGCAATCGATGGCCATGATCTCATCAGCGGATAAGCATCCGTTCGTGGGTCGGGATAAAGTGAAAGAAACGCACTTTCCAAACGCTCCCATATTTTTCCTTCAGGCGTTCCCATATTGTGGTTAATCCGACGGTAATCCTCCTGGAATTCACTGTGGATGGGTGTGCGAACGAAGACCAGCTCAGAGTGAGAAACCAGTCAATACCGTAAAGACGCTCAACACCCCATGAACGTTTGACAGAAACAACAATGCCTTACCCACGTTTCTCCTGCAACTTTCTGGCTAATAGCTGAAGACTGTGCCATACAGCAGTTAATTAGCAACGTGATTAACCTGCATTGGACCGGATACTGTGCCCCATGTTAGACAGGTTCACATTGCTTGTTCCGAAGTTGACTGGCTCCTCAGTTAACAGGCTCTCAAATGAACTAATCATGAACCTATATGCTACTACTTAGTTGTTTGTGGAGGCAGTCGGAGTACACTTACACCCATATGAAACCAGGACAGACTGGTTGCTGACCTATGTAAATATTGACCTGGCCTCACGAATTGCTTTACCATGTTCTTCCGTTAGCAAAGTCTGGTCTAGTCAGGAAGCCCCCATTGTACGACTGTCTCATTTGGTTTTTTGTTCGGTTAATACTGCTGGGTCAAAGTTCATAAGGAAGTTTCAGGGTTGCTGAGTGTAAATGATATAATACAACAATCGTGGACCTGCGCGTCCGGACATGTTGACGAATCGCAAACAGTCTCCCCCCACAAACAATTCTGTAAATCAACAGCTGAGTAAGGCTGAGTCAGAAGTGGTGACAATTAATTCAAACTGAATTTCCACCAGTTCCTTTCTAGCTATGCAAACATTATAATTGGAGAGTGTTTAGGGACAAACTGTGTTTAGAAACAACCCTCCTGGTAGATTAATTGCTCTGCATTCCTCTCCGGGGTTTTTCTTCATGTGCACCGCCGTATATAGCGCACCGAAACAGGGAAATGGAACTGGATTTCAACATACTCAGTCCTCTTTTCGGATCCGTCGGATGTGGTGTTAAGTATATGGGTATGGAGTCCTTAATTTCAAAAGAATATGGGATATCATTTAGATAATCTAAGGTGAGGCATACTCCAAGTACAAAAGTTAGAGACACTTTCAGAAAGATTTGAGAAGGACACGAGGTCACTGGATATTTGGAGGGAGGTTGATACATGATTAGGTTAATACACCAGAATTTTTGCTCCCCTTTCTATTGCTTCCAACCCTCAACGTCCCATGTGTCCTCTCCCCTTTCTATTGCTTCCAACCCTCAAAGTCCCATGTGTTTTCCAAAGTGTTAGCATGTAGATGAAAATAAATCATGGTTTTGACAATCTGACCTGTCCGACCGGAGCACGGTTGAGATGACAACGTATTACGTGGCCGAGTTATTTTCGGATTATCTTTGCAACGTTTCCTTCTCGTGAAACGTTACTTCAGAAGCGTATTACTTCTGAAATATCCAAGAGTCAATGGCCTAGTTGCTTTTGTATGTCACACTTCCATGATATGAATACTAATACGTCTTGTTAAGACTATCAAGATACTCGTTTAGGTTCTAATAACATCCCGATCTTGGGATAAAAGAAAGGTATTGGGAAATAAATTATCCCTCACTATCTAAGCATCATCGCGCCCAAGTTCATTTTGATGCAGAATTGCACTGTTAGCCCTGATACTATTTGATACCATTTGGTACCACTTAGTACTCCAGGGCCAGTAGCGATGACTTTGGAGAACAGGTGTTCCAGGCTGAATTACCATGAGAGTGCTGGCTTTCACAGTAGGCGGACAACATTTCTGGTCAAAGTTTTCAAACTAAAAGTACTGATCACCAGTCGGTGCACTTGGCTGGCATGAACAAGACTTCGAGGTGTGTTGAATGTGCTTGAAAAACAACCATTGACCATCGGCCACCTTAGTTTTAAACTGATATCTACGCAGTCACATCCGGTAAATTATATTTCATCCAACCATTCTAAAGATTTCTAGTTGACAGAAGAAACATCGCATTACTTATGTACAATTGAATTACTTTTAAAAAGAGTCTTACGCTTCATTAAATCAATCTGTGCAGTGTGTATTGTCAGCTTCGATTACTGCAAATTATGAAATGGTGAATCTGTCTATTCACTCACCTTTGTCAGGCTTTGCCAATCTTTTCATTACTTTTAGAAACAGTCACAACACATAGGACAGCTGACCAGCTTTTTTCTTCAGGAGGCACACGTAGATAAGTAAGTGATGCCAGCGAAAAACTAGCATGTGCCGTTCTGCCATGCCTACGAAAGCGTTCTAGCTCGACATGCTGTAAGTGTTTTCACACTTGCGTTTTCCGAATGCATTAGTTGTAAAGTTCCAGAACTTGCGATAACCCTAAATAAGGTTAATTAATTAAGGTTCCAAAGGTAAGTGGACTTGATATCCTTCTACTTGCAAGACCACGTGTCCGGCGACAAGCGAGTCACGAGGCAACTTCTATATGCTTTAAAGATATTTGTATGTTCGCGTCATCAGGAAGCAGTAAATAGGTTTGTGCGCCTTCGATATCTGTGAACGACATCGAAGGATAACAATCAAATAAAGTGCCTCCAATCGGTAAACCAAGACTCTAAACCCAGTCCAAACTCATGATACTTTTCACCCATACTAATCGGTCATAAGGCTTAGTCGTCAAAACAACCTTAATCTAGTCCACTTGTTTAAAGAGATATCGTTTGTTAACGCTGAACAAACCTCATAACTGACAAAATTGATCTGATTAACCTCTTTCTCGGAAGAAGACGTGGCTCAGCAGTGAACCCGGTGGGTTTTTGCCAAACCTTACTCACAGGTTCAATTGTTCGCTATTTCTACCCTGTGTATGTGTCGGGTAGTATATTGCTACCAGGTCAGATCCTAATGACTGACAGGCATTCTCGACCTCATTATGTAACATTTACAAATGCCAAATGGAATCTCAACCCGTGTGTCTTCTGTGACTCCATTTTCTATTTTGGAAATCCAGTCCAACATTTCTGTCCAGTTGCACCCAATCGCCGCGTTCACTTAGCCAATGTATTTCTCGGACTCCCGGATGTATTCATGATTCCATTCTACAGCCGTGAATATGTGCGTACATGTAAACGTGCACGCTCAATCTTAAGCCCACCCGTTGTAGTCAGACGGACAGCTCACCAGCGCCACCAAAAAAACGCTGTGCTGCATGCATCCAGTCCACGATCCCATCCGAACGGGCTGCATTCTGACTGACATGTTGACCACCGAATGCTTGTTTGGCTTGTTGCAATCGATGGTCACAGCGGGTGGTTCAGTGAACTGTCCACCTTGAATGTGGATGATTGGTGTCTGTCGAGTAAAGTCTGACTTGAAACGAAGGTTCACCCTGGAGGTCGAATAAATCTATGCCTAACACGCGAGAAGCTTCTTCATCCTTGTTGTTGATCATCATGGCCTCACGAATTTCCTGGGAGTTTGTGATAGTTTGTCAATAGTACACTATAATTGTCATCGAGAGGAATATCAATGGCTCAGGACTTGCAGATGACTGTTTTTCTGTATTTTGAGCTGAGCAGTCTCACTGTAAACAGTTTGTCTCTAACCGGATTGTTTCTGTTAGCTATTTACAAGTAAGACCATCTACTATAAAAGGGATGGTTTCTGTTTGATTTCGACTATCGATTGGTTGTACCCAGTAGCTTCCCCTGGGCGATATTTCTGACATTTTCCTCGAGTGCCAATTAGAGAAAAAAGTTTTTCTAACTTACTACCTAGAGTCCGTTGGAGGGAACAGTCTTTTCTGCCAACAATCAATTGCAAAGTTGCAGTATGCACGATCAGTGAATGTCATGAACAGAAGAAAGCGAAAAAGCATTTGATAGCTATAGGGAAGAAACATAGCGGATGCGTTTTGGGCGTGGTTGTACCAAAGTTGAGTGAGTTGGCGCATTTGAGCTAAAGTTACCCTGATTGGTTGTCTTGTGAAGACCCGCCCAATAGCAAACTAGCAAACCTCGGTGGTGGAGCTATCACCACCCACGCTTTTCAGAATGAGTGAGGTGGAACGATGCTAGGACTAGCCAGTGTGATTGAATCGGAACCTAACTAATGAGGGTAAAAGAACCGGTTTCCCCTTTCTCACTGCTGCCTGCCCGAAAATGGAGACCTTCTCCAGCCTGGAAACAATTAGCGAGGTGTTGGAGCAGGGGTGGCAACTCTGGGTATGTCCGTCCCAAAAGTTCTTCCCCTTTAACTACGTGGCTTCGTGAAAGGCACATCAGCAAACTGTCGCACATGTTGATCGACGACAGATGTTACCATAGATAATGCGCTGGACTCAACATAAACGAAGAAGCGACAACTCCTTTTGTAACACTATTCAGTCCCGGATAACAGCCTGGCCGTCAAAGGATAGGCACAAATTAAAATGGCGCAAGCGCAGCAAGGAAGCCTCTGTGAACCGTACTTGGATGTTACCCTCAAGCGTACCGAGGTAATTCTTCATGAACATTTATTTATGTAAATAGCATAATTATACTCCAACCTGCGTATAAAACACTAGTCATTTAAACAGGAGACATGCCTTCGCCGGTGACTACTCAAATGTCAACGTGAAAGACTTGTAGTAAGTCAGAAATGAAGTTTTCCATACAAATCAAGCAGTGCTTTATTGCAATTTGGAGGTTAACTTACAACTAGGACCGACTGAGTGCATCGCTATATAGCTTAGTCTGATTATGACATGCAGACGGTTTTTGCTAAAAGTCTAGTTCGGTAATTACATAGTGCAGTGATCCACAAAGTGGCTCTCCGCGAAACACGTAGGTAATCAGGGCCTTTTGGAAATGACATCTTTTTTCAAAGAAGGGCTCACGCACTGCGTGATGGCTGAAGGTTGAATTTTCCCGGGAGTGTTCATTTTTGGAGTTTATTCGGCTCGGTGAATTACTGTGTTTGATAAGTTCATCTATTTAGAAAAATATTAGCTGATAGTACAAAACACTGCGAAAGGTTAGGAGTGAGCAAGGATAGTTAGGTGATTTCACTAAAAACATTTAAGTATCCACAGATAGACGACATTTTCTCAACAACCCCAGCTACGAAATGTTGACTTAGCAACACAATCCTCCCGACTGACTACGAATATGGCAAAACCATTAACTTAGTTAAGTCCATAAAAACAAACAGGTCACTGAGGATTCCACCTCGATTAGCGATTGCATGTTGGCAACAAAATTGCTAAGCTCAGCGAACAACTCGATCACCACCGAATCAATAATGTCCCATGGAAATTACATTTTACAAAGGCAAGGACGATAATTTGGAACCTTCGGGCATCACTTTTCAAACTAACTTTCAAACTCGACATACCGACCACAATTTTTAAGCTTCTTCTGTTTGTCGCCGTTGTGAAGATTTTTACGTTTCTCAAGAAGTGATTCGAAAGTATGAAGGGGTCAAATTATGGTTTGAAACAAACCTCGGACTTCCCAGATGATAAATCACTCTGGAGAAGCAAATGCCTCCTGGGATAGCGATGAAGTTCATCCTGCTGGATCAGGGGATTTTTACAACCGTCACCTGCATCCGTTCTCAATTGATACACACTAATTACCGAAAAGAATTTCAACAGGTTGCTGTTCACATCAATCAGTAAGTTAAAGCACTCTTACTGTTCCATAAATTTAACATGTTTACCATCTTCCTTGCTTGATCATTATTAAACGTGGACATTAAAAGACGCGGCGAAGTGAACAAGTCCTGATTTCTTCCATTGACCATCTGGCTAGTATGTTACCACCCCTATGATATGTTGGAATAAGGCTCAACAGGGAATGTACAAACAGAGCTGGACGTCAAACTTTCATTGTGTTGAAAGTTTCAGGTCGTTGCCAGAAGGACGCTAGGGTGAAGAACTATCTATGTGCCAGAACAAGTTAAATGTTCGCATGAGTATTTTTGGACACAAAGATTACTAATGTTCAATCGGACTGTGAGTACCTCAGATTCAGCTAACCGTAGTTCTAAAGATATTGATCGATTGACCGGCTTTTTCCTAATCGTGTGAAGAACGTTATCTTTACCCATTATGTGATTGGCTTTCGGCTAAATGCAAAGCAACGACACTGGATTCGCAATTCTCAGGTGTAAGCGAACAGGGATGGTGTCCGCCTATTCTGTTGGGCTAACGCCTTGTTGCATGACCAGCAAGCGGTACTCGAGACTAGCATGCAAACGAGTACAACTAAGGCTGGTTGTAGTAGCTACCACCGCATTACTAGAAGGAAACTAAACCCTGACTAGTTTTGAACGCCATAAATATTTGATTATTCCTCCAGAAATCGGTTCAATGATTTTCCCTATCCTTACACAGAAAACTTGCGTAGACTCGCTTCTAATGTACTGCGTGAGTTGTGCGTCTTTCTTTCACAAAGTTCATTATTTTGGTAAGAAACGGGTGAAATAGTGATCCTGCGTAAATACTCATTTCAAAATATCCACTTATTGTTGTAAAAGTTCATGTTTCATCATTGACCCAACTGTGCTCTAGTAGCATTGGGGGACAACTCCAATATGAGTATCGAAAGAAACACTTGAGTCTTCCCAATAATACATCATTTCTAACGCCAAGGCTGTACACAAGGAAGTGAATGCATCCTTCTAAAAGCTATCAGTAGTATTCTAGTTACAATAGTACAGAGCTCTACGGGAGAGCGTATGCAGAATACAAGCGACCATTCCCGAAGACATTTTACTGCAGTAGCTCAGGCTTTTCTCATTGAATTATTGATGACTCCGTCATGGTAAATAAAAGTCACTAGTCGTCTTATACTAGTTCTTCCCACGTTGTTAATTTTTTTTTCAAAGTAGCAAACTTGAAAGGGACGTATTTACTTTTCACAAACCACCAAGGGTTGAAACTTCTCACTTATATTAATAACCATAGAACTACTCTAAAAATCTAAAAGTAGGTACGCCTATATGCGACACATGACGTACGAGAGCACGTTTTATTAAACAAGCAGTCGTAGTGACTTAGAGATTCTGTCCTTGTTGTACTTTGGTGTACGAATGGCTAAAGATGACTTGGTGGGGAACATATGTCCATCTTGTTATAGTTATTGAGAACTATCCGGTAAGGTTGAGCTCACAGTTCTAAGTTAGTCAGTTCCGTACTCGAACATTGCAAACCGATCATGATTACGTCAGATAAACACAACGTATGGATGCAATACAATGCTGAGATAGAATCTCCCAAGATCGGAACTTAGGGGAGTACGATCGGAGGATGTTGCTGAGGTAGTCACAGCAGCTTTCATTCAGCTAACTGGCTCCCTTTATCACAAAATATCTCAAAATTAAGGATAATTGTGCACGTCCCCTTCCGTTACCTGACGTTGCATTCTTAACCATTGATCCAAGAGTTATGCACTTCTGTTTGTTTTACTCTTTTTTTAATTAGTTTGGCTTATACTGGAACGGTTTTCTTGTCGTCTTATATCACATAAATGGAGAGTAGTGCATCAGTATTTGTAATCATCCACTCCTCCGTTGCATGCTGTGACAATCTGTTTTGATGGCGAAACTATCAGCCATTTTCTTTTTGATCTCAGACACTCATACTGATATGGAAATTCCTGAGAACCTTACGAGGAAATTATGGGATATGTGAAATATGTGGTACGCAGATGAAGCAGTTTAGGAGATAAGTGCCTAAAACAGGTCATCCGGACGGCTAATCAACAAAGGCGTTCATTGCCGCTCACGACTCCTACAAACAAATGCAACACTCGAAGTAGATACTGGTCTGTCCGATCTAACCAATTCATCAGTTGGTACTTAGAGTATCATCTCTGTTCACTAAGCTTTTTTTATCTCCAACCTTGGCGATACGAACATGCGACACAGTTTGAATGCATTCTTTTCCAACAAATTAGAAATTTCCCTTCAATGAGACAGTCTTGGTTTTGAAATGGAGATATCTGGCCAGAACTTAAAAGAGACTATTCAACTAAGAATGTTATCGATACAAACAATCCCAACTCCATTCGTCTTAAAAACGACTTTGGTTCATTGGTTGAAGAAATGCAGTCAAGCGATTCAGGCAGCGTCTTGAATGAATCGTAGAATTTACGACGAAACCAATGTTCTTGCAAACTGGAGATTCACTGGTGACATATAGCAAACCACAGTGATTCATTCATTTAGGTGTGGTTGGTAATGAAGAATAGAATTGGGAAAAACGATGGTACAACTTCAGATCATATCTACATCAAGTGGGGTTTTGCAGAAAACATTTAAGGTTTATCAGAATGACGCACCGAAGACTTATCCTTCACCTTCCGAACCGCCTCCCAAAACCTCCTTATTTCTTACTGCACTACGCATTGGAAGACGCCTAAAGAAGGGAAATCTATTCATTTCTGAATACAGTTGGTCAGCAAAGATCAGGAAAACTGTCTTCTCAGGCATGGTCATAATATGATAAGCTGTAGCAGCAGAAACGAAATGGACATAAACCTCTCCTTATTTTCATTGCACAATGATTAGTGATTACAACGTATGATATCAATCAAAACTGACTGGTAACTCTCACACTTTGTTTGTTTCTGAGGTAAATTTTTGGATTTGGTGACATAACTGAGCTATTTTCATTGCCGCATTTCGGTCCCCTAACAGGAAAATTTTTCATTTTACCTTCAAAGTTATTATTGTTGGTGTACTGAATCCGCACAAAGGGATAAGAAAAGCGAAGAAAATGATTTTCATATCTCATTTGGCGTACTAGTCACGGGTGTACCGCCTACTGAAGTGCTAAACTGCCTAAGAGATGGCGTCCTGGGATACAAAGTCCGCACTGTTATAAGTGGTGAGAAAGATTCTTTATCCAAGTTTAGAAGTTGACGCGTTTAAATGTCTACTCCAGTCTAACCCCTTGGACTTAGTTGTTATTATTGTATCGGGCCTGCCGGAATTAATAAGAGAGCACTCGGTTGGTCCACCAGAAATGTAATATACCAGAAACACGTCACGAGAATGTTTGTTTTGAGCACAGAGCTCGTAGAAATAAGAGGACTGTAAACTGGATGAATGGAACCTTTGGAATGGTCCCATTGTTCTGGTGTCAGCGAACTGTTTTGAAATTTTACAGAATATTCAAAATTCGGACAGTTATCCTAACGTCGTCTAAATTCACCAATGTTTGCTCTAGCGGTACTTCGTTGTACACTGCATTGCACGGACGAATCGTATCATCTGCCAGTGACCACACTCGATGTGTGGTTTACTCATCTAGGAACGAGCCAAATTCTTCGAAAGAAATTTACGAGTTTGATAATGTGATAAACCAAGAGTGACTTACATCAGGGTGTTGACACTATCTTCTCGAGGCGAAGCTCAAGAAATTCGAAAGGGGGGTAAAGAAGTCGATGTAAGTAGACACGTGGACCTTCAAATAAACCGAACGGGAATGTCGCAAGTGCTTCTATTTTTTCGTCACATATTGTCTGCCAGGTACTTCGTGTACACCTACTAAGATAGAGCAAAATGCACACCTACCCTCCTCTGCCAAAGAAATTCAGCTAGCAATTTGATGTATTTAGCACACACAAAGCTGAATGCGCCCACCATTGGATTGTATTTTCCATTTGTATCGCAGCATCAGTTACTGTAGGCTCGATTGTCAACCCCCAACAACGATCACCCATCGTGGTCGTAGCATGTGTATTCGCACTCTGGCTAGCATGCGACGATATTGCTATCTAGATAGAGGTGTTTGATCTAACATCACCGTCAGCATAAAAAGTTCTCTTCGATGAGACTAAGAAATATGAACTTTGGACAATGTTGCTAAACACTGTAAACACGGAGTTTCTACGGCTTGACCCAGTAACACTTCGCACACCATAATTTTGACCGGTTACCGCCGATTGAACTTCTAGTCGGATGACCACTCAACAGGCAAATCTGTAACATGGTGCCATCTAGATCGATGTTAGATAACTAATTAATAAACCCAGAGAATCAACCCACTTATTCATACCATCAAAACAAAAAACATGTGTTTGCTGTCCTATTTAATTTTTGAAAATTACAGTTCGAATTCACCAAGCAAACAGACAGAATTTAAATTTAAATCACTTCAGCTGTTAGGACCATTTTACATATTTTATTTCAATGTATTCGTCACCCCCACTTCCTAGGATTTGTTTTAGACATTTCAGACTATCTAACAGCAACAGGTGACGTATTGACAGTCTCAGTTTCTTTATGGAAAACCCATGATGCCCACAACCCAAACGCCGAAATGTGCACGTCTGCAACGGCTGGTCGCAAGCCCTATCTAAGCAATCAGGCTTCAAACACAAGTCCAAAGAGCAAACTAACACTGACGCATGCGCAAATATGGGCCTCGCACTTGCAGCATAAGAGCCTTAGCAACAAACGGGCTTATACCATCCTGGAGTGGCTTCATACACTACACTACAAGACATACAACCAACACATGCAGTACCTTAAACGGAAGTGCGCGCGCGACAACGCAGTGATGGCAACATGGATTCTATGGGCATGACAGCTCGAATAGCTATTTTCCTAAACGGGCAAGCCCTGTTAGTTGACCACACACTCACCGTGTTGTACACCCATTCTCACGAGTCCAGGATAGAGGTGGGCTAGATACAACCAGTTCATTCTGGTGACTCATTTCGAAACTCAACCGAGTAATCACACATGTTTTCTGGATGACATGACGACTGTGCAATGAAACAGTGCCCGTCGATCTCGCTCGCGTTGCTGGCTTGATGGGTGACAAGACACCAGTGACACGACCGGTCTGCCTGCGAGTGCATCAAAGCGCAATAATTCGGTGCTGGCCACAGTTCACAACGCACATGACACTTGAAATGGGAGAAGCAGTTGCTCCAGTGTCCAGGACGTGTATTTTCTGCCACCGAGCAAACAAGTGCAGATACTGATGCTATATAGTGATGGCCGAATGAACCACGCGGTTGCGATGGCAACGAGGTTAGGCATTGGTTCAATATACCTACCGATGTGGTAATGCCAGTAACCGAACTTCTGGTGAAAAGTTGAGATACTGGCGAAAACACGCCTACGGACGAAACTTTTACATGTCAGGTTCCCAGGACATAGATTAGAGCTTCGAAATGAGAGTACAAAAAGCCTTCCAGCCTCTCAGTAATCTGTACTGAAACAAAGACCATGAACTGGAATGCTTGCCAATCTGTGCCAATGGCAACAACGTTTGGGTTTCAGGCAACATTGAAGTCACGTGTTTTCTCGCGTCGAACATAACTTTGTACAAGTGATGACTGATGGTTCTAGACCTGTTTTCTTGTACAGGTAGGATTCTGGAAAGCATTTTCAGCATGCACATCACTTAGATTATACAAATACAAAAATCATATGTCGTGTCGGTGGACTGTCCCATTCACACAGAATTTCGGAAAAAAGCGTCCAAAATAAATGGTTCAGGAGTAGTACATATAATGTCTGTAATGGCCGCACATGTTGGAGCATCAGAATAATGAAACTTTAGTTCCATAATAAAATTAAGCGTAAGAGTGTCGCTTCTATGCTGTTGTTCATTTTACCAGTTGAACGAGATTTTCCTTGACACGATTCTTGGTAGCTGAGAGCTGCATAGACAACGGAGGGCTCATCAGAAGACTGTTCTTTTTCGACCGGGCTGTCATTTGGAGTGACTATAAGCTGCACAATTTCCCCTTAGAGGAGAAAAAATGTCTACCAGTATATACGAAATCATATCTAACTGCGGCCTCTTCCTTCTGTGAAAAATTCTAATAAGAGTCCAGTTTTTTTATTTCCTTGTCTCTCCTTAGCTTTAAGCATTCAGATATCCAAAAATTCACTCAAGGATGGTCTGCCTACTAAACTTGTTAGTCATAACGATTAAGTACACAAAAAATCACACATGTATGTTGGGATATGTGTAACACCTATTGGACCACTTCAGTGAACCAAGCGCTAACTGCAGTTGGACCGTATTTGAAAGGCACGGTGCGTCCTGAGCATGATTGCAGTCTTTCCGTTCCTGACTCTCAGTCATTGATAAACCATGTTTCACCTGTAAACACAGCACCTGTGCATTTGCGTCGAATAACCGGTAATACTTCCAATTTCGTCACACACAGAGACGTTGGAATAAACGCCAAATGAATTACAGAGGAAGTTGTTTGATCAGTTTGTTGGCTAAAATCCTAGAGTCGCTTTCCACTTAAATGAAAGTATTACTGTAAACTCTGTATGGCAATAATGGACGAAAGTAGTTGAGAGCAATAAACGTGACGAGTAAGCAACTTGTAAAAAGCCCCCAATTCGAATTTGAGTGCTGGATATGTCCATCAAATGCTCCATGCTCCTCTGTATGTGAAAGATATGAAAATGAGGAAGGACTGCAGCTGAATAAAATGAACCGAAGGGAGGAAAATGATGGTCGTTGATGGCAGATTGTGCGAGTTGAACAACCCTGATGTTCGGGTTCACCAACTGCACAGGAGGAAGCTAGGAGAGAATTTTTCGTTTGACAGACATCCAACACGAATAACAAAGACGGTTTGTGTTGATCCGTATGTGATGCTGTCTGCACGCCTGTGAAGCAATACAATGGGGCATTGGAATCATTCATTAATTCCTTCGCACTGTAGTGAAAAAAACGACGCTTATCTAACACAATGCTATAAGAGCACATGTGCTAAGAATCGCCCAAGACGAACCAGTTTGGTTATAATGACGAACTACGCGTCGCAGTTGCAGCAGGGGTCTACCTTCATTATTAGAATTTTGAGCAAAATCGTCTCAACTTGCCTCTTAGTTACTCACGACTGACATGGTATGAGGGGTTTAGAGCCCTCTTAGTCCGATTCTACTCATGTAGGTGCATCTACAGGTTGACGCAAGTACTACTTAAAAGTCGACAATTGGTGTCTGCTGCATAAGACAAAAACAAACGTTTCGGCTTTATAGGGACACCATGGTGATCTTACTGTCGAAATGATCTCAAGTTTGTCCTTCAATTTATAATGAGCTTCATGATTTTAATGAAGTAACGCGTTTCAGTCAAGTGATTTAATTTTTCGTTTCAATGAGCACCTCTAATGATTCGGAAAATTCAACAAGTCCTTCTGCGCTAGCATAAAAGAATGGTCCTTTGCACCGGGCCATCATTCACCACTCGTAAACCCAAAGGTGAACGTGCGTAGCTCACTGGTTTCTGTCCAGGCTTTGCCTGACTGCTATGAAGCACCCTTTTAAATAGTAAATAGTAAATAGTAAATAGTAATAGCTCCTTCTGTTGCTAGGCTGAGCGCTATGTAGACTATATACGCCAGCGAAGTACTTGATTTAATTACCAAAAGGACGCTTCCGATTGATTTCAGGCTTCATCTGACAACCTCTAAAGTAATGCAGACAGTATGTCAGTATGTATTTTTTCGAATTGACCATCGTGAACACTTGTTTTGAATGATAGAATACATTTTGATATAATAGATCTTGACGAAAGTATTCACAGACCAGTGAAGCCTATGATCCAAATGCCCACAAGTGTTCTGTTCTCACAGAAGCATCGGCTTAGAACAACTAGCCATCAAATGGACCACACTCCAGTAGGTTATATTTCTGCACTCGTTCAAGGTAATGGGTATAGCTGTTGAAAAATCCTTGATCTGTTCTTTAAGACACGCCGCTTTAAGCGGCTCCAAAGTGAAAGTCAAGGGGACTCATTTCGAACAATCTGGGTAGCCAATCAAAAAGCTCCGCTCAATTGATCCATCTACCCCAGAGTGTTTCACTCAGATATTGCGGAGTCTCCAGACGTTATTTGCCATTATGTTGGAAAAAACATCATCGATTATTTTAGACGCTTGCAGAAATCCTTATTATTGCAGCTAGTGATGGTATGCTAGAGCTACGGCAAACAGAGATTAGACGTTGAAGGAGGAGCTTACCATTCACGATATACAAAGATAAAAACGATGAGAGGAATTTTTTTCGGAAATGCTACCCCAAGCCGTCAGGTTATTTATTAGTAATTGAGTGCGGCAAGGTCAGTGGTGACGCTAGAAGTACCTAGCCAATATGTCTGATCGTCAAACATCGCACGTCAGCGATGATTGCATTGAACCGACGCGCCGTTTCGTTTGCATTGTAATTGCACTAGTCTCTGTAATGTCAGATACATTGGTTTATCGTGGACAACGGAAGATAAAATGGGGGCTTCTTCCATTTTCAGTGTCATATAAGGTGTAAAATGCGGCTGCTACCACGTAAATTTGCTGAGGCACTCACAGATAGGTTGATCTTTTCACTCGCACTTTGTCAATCTTCTAACCAGCACACAAAGTGAGATCAACAAGTACTATGTTGTTGCGCAGTCGTCACGCCATCCAGAAACCCCGTGTTCTTACCCAGCCAAGTTCCGGCAAGACTCACAAAAGAGGGTTGGCTGGACTCAGCTTAACTTGATCCTGTGCTCCGGAAAATTTGCATACAGCAGTGTTTATTGCACACGCTGAAGGGGAAGCAATCAGCATATTTTTGATGTTCGGGTCATTCACCAATAGGCCTAGATGAGGATAACATCATGCGAGGGCAACTTTCTACAGAGATTCAGCAGCGAATTAACGTACTTTTGAAACTGGAGTTCCTGAAGGTCCGTGTCGAACCACTCAGAACAAGAAAAATGGAATAGGCCTTGTCCTAAATCTGCAATCCACTTACGCAATTACGGGCTGTCGAAAACCTCAAGGTAATCGTTCCGAAGAGAATAACGGCGAACGGCACCAGCACACGAGCTTGCTAGGCACATGTCCATAATCATGAAAATCGATGAAAGCTAATTCCTAGTCATTTGCATTCGCTCGGAATGTGTAACTGCGAAGGTCGAAAGAATCTGTGAACGACATCGAAGGATAATAATCAAATAAAGTGCCTCAAATCGGGAAACCAACACCCTAAACCCAGTCCAAACTCATGCTACTTTTTACCCAGACTCATCGGTCATAAGGCTTAGTCGTCAAAACAACCTTAATCTAGTCCGCTTGTTTGAAGAGATATCGGGTGTTGACGTGGAATAAGCCTCATAACTGACAAAATTGATCTGATTAACCTCTTTCTCGGAAGAAGACGTGGCTCAGCAATGAACTCGGCGAGTGATTACCAAACCTTACTCACAAGTTCAATTTTCGCTATTCTACCCTGTGTATGTGTCGGGTAGTATATTGCTACCAGGTCAGATCCTAATGACTGACAGGCATTCTCGACCTCATTTTGTAACATTTACAAATACCAACTGGAATCTCAACCCGTGTGACTTCTGTGACTCCATTTTCTATTTTGGAAATCCAGTCCAACATTTCTGTCCACTTGCACTCAATCGCCGCGTTCACTTAAACGGTGTATTTTTCGGACTCCCGGATGTATTCATGATTCCATTCTACAGCCGTGAGTATGTGCGTACATGTAAACGTGCACGCTCAATCTTAAGCCCACCCGTTGTAGTCAGACGGACAGCTCACCAGCGCCACCAAAAAAACGCTGTGCTGCATGCATCCAGTCCACGATCCCATCCGAACGGGCTGCATTCTGACTGACATGTTGACCACCGAATGCTTGTTTGGCTTGTTGCAATCGATGGTCACAGCGGGTGGTTCAGTGAACTGTCCACCTTGAATGTGAATGATTTTTGTCTGTTGGCTTGAAACGAAGGCTCGCTCTGGAGGTCAAATTAGTGTATGTCTAACATCCCAGAAGCTTGTTTATCCTTGATCATCATGGCCTCACGAATTTCGAGGGAGATTCTTATAACTTGTCAATAGTACGCTATATTTGCCATTGAGAGGAATATTAGTGGCTCAGGAATTGCAGTCGACTGTTTTTTGTATTTCGAGCTGAGCAGTTTCGCTGTAAACATTTTGTCCATAGCCGAGGTGACAACATCAGTGCGTAATGTGTTGGCTCCTCACCATTCGCTCGGCCGTGTGTCGCTGTGCGACCGTTGATTTGTGCTGCGCGCCTGTTTATGTACTTAATTTTTACCCGGGAAGACCTTGTTTACGATTAGTCGTCTGTACAGTTGAATCTATTGGTTGACTTATTGACCCCTCATGTGATTACTCGGTTTTGAGCTTGGCACTCGTGATTCATACCCCGTTGCCGGATCCACCTGGCTGACCATCAGTTTTCCAATGTGTCAGATTAAGTGAACGATTTTGTGTTGCGTCGATCGGTTCAATTTTAATGTCCTTTTATCGCTTCTGTGTTGGACCACCATGTTTCTAAAATCTCCTTACTTGTCTAGTATTCCCATGCGCCAAGAACTCTATGTAACCTAGATTTTTCGCCTCAAATTAGGTCCTCCTCGGTGAGGGACATTGGTAGTGGATCACGTGTTCTGACAGCTGTACTATTTTCTTCCATCTTTGCAGAGGGCCTTCGTGCAACCTAGTATTTATCCTTATTCGATGCAGTTTGTTTGGTGCACTACGTCCCTCCCTCGGTGGCGAGATCAGGATGACACCTAGGCTACGCGGGTTTCTTTTGGCTATAATTCGAATATTATCTCGATGCGTAGTAGATTAGTACGTTCGCTTGTTTGATTGTGTGATCTGGTTTTCATGTCGTCCGGTCTCCTGGTCCAAACTTGTTTGAATGAAAGTTCGAAGATAGGCATTTTTTCGAAACACCCAGGGTACAGTCGTTTTTTATTTCTTTAGTCTCAGTTACTCTGTACTGCAATGTGTCTCTTTTCCCACCAACAGAGCTTGTAAGCAGCTCTCTCCTAGTTTGTCTGGTCCGCGGGTCTTCTTCCAGTAAATAGCAGATCAGAAGTGTTTTTGACCGGATGGTTAAGTATCTGTTGGAGATCTCAAACTCCAAGTCATTCGGACAAAAGAAAAAGACATAAGCAAAGTGGACAGTGTGACGTCTTTCGTAGTTTTATTCCGCTCGAACGGAGTGTTTAGCTGTTAGAGTGAGAATGCTTGGTCCAGCTGAGATACTCGAAAACGAGCTACAGCCCAATCGAAATACCCTCCGGGAGGAACTTGACCTTAAACGCCTTATAGAAAAAAACATGATCCCAAGTTTTTGGAATAAAGTAAGGTTAATTTACATCGATTTTGAATAATAACGATGAAATATAGATGAACTTCATCTTAAGACAAAAAAAATACTCGGTTACTGATGTAAATTTATCTTTAGAGCCCGAAGCAAAATTCAACCCCGAAAATCTCTGCGGATGCGATTCATCTATCCCAGCTGCTTTTAATTAGAAACAGCAATAAAACCATCTTATGCGAAGACCAGTACCAACATTCCCGAAACATATAGTAAGGAAAATTCGTAAGCAGCTGGTACTGATCTCAGTGTGGTCGTAATAAACAACCTCATGATCTCATTGGATCACTCCAAAGAGGATCTACGCTGCAGTTTTGAAATCTGACTAAGGTAGTCCCATCAGTGATATATGATACTGTTGTATGTCCCGTAGTTTGCAGTCTCACAGGTCGTCTCACGATATCATCAACTTACGTTCCTCGCTACTAGGTGATCAATACCTTGGAGAATTTCTGCGATCCACAATGCGCTTTATTGACAAGTTGCATTCTTGGGAACATGTCATGATTGTCTGCAAAACAAGGACCTGTTTCTTACCTTATTAAATCTCCTGGAGAAACGTCTTCAAAGACAGGCCTAACAACAACATAAGTGTGACCATTGTCTTTGAAAATGCTTTCTACAATTGTATCCTACTTCCGGATAGGAGGCCAGAACAGTTAACAGGATCTTTCTTAAATCAAGCTCCCTGGCTCGCTTACATAAAACCTGCTTAACGTTTGGAGGAGGAAGAGATGAGGTAAACTTCAGATTCCCAACTAGCTATGATTATGTCAACCTTTGGAACTAAGCGGACATTCCATAGGCCATGTCAACTGGTTTTACCACAAAGACCGAGTAATCAGATAATGGATTTACTTACCAAACAACACAACTGACTGTCCAGGCGACCAGCCTTGATCAAGGTTACCCCGTTGTTCAATTAGCTGTGACGGTGTTCACTAAACTAATGACGAGGGAGTGGCATCGCATTACTTGGCCCAAGAAAGAGTAAAGATAATTTTCAATTGTGATAAGCATTTTGGACATTTTGGTGGAATAATATGCATCCTCGAGGAAGAACAATGGGCTTCCGAATGGTGCAGTATGGTGACTCGGGTTGTACCACCGTAATCATCAATGCTCATCTAGGTAGATAAAAAACAAAAAGTTCTGGCCTGTCTAATTGTCTCAACAAATTCCTCTCATGCATATCAAATTGCCGAATGAATGTGTCGTCTAAAAATATAAGATGATCCGTTGTTCAGGACAACCAAGTAAGGTAACGATTTCCATTTCAGTTATTCAGCCATGAATCATCCAGGATCGTAACCTTACAAAAGCCTGTAGAACTGCACCTATGAAGAGCGTTATGGAAATCCATGATGCTGAACATATCGCGGCTGTCCTAACACAAAAATGAAAATCAGTACCATTGCTAATCAGAGCACAGGCGGGGCGGAAATCGGTATTTAGGCCTTAGAGTTTAAAATATTCTACGGTGTTCCATTTCTGGACATGTCGGTCTTCGTAATGTTCAGGCACATTATTTGTTTGCAACACAAAAATGAAGGTATTTTCGTCCTTTCAAAAGCTGGATTAAATGACTAGCACCTGAATTGGAATTTCCGGAGAACAGTCGTCAAACCATTGGGCGCCTAAACATAATATGTACCAGTGAGAGCTTGCGCTGGGCCGAATGAAGGCTTTTGGTGCCGATGAAGATCCGGCGGAATAAAATCTATGCTTAGTGATGTTTTCTAGCTTAAAATGACACATTGTCGAAATGTAGGTAGCTTGGGTGTGTTTACTGTTGGTCGATCAGATGGTAGCTCGGCGAATAGATCAACTACTATCTGATCAACCAACAGTAAAATGACAAAATCACGTAAATACTCCTTTGATAATGTGTCAAGATTACTAGGTTTGGCAGGTAAAACGGTAAGTGAGCTGATGTCCCAAAAGACCGACAGTACCAAGGCGCATGCGTCCGCACGTTGGGCAGTAGAGAGATTGAGCCCCTTCAGAATGGCCCAGTAGCAGTAAGATATATCGCTTTTCAAAGCTCATATTACCTGCTTGGATAGCCATTCTCTGGGACGACCTGTCAGCGCCAGGTCTTCCCATGGTCTAAAGTAGTCTAAATTCTTCGGACTTCAATGAAGGCTGTCTTAATATCGGGATTAAGGACGCTCCCGAGTTCGAACTACTCTTATACTGGCCATAGAAAATTTTTTTTGGACGTTAATTTCGACTACTCGTCTGAACCGGCCTAAAGGGCAGAATTGACTTTAAATCCGACTGCATTCAGCTCCAAAGACGTTTGTTTCTCGACTAATTTAGATGTTCCGGATTATATTATTCCATTTGACCCGAAGGGTTTCTTGTAGACAAAGTGGTTAAAATCGGTCATGAACCAAAACATGCTGTCAGTATATCTTTCAAGTTTTCCTGGCGAGAATCTTGTCTATTTTCAAGTGGCAAGTGCTCCAAACGCTTTACTCTGCTAAAGAAGTCCTTCTAGCTGTCTTTCCTTGAAGGATATGTATTTTTCAAAATTAAAGGATGAAAGATGGTGTCGTCGGCTACAATCTGACCGAAGATTAATCGGTTGACCGACTGGGTTATTTGACCAAATTATGATTCCAAACTAACCGCAAAAATAACGAGTCAACTTCGCTTGACTGGGGGAATGAAATCAACTCCGGGTCCAACAGCCAAATTGGTTATCCTGTTTCCTCAATCCAAACGGTTTTTTTGTTGCTTCGCTTGTCAAACCTGGTTAGACAAAGGTTTGAAATGTGCACTCAAATAATAACCGAGTGATACTCGGGACGTTAATCATATCATATCCATTAGTTAATTTATGAACTTGCCAAGTCAATCAATTCACATGATGCAATGGCATCTAAGGAAAGCGACGCAACCTGTAATAACCCAGCGGCAAGTGTGATCATTCAATGCGCTGGAAACCTTGACACAATGAAATCTCTTCATTTCGGCTGCTGAAATTTCCTCACCCTGCTGGATTATTGCATCTAAAGGATAATATAGCCTCCATCAATATCGACGATACCACCAACCAAAATACCCAAACCAAGATTTATATAAATCCATGTAACGGGAACCGATACTCACTAGTGACCTAACTGTCAAAGGGGTATCTGTTAGTCTCAGCCCGATCAGACGCCTTCATTGATCCTCCAGACGCCTTATCCTAAGCAAGTTTGACCCAGGACGACGATGTGAAAACGGTGACAAACTTGTAAACTCCGTTCCGTCGGATTACCTCGTCAAGATCAGTATACGCTTCCAGCACCCTAAATGCTGTGTGTTAACGTGATACTTGAATGATATTCATACTTCTTTTTGAATTAGCTGCCTTGATCTGATCTCGATGGACACTAACGGTCGTTCAGAGGAGTTAAAGCTTGAAGCAAGGGAAGACCGGAATATTTTTTGATGCGACCAAATGTCAAAATTCATATTGCTGAGAGACAAAAAAGCGCATCGGCCACCTTCCACTTTGGCGCAGAGACAAAAATTAAACGCTGTAAAAGCACCACAATGCAATTAGCAGCGCATCGAATCGTTGTTGCGCAATAAGAATGGGGAGTTAATAGCAGACTCCGCGGAGAGAAAACCATGTCTGGAATACTTCAGCCAACTGCTAGACTACCAGAATCTTCGGACGAACAACCTACAAACAGCTATATCCGGGCCTCATAAAACTAAATGCAAACCATCCAGGTAAAGGGTTTTCGTCACTCTGCAGGCACCCAATTTTGTCAAGTACATGGATTTTGTGCATGCACCGGTTGGTCAGCGAACAGCAAAACATTTACAAATTTGATTCACCTACCGCGCTTTCCGCGATCGCATTCCGAAAGAAATGCTCATCCTGGAATTGATATCGCTTGAAAATTTGTTGACGGCCTTATCAGGTTTGCACGGTTTGGTTTATATTGTCAGCTTTACTGTAAATCCGCAAAAAAGGACGAATGGGACTTAAGCTTACGAGCTTGAACAAACTCAGCGCTTCACAAATACCCTATAAATGACAGGTGACAATGGACTGAAGGGTTAATTTCCTAAGCATGTCGATGTGTCCTAGGTCTTCCTATCTGACAGACACTACTATATGATTTTAACTGCACATATTTTAGCCGATATATCATACAAACTACCGTAAACCACTCGTGTAAGTGGGTTGTTCGAAAAATCCACGAACGAAAGTGATCGTTTGTTGATGTCCAATTGGAGTTACAAAATATGGAAAACGAATTACCATATTAACTTAGAGGTTTCACGATATGGTTCGCGAGCCGAATTGAGAGCTTCCAACCAATGTTGTATACCAATACTCATTGTGCTTTGAATGTACTGTTTACGCAGGCTCAACGCATTGAACTAGACCTTCAAAGGGAAGAAGATAGAAAATACCAAATTCATGGCCACCATTGTGTCAATCTAGAGTCGAGAAACGAAACAAATGGTAAGTCTAGTAGAGAAAACCTTATTCTTGTCCATTGATGGTGTTCGAGCAACGTGATTTTTTCTTCAATTCCTTGGTTAAACATGCAGATCATAGTGAAACTCTAATCGGAAATAAGCCGGTATCGCCAAGTTATTGCAACCTGGGCTATGATTGATAGATCAGTTCACATCTCCGCACCAAAATATTTGCCAGTGGAGTGCAGGCATTCCTTGTCAAATTTAGCTTCTAATCCTTGGCAATATATAATGGGGTTTGTCGCTTTAAATTTATTTCAACAGTGTTCTTTCAAATATGAATATCTCGCACATCACAATCAAAAACAGTCTTACCATGCATAAATTTTCTCTGTTGGTACCCTTTAACTATCGAGAAATCCCCAACCTTTTCAACCACGCTGAAATTAGGAGGTTTATTAAACGAATTTTCAGATATGGGTGTAAATGTGAGTTCTCGAGGTCCACTTGAATCATGTTATCCTACTAGATTTTGAAATTTCGCGCTCTTCTGCTGACACAAATACCTTATGAAGTCACTCTACCTCCTACGTAATCTTCTGATCTCTTCATACTGGGTCTCCGGATTGGGGCTGGAAACGAAAATCTTCTGTTGTACTGCGCGGCTGATGATGATCCTTATCAGTTTGGCTATACCAGTGAATGTGCGAGAAAGATGAGAGACGCCGTTTGAGTCAGTCTCTAGTATGCGGAACATAATCGCTCCAAAATTCCGACTAGATTTCTAACCTCTTCACGCCGAAACACCCCAGCTCGGGTATTTAGCAACTTAATTTATAAAGATAATCAAATATTTTCTGTGATGTTCAGGCCATACTCGTCATTCTGACAGTGTGAAACAAAATCCATGCGTTTTCTCGTGATGATCTCGCGCCAAAAAAAGCACAGAACAAATGTTGAACAAACGCCATCTACATTTAGCTAACTAACCAACTAATTTTAGCTACTGGGTTAGTTTGAGGAAAAGGGTACTGGTGACTTAAAGTGGCTACGACAGACGATCATCATTGCTCCAAGTAACTGGTAGTTTACTCTGCAGGTGAAGTTAGTGAATGCCTAAAACCATGAAACAGTTTGTGGGACATGGAATAACCAGCAGTAAGGATCCACGATGTCTTGAAACGCCGAAATTCCGGGAAGAACTTGGAACGCTAGCTAGGTCATCGTTATCAGCGACGTGAATGACGGGCAATTGGATAATACATATAGCGTCACAATTCTTTAGTCATGCAATTCCTGGCGCTTGCTGTTGTATCAATATCTTCTCGGCGACCACCTTTTAGGCCAGTGCAACTTGTGGGTTTTCTATTCATTTCTAAGCAAAGCAATTTCTCAAACCAAACTTATGACGCACATGAGAAAACACTCTTGAATTTTACACAAGATACGGGGTTTTAATTACCAGATTATTGGTACATCTTGTTACATTCAGAATGTCCTCAAATCTGCAAACATGTCATCCCTATCATCCTTATAATTAGTGCATTTGTGTGTAGTAAAGCGGTCCGGTATGTCATTGATCTACATAGAATGTTGTCTGATGTTCATTCTGTCGTTCTTTCTACATTTATCCTTGGGGCTCTCCGGACTTGGACATCCCGGCATATTACCAATCATATATATATGTATATGTATATATATCCGTAGCATGTCCAGGTATCGCTGTTGAAAGGAATTAAGAAGAGCGCAGTGGCCTGATACAGCATGACATGTACATCCAACGTGTGGTCACTTCAGATGCCTTTCAGAAAATCACTACTTTCCTGGCATTCACAAATAGTGCGTTTATTTCTCCATTGTGAGTTAGACTGATTAAGATTGTACTCCCAGCATAGAGTAAATCCAGTCTACACGCTAACTTGCAACAGCTGAGTATGAGGTCTGTTGTTGACGCTTCAATCAAGTGCTGACTGAAAAAGGATATATTTTCAAGATATTTATATCTGATCCTTTTTGACAAGTTGCTAAAGCAAATGTCGTATTCAACCACCCTAATTTCAACTCAATCCAGCAGGACACCGTCTTGAAACTGGATAGATGACCATCCTACCCTGTCTTGAATTGAGAAACACCCTTCGCAATGAAAAAATGTCTTTAAACACATGGTCGTCATATACCAGCTTTACAAGTCAAATAAATTTTAGACTCGGTAGGGTATAACTGCACAAGCATCCAATGGAGCTCTTGTCCACTGAAAAAAACTATCATGATGAGCAAACAAACACGCTCAGTTCTACTATCCATGATGTACACTGATATCACATGTTTGTGCGAAATCCGGGAGCTACTATCTCCAGGTAATACCTATCAATTCCGAATCTTTAGCTGCAGTATACGAGATAAAGCGTCGTTTCTGGCTTGGTTTCCCGTTCTCCTGGTTTATAATCTTGACAAAATGCTCTGTTTCTGATTAATTAACACCGAAATCCCTACTGTTATATTTGTTTCCGATTACCAGTAACCCCGATATAAATATGAGCGGCTTGAGTGCCGCAATGATCCTTCCGACCACACTGGCCGCAACTTCGTTCAGCAGTGTTAGATATTACCAGAAAGGTTAACAATGAGCAGTCAGACAAAGGACAGTGAGACCCCGTACTAAAAGTAATCGTAAAAAGAGATGGTCTGGGAGTAAATTTGTTCTGTCATCTAAGATGGATATGTGAAGGCAATAAGGTGTTTGCCCCAGCTGGCCAATGTGTTCATAATTAAGAAAACCGCAATTCTGTCTTCCCCCGAGGAATAATGGGTTAAAAAAAGGTCATCTCTAAAATCCGCGCACTCCGGTCGCTCGGTGGTTGATTATGGCTACTGGCGCATTCTTCAATACGGTCGAAAGACTTTTGGAACCAAGGAGTCTGGTGCTACTCAAAAGACATTTGCTATGCGCAGCTGACTTGAAAGACAGACATTGGGCCTTCGTGTCAGGCCAGCCACCTGCAGTAGGACAGGTCAAACTTACAAAGCATCTATTACAGGTAGGGTCCCCAAAGTAAACCCTACAGCCTTCTGTTTCGCGGGTCAGAGTTTTCAGTCAGAGGCTATGGGCAGGGTTCCCGAACAGGACCCCACATCCTCCCACTGCCATGTGGATTAGACTGTTGAGCCAAAAGCTCAAGGTGGAATGCCTCAACCAAACACCCGTCCTGGGCCTGGGTGAACGGAAAGTATGATTATGATTATTCTATACAGTTCTTCGTCCACCCATTTCACTCACCAAACTCTTCCCACCACACAAGCATACGCTAATGGGTCATCTGATTGTTGATTATCTTACCGATTTGCCTTATCCACCCAGCTGCAAATTAACAGTAAACAAATCCGCGAGATCTCTTCTACATGGGAGTTTTCAACGTCCGTACTGTACGTTTAACTGGCAAATAGTCAGTGTTTCTCAAGATCTTAAGTTTCCTTAAAATTGATGTACGCTGTAACTCTAAAACACGCATACAAGATCCAAGGGTTGTCATGCACCTCAACATGCCAAGGATTGACTCGTTTACATTTAACTAACCGTGTGTTCAGTGATACAGGAGCGATGATTCCTGGAATATATGGCGCCGGGAATTGCACACAGTCCCAGGGCTGAGTAAACAGTGGTCTTTGCGCCCTCCGGTTATCCAGCTCAATCAAACTCAATGCCTCAACATAATAGTGGTGTCTTCTTTTAGTGTTGGCGCATACCCCAACGGACTACGGTTTTGACGCGAAGAAGGGCACATTCCATCAAGGGTTACTGGGTTTATCCATCAAGCAGGAGGCACTGACATTGTCATGCTTGTCAATGGCGGTCCTTGAGCTCATTGGAATCAGGTTTGAGCGGCCTTACAGTCAACGCAGGGTTAGTCCTGCAATTGTGTGCTGCTCACTTGTTTCTGGTCACCATAAACTTTTAACATAAGCATTTGCATCTTGTAACCCGGAGGACACCAAGTTTAAATCAACCGTGTACCCAGTTGGATCGCGTAGCCATCAGCCATCGGTGGACAGCCACAATTCAAGACTGCCGTTCTTCTGGGGCACGCAACTTGATTCAGATCACGTCGTGGTTCGTGCATGCCTGACACTTCGTTTCCCTTCAGGCCCTCGCCAGTCAGCAAGAATCATTCTAATCCACCATCCTCCAAGAACTGTCATAGCTCAACACTATCAATCTGACCTATCTCAACAACTACCTACGGTAAACCAATACTGTACTGATAGTGAACACGTGAATGAAGCGTGGCAAAATGTGAATAGCTATACTAGCGACATTCAGTGCTGTCTGCCCGAATTTTTCAATTCAGCCACAAGATCACTGGATATCGCCGAGGTCGATGGTCCCGGTTAATGTCAGGAAATCCATACCAGCAGGCAACGAGTTGGGCGACACGCAAATACGTCGAATGCCAAATGGTGTAGAGCCTGAGGAAAGCCCGAGAGCTCTGGTGGACATTGAAAGCTCGGGAGATGGAGATGGTTTCTGTCACCGCAAAAAGCCGTACCCTATATCAACTGGTACGAACGACTGAACCTGGGAAGCTAACGGCCGGTAAAACGATAAAATGCGGCTCGTTACTCACTCGTAAAAATATCTACTGGAGAGATGGGCCGAAAATTCCGACGAAAGTTTAGCTGGCTTCCTGCAACCAAGCATGTAGAGAAAGTGCATACGGGAGAATGGAAAGTAACTCGTAACTGCTCGTTAGAAGAAGAAATAAAGTACGAAGTATCCGTGCTGAAACGTGGGTAGGCACCATGACCAGACGGGTTGCATCCAACCCTGTTCAACGAAGGCGTATAATCCCTGGTGACTCATCTGACAATGCTTATTGGTGCTATATGGAACAAAGAGAAGGTGCCTGTAGGCATGCCGACAGTTACTCATCTATTCAGAAAAGGCACGCGGCTGCGGTGTGAAAAACACAGTAGCGTCATCCCGATGGTTGGGGCATTGAAGGTACTCTCTGATCTTACCATTCGAAGGTTGACTGAACACAGGGAAAGACGGATCCGTGAAAACCAAGCTGGGTTCCATTCTGCAAGAGGATGCGTCGATCACGTTTTCACCCTCCAACAGGTTCTGGAACAGCGAAACTGCTTTCAGCAACCAACAATTCTAGTCTCTCTTGAAAGTTTGAAAGTTTCCTTGGATCATGAAGACCTTCGGGCACTAAAAAATTACCTACAGAGCAAAGGTGCCCTCATAAATTCTTGACCCTCCTGAAGGCATCGTGTACGCCATATACCGCGGACGTGTGAAGTTCTGTGGGAAGCTGTCATCTGAGTTCGCTACATTAAGTGGTGTCAGACATGGCGATTTCCCTTAACCTTTCCTCTAAACTTCGTCATTGAGTCGATTATGGTACGTTCACTCCCAGCCTTTAATTCCTGTAAGATTGAGATGCTCTCATGCCATTCGCTCACAGTACGCAGATGATAAGGCTTTTCGTGGATGTCTAGCCATTGTAGTGTAGGCAAAATTAAATAATCTAAATACATCTATTTCACGGTTTGGCGTGCGCTTCACCTCTGCAAAGTGTAAAGTGCTGCTGCAAGACTGGGTGGCTCCAACCCTGGTCTCATGTTTGCGGATGAGCCTACTGAGGCAGTGGACCAATCTGTCTTCCTACGCAGCTGTACCAGCCCCAGTGGTCTAGCTAAAGATGCTATTTCCATCCGGATTTGGAAGGCCAGACCAGCTTTTGTGAGCTTCCATCACCAGTAGGGTAGATGTGACATCAGCTTTTCTGTCAAGGGTTAAGTCCACAAAGCTGCAGTATGCTTCATTCTGGTCGCTGTGCGCTAAGGATTTTGAAACTTTTTCATTGTTTGACAATCGATGTTTTAGGAGCGTTACCTGAATCTAATGGGAACACCCGGTCATTAATGCTGAATTAATTCGATTGGTATTCGGAAGGAATAACTCGCCCACGATAGCTGAGCCGATCACACTCCATAGGTTGCGCTGGCTTGTTTAGGTGCTCCGAATGGCAGTTGACCGAATTCAAAGAAGTGCCCTTTGGAACACCCACGTAAAGGGTGAAAACGAGCCAGTAGAGGCCAAGCAATGATTTGGAAGAGAAGTATGTAAGCAGATAATAACACGATCACCGGGGGGCGGTCGTTGCCTTTTCCCTTTTGGGGTTCCCGAGGCGAGAAAGTTAAATGGTTGGATACACTGACAGGCTTGTTCCAGCCAAGCGTCCACCCAAGCTGCTGCTTTCAATGCATAGCTTCCCCATATCAACTAATATCTTAATTTGCTCAAATATAGTCTTAAAAACATGACTTACTTGTCGACACCGAAGCTTCCGAGCCACCATGCTGGGCCATAAGTTACAACCTGCTCTTTGGAAAATAAAGTTTTGCGGCCTACTTTCTCCTAAGTTTCAACACAGCTATCCATTAGAATTGTGAGGTGTCCCACGGAATTCTTTCAATAGTGAAGTTTCATGATCTGCACCAGCATATCACGCGAGGACTCTAGTTTTGCTGCTGTGTTGAGTCGAATAAACGTAAATATGACCGTTGGAGATGTCCGGCAGACCATTCGCCAACACTAGGAAGTGTTGGACCGTCTGACCCTAAGTTAAGAGACGTTTTGATCAATATGGGCTTTCTAACTAAATGAATATTCAATTCGTAAGCTTGCACTAATTTTGGACAATTAAAGTGTGTATTACTGTTACTGAATAGTGGCTACAGCCCTTTTCCTCGGACTGAATAACACTGCGGCCACTCGTCCTTTGGTCTATTTCTGTAATATACATGTAAAACACTTCAACTTGACTTTTACTCGGGAATATCAAAATGAAAACTCTTATCCCGGTAGAACACATTATTCATATGGCCGCTGAAAGCTATCCGACAGCTGACCACCGGTTTTGTCCTTCTTGGGATTCATCAAGTAGGTATAGATCCCCAGTTTCCATCAACCTTGTAGGCACTTTTGTCTGGTTTCCCAGCCATTTGATCTGCTCAACAAGCTGTCACTTTGGCGCTGCTGACGCAACCGCTTTCATCTTGACAGAACAATTCCACATTGTTTCGAATGTGCTTACATGGCGGGATGTCGATGCGGCTTAGCAACCAGGACTACCGGCAACCACGACTTGTCAACTTCCGGTTCAATGAATATCGCATATTAGGACAAGTGATCGCAAATCCATCCAGAAGTTGCAATCCGTCGACGCCTGTTGACAGGTGTTAATTCAAATCTATTTGCTTCTATGGCCGTGAACGCAGCATGCAGAAGAAGCATAATTGCATGGTTTGGTAATCTAAACGGTAATGATTTCCGTGGGGGAGACAGTGGGCAGATAGCTGAATAGCCAAGCCGAGAAGTGCACCAATTTCAATATAGCTGTCATCAAAAGACTGAAGGTCAGCTTTCGTGTTGAGAAATAATCGGTTACCAATTTTTCTAGTTTGTAGGCAAATCTACAACGAAAAAAGCACTACTACTCTCAGAAACGAGGAATGTGACGGTACAGCCACCCAGAATTCGGTTTCACGGACTCTCTGAAAGAAGAACCAAACGAGGCCAAACATCGAAAAGCATAGAGCTTTCATGATCAAGAGTGGGCCCGTAAAAGTAATATCACTGAACTAATGTCCCTTGATAATATTGAAGAACCACCGAACTACGTCATATAGGTCACTGACCGCAGACCAATGACATCCATGCAACGCACAGATGACTGAGTATGCGAGTGAATGCGATGTGGCTTCTTAAGTGCAATGAAGCTGCCTGTGGAAATAATTATGCCACTGTCATCATCCACGTGGTGTGGTCTCCCTCGAAGATGGCATCTCGCTTGGAGAGCGGTAAAAGTGAACCAAATTTAAGTATTTTCCTCATGAAGAAAGAGATCTTTTCACGGAACTACCATCCGTCTCTATTTTTCCGAATTTCGCCTACGACAATTCATCATTTTACGTCAGAGTAAATGAAGAATTATGCAAATGTACTTATTTGCATACCAATTTAGTCTTCAGGGGAGACACAAGTGAATTCAAGCTTAATCTATCGTTTATGAGTGTTTTTAGAAACACTGTGAGTAAGTTCCCCCTAAGAAAATTTCATATGGAATTATCTTCACGCGAATATCAAATGACGGTACTGGAACCTCTTAGAAGACATTCAAAACAAAGTAACTTATCCAACAAACGCAGGTCAGCAGCAATTGTAAAGAATATTAGCACTTTAGCCATCTGGCATCCACAGACGCTGTTTATGTAACTATTCTTAAACAGGAGACTCCGAATAACCGGTATCATGATAACCTCGTATTAAACATTCCTTATATACTTTCCTACGAAAACTTCGCTATAATCCATTTCTTGACACAACATCTGTAACTCGATAGAAATGTCCGAATTATAACAATGATTTCAGTCTACGAGGGAATTTGCTTATATGTTCGCATATGAGAACTACGATGTGCATAGGGTAAAAAGTGCAAAAGTGTGCAAAAGTAATACATACGCTAGTTGACCCAACCTGAGCCTACCCATCCTGTCTGCACTCAGCAAATCCGATAGCACTGTACTTTCACACTTTCGTTTTTTGGATGATTCCATCAAGACACGTCGAATGGAGGTCTGAGAGAGTGGTGTATGTGCTTTGTCATGTAGAGGCTTGCGGGCGAACCTTTAGGGGGATTTTTAGAGAGCAGTCACTTCCGCAGAATGCACACATGGGTGACCATGCATGAGCAACACCCATATAAAGGGACTAGGGTACACGGCACCCAGGGGGCAAGCATGCCTATCGCAGCTGTTTCAATCGTACTGAGGGGTCGCACTGACTGCAAAAGTTATCCATGAAAACACTCAGCAAATTAGTACCTCTTATAGTAGTTTATATTACTCGATAACATATATAATACGGAAAACAGAAGCACGCTTACCACAATCAGAATAAATGTCTCGATTACCACAAGTGTCATCACCAAAGAATCCGCTTTGCCGT
The DNA here is from genome assembly GCA_003604175.2 of Clonorchis sinensis. Taxonomy (NCBI): domain Eukaryota; kingdom Metazoa; phylum Platyhelminthes; class Trematoda; order Opisthorchiida; family Opisthorchiidae; genus Clonorchis; species Clonorchis sinensis. The sequence goes on along the minus strand of CM030369.1, from coordinate 68,841,771 downwards.
CTATAAATGAAAACATGTTTGCCATCCATTCATTTAAGAATATGTCGGGCATTTGGTTCAGCTAAGCAAACTACATTTAGTATAACTCGTATATAAGTAACGTTCGTGAAGACATCAAAATCTCGTACAAAATGCAAATAATCGATATCAGTGTGATATTACAGTAGTATGTTTGTCGACTGTTAGGAGTATTTTGCTAAAACTTTGTGTTTTTTGCTTCTCAAGCACAAACGAATATACTGCAGGACATACAATCGTCACGAAAACTTTCAAGCTGCCTTCCAATACTGAAATCATTCTGGCCCTACTTGCTGATGCATCTACCGGAGGTTGGCTCGATCAACATGTGTCCTCAAGAACATCACCTGAAACACTCTACCAGCGGATTCAGTTCTGGGATCCCAGTAACAATGGAATTGCCAAAAGAGGACATGTCACTGGACCCAAACAGTCCAGCGATGCAGTATGAACTTGGAAATGACAGGACATCATGCAGAACAAGGAATAATGCCGCACTTTCTGAATTGTCAAATTCTGACCTCTTTGCTGACCTAAACCAGGCAGGAAGGAAACGAACGAGAACAAACTATTCTGGACAGCAGATAACCGAACTGGAGTTTGTCTTCCGTCTAAGTCATTATCCCAACAGATGCGCGCGTGAAGAACTGGCCCAGAGGTTGTGTCTACCGGAATCTCGCATACAGGTGGGAAACTGCTTTTCTCCAAAGATATCACCAGATCTTTAGTATTTCGGACCTCTTAGATATCGATTGCTTAATTCACTGCTAATGTACACCTCATGGTATAACCGGATTGAAGTAGCTGCATTTAGCCCTTCGCAATTTTTGCATGAGGATACGTCTGAGCTCCCAGTCTGAAGTTTTTCACACACATGAATGTGTGACACTGTAACTATCATCGTTCAGGTGTAGCACCCTTTCGGTGCCAAACTGCCATGCCACTCAATGGAGGCACGAGGGCCGGATACTATCAGGTTGCCCAAGCCTAGACAGGGGAAGTCGAGAGGCAGAGGTTGGGTTCGGACCACGAACCTTGCGGTCAGTAAATTCGCGCTCTAACCACTTGGGCCATCTCGCCCCCCCCCTCCCGGGTGTAGGCAGTTTGTTTTCATTGCAACAGCATCTCGCAAAAGCGTAGCTCCTTTTGTTCTATTTCCGTGGTTATGTGATTTTTTGTGAATAGTTCGTATGCAATACTTATCTATGTGGGCCTGGATAGGTTCGTCTAAATTTGTCGGGCAATCCGTTGTGAGCATTCTTCGAGGCATTACTTTCCTGGTATCATGCTATCTTACAAAGATCCTGATCTCACAGACATAATTTTTGGGTTGGAATCGTCTGTTGAGTCAGTCGGAATGAACATATTGTTCATTAGCCATCCTACAATCGAGTTTTGAATCAATAATTCATGCAAAGCGCAATCCTGAGTGAAAGAACTCGTGTCATAATTCCTAGCAAGCACGGCTTACGATCAATTTGCATTGTTAGCATCCTAATGCCCTGGGCCGAATACGTCGCACAAGAATCTCAAATAATTCACAGATTTACGAAGAAGATTAGAGTTTGACTTGTCACTTTATGCAGGCTCGCCGCAGGCCCACGTACCAGATATCATATGTAGTATCCTTACGTTACTAGTAAATAATGATTAATTTCAACAAAGGCTTAGATTCATGACTTGCTCTCCACACAATACGCGGCCCGTTTACGGTGAAAAAATAAAGTTTCAAACACTCGTTAGAGCACCAACGAAACGTGCGACGTTTATAAACAATCGATCAGACGCCGACAAAAACGAAATAATATATACCACGTTGTAGAACACAGTATATGGTCTCCGCCAATACTGTAGTGTTCTTTGTGATTATGCGTTTCAGGTGATGCACAGGCAAGGTCAGAGTGAGCCTGCATATAGTCCGAATTCATTAAAACTATTGCCGTAACGGTCCATGTGACGAAAGCAATTCGATTCTTCATTGGTCTCAACAAGTTTTACGGAAAGACTGACAATCACGAGATTTATTTTGTAGTAAAATACTGACGTTACAATCATTCAAAAATGATAAAGATTTAAACTGTGTCATGTCATACTACTACTAAATTTAATCGCAAACATGTCGTTCCAAACCGCATAAATAATCAGTCTACTTGTTCACATCGATCTATCACTTGTTATTCTACCTTTAGGTGTGGTTCCAGAATCGGAGAGCGAAATGGAGAAAGCGAGAAAACACTCGAAAAGGTTAGTGATCCATGACTGTGGTGTAATAAACATGACTGTCACCTATTATATAATAACTACTGAAAGCGTATAATACACCTTTAAATTGCAAAATCTGGCCTCGAAATAAGAGTATATGTTATGAAGGTGTTTCCTGATATCATTCTTACTGTTTTGATCATTTTCTCCATTGTTCCTTCAAAACATCCCACTCCTTTTGGCCTTGCAATGAAACTAGCTGACCGCAAAGAGGTTTGGTATACAATCTGTGGACTTATTGCTGGGCAACGTTTCGCTTGTGACACAAAAGCTTTGTAAGCCTAAGTGGGTAAGTAACCAGGTTGTTTGTCTTTTGGGACAGTCAGGGAATCAATCCGTTCTATTTCTTATGACAAGTCGACTTGATCAGCGCTGGTGTTCCGCCGGACGTTGCTGTTTGTTGGTTAGTGGGGATGACTAACATTTACGATAAACCGGTTAGAGGGGATTATCTTCATGTTGAAACCGGGTTTTGCGAACCTGCTTTTCCTGACCAGGATACCTTAATAGGGGTCGTTTACAAATTTTGTTCGCCTGTGTTTGTCAAGGGGTGCGGGGATAAGTGGTTTGGAGTGGGGTTGGGGTGGTTAACTGGATCTTACTCCGCTTGGGTTTTGTACTTTTAGACCCAGACCATTTTTCTGATAACTGTACTGCGCCTCGTGTCCTCTCGACTGATCTAAAATCGCTCTCCGCATGTCTCCCAGTTCTACGCTCTCTATTCCGTTCATGCCCAGTAACTAGTGCATGTCCTGCCACTGGCGGAATTTTGACTATAGCCTGATATTTGTCTACGTTTCTCTGTGGTCTGTTAATGCATCGCCTATTCTTACCGATTCTGGTGTGCAATTCCCTGGCTGTCTAACCTATATGAACCTTTATACAGTCATTACATTTCATGTTGTATGAACATTTCCTAGTCCTATCAGCCGGAAGGCGACCCTTCAACTGCACCAACACTGAGCATAAAGTCCTTCCCTTCTGAAATGCCACTACAATGCTAGCCGTATTCAATACCCTTCTGATGACTTCAGATGTCCCTGCTTTGTACGGAAACTTCTGTTCCCTGCCCGCCTTAAAACCCAATCAACCTGGTTACTTACTCACCTGGTCTGACGAAGTTTTTGTGTCCAAAACGAAACGTTACCTAGCAATAAGTCCACCGATTGTTTACCAAACCCCTCTGAAACGATTATCAACCAATCGGTCCCAAACATTTTCCAGCTGATAGATGACCGCACCATTTTTAGACCGTCATATCCCAGATGAAGCATATTAACTGTTTTACCAAATGCAGTTTTCTGGCAGGCACACCTTAGACAAAAAAAGATATAACTGCGACAAAAACATCTGATTACTTTTTTCGGTCAAAGATCGGCTGTTGACAGACGGAATCATTTCTATTCAGCGATAAACGAGCAGAAAAATCGGTGTGACCAAAAGGTTTTTCAAAAAAAATGCATTTGCCTCCTAGTTCCTTATGGAGATGTAATTCTAATGGGGGCCTAGTTGGCCAAGATATTGTGGCACCTCCTGGAAGTTTGGCAAAACGTAACGTGACACGAATAAAAAATAATGTCGTCCAAGTGATATTGCAGTGCTAAAGCCAGGTTAGGTAAAAATAAACACAAATCTTATTGCCCATTCTGTAGGCGTGTTTGTATCATGCTCACCTCATCTAGAAATAATTCTAAGCACGTGTAATTATGTGAGCCATATTTAAGAAACATTCAAGTTCCGTTGTCCTTCGGTACAACGTATTCCGCAGTGTACTTATTTACACTGTGGTACCGCTCTCAGGTGATGCTCTGTGCTTTCCAAATCATAAAGTATGTAATTTCATAAATAATAAAACTTTTTCCGTGCATTTCTGTTCATGTGGGGTAACCCAAGACCGGGAGGCCAAGAGTCAAATGAAAGTTGCCTCATATTTGCTTGTTTTTATTGTGCTACTCCACATGGCATTGTCAAGAGGAATGGGAGTTTTTCGTCTTTGTTTCACACGGGGTTGTTTGCAAGGTTCAAATGTCGACGGTACATATAGGCCTTGAATAACTCCGATTCGGTACATAAAGGTTAAGACTTACTCGGTGCGTCTTATCGCTAGCTCAATGAGGGATCCAGCAGGTCCAGAAATAATATATATGCGTATATATGTATATAGTGCTTGCACAATGAAACCTATTTTTCCTTCCGCAGCTGTGTTCCTGACAATAAAGGAGAGGATCATGCTGTCGAGTTTACGCACTTGAATCCCTTTGTTTAGCCATTGCCTAAGCAACGGGCTCATCAGGAGTGCCCATTCATATAGAAAACTAAATATTGAACAATTTAAAAAGAAATGGTTCCCTTCATGTATAATTTATTCTTATTTGAATAATTCTTTCTCTACATGGGACCAGTCATTCTGAGTTAAATAACTCCAACTCTGGGATCAAAGATAACAATGTTATCATAATAGCATCGACGATTTCCCGTTTTTTCTTTGCTCCACGCCTAGAGGATTACGGAACCTAAAGCATGACTTTTCCGATTCAGTTCGCTTTTACCAATAACTTCAACGACGTGGGACTTGGTTTTAGGATGTTGTGCTTGCGAAACACGATGGTCGTATTATTTTCCCAAATGTTTATTCGAATAAGTCACTTTGCAAATGTGGCACATTGTGGAACATTCAAGGACAAAACAACATTGTTTAAATCGGGATGGACTGGAACAACCATCCAATCACCAGAGCATTGTTTAAAGTGGTGGGTCTTAAGCGTGAACGCGTTTGCGACGGCACGCGTGGTAACAGGTGTAGTTGCACAATATCAATGGTGAAGAATGTGTGTAGCTCGGATTAGCTGGTATATATTGGTACATTAATACGGAGCATTTGCAGTTATTTGGATAAACGATGTTAAGGGACGTCGGTTTGTGACTGTTACTGCCCTATTAAAATTTATAAAGGTTAGGAAGGTGAAGAGTTCAAGGAGAACAGATGCTGCGGACATTATTTCCCGAGCCATCAGAAAAATACAGCTCATTTAAATAAGGAAACAACAGGGCGTTACAAAAAATCATTTATTGACACGTAGTTGGTGCAAAATCAAGGGCCGTTGAGTGGTATTTCATCTAACATGAATACATGACCTTGAATATATTTCGAATTTTTACACCCCATCTAACTGTAGGGTAGCATGCATGTGAAAACAGTGTGATTCTCAATCTATTGGTACGGTCAACTGGTGGCACATGATTTTCTAATCAGTTTGGTACTGGAAGGTGAATAGGAAAGCTTTGAATGTGTGCCACACGAACATGTAGCCAGCTAAGTTATACAAAATAATCCAACGTTGATATTGGCCTTAACTACTGACTTAACAACAACATTTTAGGACAGACGTCTACAAGCACTCAGTCTGTTGTGTCCATTAATTTGGAGGTTACGTGAAACCTATCTGCAAGCTAAATAGACTAGTACCAGGTCTAGTTGGATTAGTGGCTTGCACTGCCCACAATCCACATACTGACTTACCCTTCTCGGTCTACTTGGACAAACGAATCCACACAACACACCTCAAACCAGTTATATCAGATTTCTTGTAGCACCCGTTCCAAATGGCATTCTGATTCAAACGGCTCACTTTGAATCGTTTCAGCTCATTTTCACTCACCCATAAAACTTAAACATTCGTTCTCAGTAACGCTCACTGCATGTTTCATAAGCGACGCATACCTTATAACTTACAGAGTTTTGAACCCCGATGCTCAGTTAAGACCACTTCCAGTAGACACGGTCGTTAAAGAGGGAGAACACGTAAAATAAGAGCTAACAAGTAAAAAATGACCTAAAAGGGACACACCTGGCTTTCCGAAAGATCCTGTGGCTGTTAATAAATTTGGTGCATGTAAATGCAAAAAAAATGTTTCCTGTAATACCCCTGTCAAACCTTCCACAGTCTTGTAAAAGCACTCTTCCTACTGATACACCATTACTACAGCGTCTTTCGATTGTTAAATCCTTTCTTACGTTGAATCAGTGACTCTCTGGCGTTCTATGGATGAGACTGTCTGTTGGTCATGTCAGCGAACTGCAATTTTAATACAATCTCGCTCTTATATTGTCTTGGACAGCAATAAGAAATCGCTAAGCAACCTTCACCGCTAGATTGTTTAAAGTGGGCCACTCAACGCAGCTCATGCCTTTAGAACCTTCATTATCGACAGTTAAGTTGCATACTTAAATGACAGACCTCCTTTACTATGCTTGGTGGAAATCTTGAGTTAGACAAATGGCACAACTCAATAAAATTGTAGTGTGGAGACTATGTAATCCAGCAAAGAACAATAATAGTACCGATATGATGAGTTAGGTAAAAACTGCCCGTCAGAATTTACAACAATTTTGCATCAATCCGTTCGAGTGTACCAAATTTCATACGTATTGTTTGACATTCGCCAAGAGTTTCAGAGTGTTTCCGTCACTTATAGTCGAAAGATGGAAATGTTGGTGCTGATCACTGTGCATCACCATCACCATCGCTGTCATCGTCATGGCGTCCTGGGTCCGTCAGTGACTATTCCGCACCTCTTTATGAAGTGAGCTTATCTTGTCTCCGCGAACAGCCAGCGGGGCACTAGCCTTAGGTAAAAACCTTTTCTTACGTATGTCTGTGAGCATTCCGTCGTAGATACAACACAGAATGCAAACGCGGCGCGATTCACTGCTACATGCACTTCTCCGACTCACCAAACCACCAAATATATTTTTGTGGTAACCATCCAACATGGGCTTACATTGTATATTCTCTGTTGTTTGAACAGGACCTGGAAGGCCTGCTCATAATGCGCAACCACTGACTTGTTCCGGCGAACCGATTGACCCAAAAGAATTGATGGAACGAGAAATGAGTCGAATGGAAAGACGCCGAATGAAGGCATTTAAAAAACAAATACAGAACGAACAAAAGCGGAAAGTACAACTAATCAAACGTCAACACGAAGAACTGTGCATTCGTTGGGCAGCCTACGCAGGGACTAGCAAGAATGACTCAACCTGTGACGATCCCAAGAGCTTGCAGGATCTATTGACACAGCCAAAGTGTCAAAAGGTCTCTTCCCTCATCCCTGTTAAACCTTTATTCATCGAGTCCTCAACAAATAACTCACGTCCAAAGTGCAATGTATCTGCACCAGAAGCCACAACCACAATCTCTCCATCATGGTCAACCGAAAGCAATCATTCCACTTTTTCATCATCGCAAGAAAGTCGAAAGAACAATTTCCGACTCTCGTCAGATGTATCTCGAACAGCAACTCCTGAGCCCACCAATCCAAAAAAGCCCTATCTTTTTAGTATAGACAGTATAATCAGTCCTGTTTCTCATCCCCTTAAACTCCTCCCCAGGTGACTTTGTTGTGTACTGCTTTCTTCCTGGCTGATAATCCAAGATGTCACCATACACAAATCAAACGCCCTTTTATTTATAACTCTAGGTATTTGAAATGCACTCTGATCAAGCAATGTACTCAAAATTCACCTCCGGTGAATGTTTTTCCAGGTTACTGTCTGAAGTCATTCGTTAACTGTGTGTTTTAAACTGCCTGAGGGTTAGATTAGTTATTTGGACTGGTTTTGGTATCCAGGATACCTGGGCTATTTTTTACAAAACGCATAGATTTTCTCTTCTCTGAACGGATCATCCTCATGGGAAACTCGTCTTACGAAAATAACACCTTTGATGGGCCTTCTGTGACGTATTTTGACGTTGTAACATCTAACTGAGGAGATGAATTCTTGGCAAAGACTGTTTCAGGTCGGTCCATGTGCTGACCACTACGTGAGGAAACAATCCTATGATATTCAGTGAAAATTGTGTCAGGCATTTCAAAAATACCTTTTGATGACGGGGGTCAGAAATTTCATAAAATCCATATCCCCTTCAACTGCGGAATCAACTAATCTCCGGCATGTATTTGGAACTTAACCGATGTGTTTGGTTCGGTGTTTTTAAAAAACGGGTGTTCCCTTTTGAGCATTCAGCTGATCTATTAGGCTTGTGGTTTTAGCCTTCTGATGCTGTCATAGGATGCAGATTTCTGCTAAGAAACAGATACCTTAGTAGATGGAACTTGTGATGAAATGCAAAATGAAATATAACAAAGAATGTACCAGCTGTCCTTAAAGTTAAAGCGAAGGAATCCTGGAGGCAAGCCACTAAAAGGACGAACGGTGGGCTGGCTCCATTTCGGGACGAATTGTCACACATTCGCTTTAAACGAGTGATTCTTCCACCTATACAACCCCCTGAATGCTCTCTTTATACCAGAGAATAAGACCAAAGGATGAATAAGAGAAGGTAGTTCTGAAGCCATCGGTCGGCTGAACTGACTGCGCATTATTTCCAATTCAAATAAACAACTAGACATTCGTGCTCCACAAAAACTGTCATTTGTCCTCTAAATATGTTAATCTCGATGGCCGATGCGTCTGACTGTCTCCTTGACTAAACACGCTGGGTAAGTTTCTGCATACTGTTCGAACAACCCCATCGCCACTGGATTCACTTCGGAAATAACATCCAATAATACAAAGGATTTGAGAATCCCAGTCACACAACGCTGCAGTACCAAAAAGTTGCGTGGGTGTTTATCCACAAAATTTTACTGCGCACAAGTGTTTACCAGCGTTGGTACTCACAAACTGATTTGATTATTTTTCGGTCACAGTGAGGTTGTTTGGGGTTATCTCTAACTAAAAGCAAGCAAATGAACGTCCCTCATATTCGTGGTAGCTATGCAGGACCTTGTTTTCACTCAATTATGTTGGCTGGAAACATGGACCAAATAATTTGGCTTCCTAAAATCGCGCTTGCTGCGATATCTCACAGACTTCTACTCACCCATGTTTAATTGCTTACTGTGTATTCATATTAGTAACATGAAAAATGGGAGGAATCAACAATCAAAAGCCAGTGTCAACTATGAAAGAAACTACTCACAAGGTTGCTTAAAACTGTTCGACAGCCTACGACCGGTTTCTCCCTTCTTGGGTTTAAGTGGAATATAAGGTTGACGGAAACTGAGGGACTCCGCCTACTGATGAGTCCCAAGAAGGACGAAACTGGTCGTAACCTGTCCGAGTTTTCAGCAAACTTGTGAGTAGGTTCCTTTTTGAAAATATTCTGAGATGTATCGAATATCATACCGGCTGAGACATGAAATGGCTTTGTGCAGCACATTCATTTCAAGAATATCACAAACGAGAGATTCAGTTGAGTCTCCCGTGTAAACCTAGTCAGTATGCAAATGAGTGCATTTTTCGCGACTGTTGTCAATTACCTCATGATGTATGAAAGGAAAATATAGCGCTATTGGAAATGAGAATGAGGTTTGCAAGAAAGGGATCAATCCCATATCAGTATCGCTCTCCAAAACCATATGCTCCAGTTTTGGTCAATTTCTCCGCATACCATTTGAAGCTTTTGTGGTTGCACTTTCTGTATAAACTTTGATGGCATTTGCACAAATTCAATTTGGTTGGTTCGACGAATGCTGACAATCAAATGATGAGTGTTCTCTATTAGCCAGGTCTATGGCTAATTTGCTACGTCCTTTCATCTAGCGAAGTCAACTTGACAGTTCTTTATCGATGGGCAACAATGACCTGCTCATGGTTCGTTTAATCGCCAAAATAATATTAGCCTTTAGACTGAGCCCTCAGTAACTTCAAATTTGTAAGCACACTGCATTTTGTTCTGTGGTTCCCCAATTAGTAGACTTTAGTTTGTGAAAGTACTATACTTACACGCGCTTTGGTCACGTGTCTTGTTCAAGTTCAGCTAATTTAATTAACATGCGATTGATCCCACACTGAATGATGCACCACTCCAATAAACCGACGGACTGTTATTCCTGATGAGAACAAATTAACCAACACGTTCGCATTCAAACGGCGTCTTGTTTTCCAACCAGTTGCATTTGTGTTGCTTAACCATACGATATGAGCAAACCTCCCTTACAGATGCAGGATGACATATTAAGTTATGTTAACTTGTGCTTTTGCTACTAAAATCCCCCTTGTTAAATGCAGCGACGGCCAACATTTGGAGCGATTCATGGGGAATTGCGGATGTCTAGCTATCAGTATGATAGGGAGCTATGCATGAACAAAGAGAGTATCCCTTTTTAAGACCCCGTTATAAGACTACTACAGCAAAGCTTCTAACGACGAAAACAAGTTAAAGAGAAGTTTGGTGCTTATGTTGATTTTGACCATGTTTAGAGAGAGCACACACTGAGTGGCTTCTGACAGGGGAATTTTTCCAACCGCCCAGTAAAACTACATAGTTTTACTAAAGTTTATCTTTGAGGAGAGTGAACTAAGGGTGCTGATTGAAACGGCGGTCGCTACCTTCCGTTCGAGGTCCACTTAACCTTTTATAATTATTGGATAACGAACAAACCGACCATTGGTCTACGCAAAGTGTGATCTTAGACGAATTAACATAGCTATTCCTCTTTAAGCTACTAACCATCAGGCGGATGCAGTGTGTTCACCTCATTATACGCAAAATGTCCCTCTTTAAGGATTTTCTTTAAAAGTGACCAAACGTTTAAACAGGGTAATGTAGCATCTTCCTTGAAGGTGAAGGTAAAGCTTTTAGAATTCCTTCGGACAACATAAACAATTGCGGTCACAATGAAAAACGAATTCATAGAGTCATAATCACATGAAACCTAAAATACTGTAACCTATGAGAAGTGTGACAGTTTTTTGAAACCTCAGCAACAAGTGACCCGATGCTCCCGTTCGTCATATGGAGTGCATGTTGATCATGCTAATGACTTTAGGAAAAACGTTCAGTGTTTCTTCCTAACACCCCTGTAATCTGAGTTCCCCTGTTGCAAACTGCCACGAGATTTAAACGTAATCAATCTACTATGAACTCGATCACAATTAATTGGCATTGAGACGTAGCATCTTGTGAACAGCTAATTCAAAATAACAACCAACTGAAAATTGTACATAAAGACTACTCAAACTGAAATGTCAGATATTCACTTCGTATCCCAAATTTTAGTAGTCGCAATGTCTAACTGGTTGGTAGCATCCGAGGTAGTTGGAGAGATAACTTTTAGAATTTGCGACCTTGTACTCCTTCTTTGTTGTTATGGATATAGAAACACTCACATGGCATGTTGTCAGAAAAGATAAAACAACGCTCTCACAAAGGTAATGTATTGCCAGACTTTCCACAGATTTAGTTTTGCCCTACATATCGAGGTCGTCCTCACTGCTTCTGCTGGTCCTCATCATCATCACCATTAGGCCTCATACAAGAATAGGCGCCGAAATTCTGAGAGTAAGACGCATTCCTACACTTAAAGCAAATTTCAGACTTAATGTTTTGTGCAAAAGTCTGCCTATTGTTAGCAGTTGGGAGGGTGAATAACTGACAAGGTGAGTAATATTTGCACACTCAGAGTTCGTTAGCATATCACCCGTGATTTCGGATCCCCAAGTTGCGTCTTCCCGCCTCAGTCAATCGCTGAGTTTTATAAGATATAGGGGATTAGACATATTTTCGAGAGCCTTTTATGTGGCGAAAACTTGTTACCGTAGCCATAAATGCGGCCTTCTAAATGAAAATATGCAGAAAGAATTAGCAATCGCTAACGCCAACTCATCGAAGTATACTCATCCTCAGTATTTGTTACCCGATTCACTATTTCACGTACACGAATGGGTGCCTGGAGAAGGTTACCGAACTGCATTTTTGGTTGCCAACGATAAGATGTCACCAAATAAACTGATGTACATATACGGATGAATCTGTCATCCGTCAAGTACCGTCCGTTCGCTGTGATCTGTGCTATTCTTGGGGGAGATATGTCTCACCAAATCTCTGAGAGGATGTGAACCGATGTCATTGGAATCGTCAACGCCAAATTACGGGAGACTGACAGGCGGCATAGTTCAGATACCGAGAGCTAAGAAGAATGTAGTTATTTGCAGTCATGTGAAATTGCAATCATCTCAGCTCATCCCAACGGCATTGTCACTGGGTTTGAGCGTACACCTCAGGTGAGCTCACCTAGCAGGCACAAAGTTAACCAGTCTGGCAACTCCACTCTGGCTGCAACCTAGTATAAATCATTATTCGTAGGATAAAGTTTTGTCACTGAATTCATGACTCAATTAGCTTAGCTGTCCGGTGCCCAAGTAAGGCTCAGATTTCATGTGAATAACGAATAACTTTCACTGAAAATACTTGCTTGACTGCATTTACAACTCTTTTTGATAACGTTGTGAACAACAGGAGTCAATCGCCATTTCAGGGTAAGATAGCATTCTGATGCACTTTGGAGTGCCGCTTGCACGTGGGAGTGAGGCCAGGATTTCTAGACTCTACTTAATTTAGTTTGAACATAGTAACATTTTTGTAGCGTTTTGGGTGCATAACAGGGAAACCGTATACATGATTACCAAAGCTTACCAAAAAGTTGGACAAACTTTAGTTTTCCAGATCCAAACAATAGTTACTTTTGGTGATACATTACCTCATCACTACAGAGATAGTTTCATTTAAATCCTATTATGTATATAGTTAACTACTGAGAAATATAATTTTTGACTCGGATGACAGATCTGCTGAAAAACAAGTGGACAGATCTCGCCGATCCCTCATTTCGTCTCATTTTCACATGCTCAACGTTACCAAGAAGGTGAAGTGAGTGAATTTAACTCGCAGCAGTTTGTTGAAAACACTCAAACCAAGTTGTTTTTTGCCAATCACTAGCAGACGACCTGAAAATGCTTCATTTTTCTTGCATTTTACTGGAACATACACCTGTCAGAAAGAACAGTTTCCTTATAAAAATGGTAGTATTTTCAAAACAAAAAGAATCGGTCCATTTAATAACATGGTTCTAACTAAATGTTTAGAATTAAAAAGGAAAAATGTGATGCTCTGTATAGTTCAAACTCATCTACTACTACTAAACAAAACATCTTACTCATCTGTTGTTTCTTTCTTGTAAGTTTCTTTTTTGGGCCTCCTTCTAAGTTACTTCTAATTGAGAGTTTACTTCTTAACGACTAAAGTGAATCCAATGGGCGAATATTTTGAACAAAATGGATTGCTTGCGCATCTCTGAACCTTTTTCAGTCAAAAAGCCCTAAGGTTACCCGCCGTCTTTTTTCTGGCTACCTCGCTTCAGGGCTGAATATTTTCACTTCACAAATGAGTAGATATGACCATTTCGGTAGTCAGAATGTTGTCTTCCAGTTTGAAATTCCAGCCGCGTTGAACGCGTAGGATGTGACTAAAATCCTTGTTCATCTTGTCGAATGTATTGTCTGTATAGTAAATGTCATGGGAAACATGCACGAATTGATCAGATTTGCGCAAGTGTTGGTTGTGGTCACCAACGTTGGAGAATTTCCGAATCTACGCCAGGGAGGGAACAGTGATCGAGGAATAGGTTAATGACGCGCTGCAGCGGCGTCCTATTCCATCTACAAAATTTACCTGATGAATTACGTGACAATAATACAAGGACCAGCCCTGTTATCGTACTCTACAATTCCAAATATATACTGAAATCCGAGCGCCAATAAACATGGTGTCATGTGAATACGCGCTTCCGGAGCTACTTCGCACTAACTGGGGGTGCTGAATTCAGGTGTGTGGATTTGAGCGGTTGAACAATACTTGTCACGAAATCAAATGCACTGACCACGGTGATGACACACTAAACACACATAAATTGTTTGCTACAGACAACCTTAACCTGATGTAGCTGACATGAAACTTTAGTTAGATATGGATGGCACAAAATCTGCCTACAAGTCAACCGCGTTAGATACTGTAGATAAGCTCGTGAAGTTCAAACGAAGATGTGTAACCTATGATGGCGTTCAGTGCAATCGAAATGACAGGCCATCGGTTGCTGAGGGAAATACTGACTACCATTACCAGTGTTGTACTTCCACCATCCGTCATGAACGCGCAGTTCCTTATTGTATACAGGAACTCGAATAGGTTGAGCAAACCTCACCTCACAAAATCCGTAACTGCCTACTCCAAAAGCCGAATTTCGACACTTGTAGCTGGACTAAAAGGTGACTAACAACCCATCTGACATAAACGTGATCCGACTTATCCAGTTGGTTTGTACTACTTTGAACATGAGCATTCAAACTTCACCTGTGAGTAGTATCTCGAAAGGACGATGGCTGAAGTTCAAAAAGTAATGGCTGTTAGAGAAGATGGGTTACCAACCACTATGTTCAAACTGAATAGATGAAACCCGAGACACTAAAAATGTCCCGAATGAGTTCGAGAAGGTTAAGGTCGAACCATTCCTCAAGAAAAAAACAGCAGAAAACCGCTGACTATTGAAAAATTAATTTTCTCCTTATCGCTGGCGGAATTCTAAGGCACCTACTGTTCAGTTGGCCCAGCGTTGACACACCGCAGGAAGGTGTTGCTGACAAACAGCTTAGATTCTCCAGTATAAAAAGCACGATTGATACATTCTTGCCTTCCCGTTGTATCTATCTAGAATGAATTAGCCGGAATATAGCAAAATAGTGCCACAAGTCAGTCAGAAAAATAAAGATGATAGGGCATTTATTAACTGGACGTTATTTGAACTGATTATCAACATTATCTTGCCCATGTGAATTTATCTTCAGTTGCATGAAGTGCCCAACTGGTAACAGGTGCTTCTTTTCTTAAGCGGCACTTTGAATGCTAAGTGACTACTTAACTCATATCCCACTTGCTGCTCTTTGAGTCAGTATCGAAAACTTTTCACCACTTAAGAATACGCCAAGTCGCAAGCCACTCATCTATGAAATATTATTGATTTTCCACCTTTCACACGAGCAACGTAAACAAATAAGTTTTTCTGGATCGATTGTTTGATTGGGTTTTCAAAATCAACTTACGCATTACATCGGTAGGGCAGGGTACCGGGCTAGAACAATTTCTTTACCCGCGAATGATACCTTACGTCACCTCTAATCTCTCCGAAAAGAATACACTTAAGCGCCATTTAAAATTGGCCAGTTTTGAGTTATCGGAAAAAATTGGGTAGAGCTTATACAGAAGCTTTCAAAGCAATTTAGACAACCTCGGGTTCCTGTTGTCTGTAAAAATTTGTACTCATTCACTATTTTCCCTATTCAATAAGACTGGGGAAAGGTAGTTAAACGTCACTTTTATCATAAAATCGATTTACTTTTTCCAAGCAGTGGAATTTTTACATCGTCTTAGCAGCTGTTAAGTCCTTTCATTGCGCTAACTGGTCTTATTCCCCAGCGACCCTTAAAGCTCTTCAGTACGTTTTAATGAATAATCTGGCTTCGCCAAAACCAATCCACGGAAAACATGTTGAATCCTGTCGGATACTAAAGATAATTTACGTTCTCAAGTTTTTGGACAATTAAAAATGGTGAACTATAAGATTATTCTAATAGCGATCAGCACAAAGGAATTCATTTACCGAAATACGACCATTTGTACACCAATTTGATTTTCATGGGTGACTCAGCTGAATCACAACTGGGGTTCCCTTCCTAATACTGTTTAACTGGATGCCACAAGCAAGTGATTCAGTTGGAATATAGGTGAGATTCATTTGAGGCTTCCATGAAACGCTAATGGGTGCGTAAATGAGAGCATCTCACCAATTCCGCACCATGTGGGTTCTGCAGAAAATAATGTTGGCGGAAACTCAAGGACTGTACTCACCAAATAAGCCTCAAGAAGAGCAAAACCCGTAGTGCGTTACCGAAGAGTTTTCGGGAATCTTGTGAGTAGTTTCCTTCTAAAAAATTTAACTACAGTTTACTGATCGTAAACTTGACGGCCGCTGCAGCAACTGTACACTCCCGCTATATTATCTTCGTGTCTTGTGCTCAAGGATACAATCGATCACCTACACATCCTGGATCTATGTATTCTGTGAAGATCTCGAAATTCTTCTTTCCCAATCGTATGACATTCACCGATTTGGCTAATCGCTCGTGGTGTATGAACTTTTGCCATTTTTAACTAATCATCTAATTTTATACACTTGTTATTATTCAATGCACACCTGGCCTTTGTACTTCAGGTTTTATAAACTCTTATACTGCAGTGGTCGAAAAATCCCTTTGCGCGACAAAAATGTTCGAAAGGACACCAAGTTTGGACATTCGTTTGGCACGCTACTTTCCTATCTCCACACAGGACTAACGAGTGCAGATGGGTATCACTGCAAAATTTTAGGACCATCAGGATTTTCCACAACACACCTGTGTAAGGTTATTCAACCTGAATGGAGTTATTCAGCAGGCAACTGATAAAGTTGCCATTCAAGCGAAAAAATCTCAGAAACCCAATCCAGCAAGCTGAAGTAGAAAAAACTTGTGAAATACCTCATGATATCAGATCATCGAGAATATGTTCGTTGATATTTTCAGCCATCTTGCCACAACGTCCCTATAATTCTCGTATAATTTCAGGAACGTTGGGAACGGAGTTTGTTTATATGATTCTTCATTTCTGTGTTGGAGTAGTTACCAGATTAGTTTTGGTGTTCGACGCGTCCACGCCTCTGTACACACGGCATGTCAATAAGGCCCTCAAAGCTTGAGTGGGAGAGATTTGAGTACGTCACATATGGCGGCTCGACATATTCACAAGGCGGAAGACAAAACAGATCCTGGTTATATGGCAGCAACAAAACACAGATTTGTCATAATAAAATGCAAATACTGTTGAATTCCATCCGACACAGGGTAAATACCTTTGGATTAATTACTGCACATTAGCATTCTACCATACCGGGAACAAAAAAATTTCCCAAAAGTTTTCCAAATCACAACCTTAGTAATTTCCTGTTCCCTGCCCTGTGCGTCAACCAACCTCAAAACTTGAGTCTCATTTGAACTCATTCCCGTCAACCAATTGTACAGGCAGGTACCTACGTTGGCTTCTCAAGAAATTTGCTAGCCAAAACAGTATCTTTAAAACATCTGTAAGCATTTAGTTTTTTGATATTACAGTCTTCATCCCTTTCTGCATCTCTGCTGGACACTACCAAAATGACATATTTGTGCTACCTTGGATAATCTACTTTTAACTCCATGGTGCGCCTTTTGTTCATTGACATAATGCACCGCAATGGCTATGGCATTTCACGGCCAATGCTAGCCGATATATTTGTACCTTCGGAAGAACGTAGTGCTCAGACGAAACTGCTTTATTACCGGTGACTTTTTTAAAGTTTGCATGGGACTATCGATATCATACATGAAATTTTTCATGCTGGATACCTAGCCACAAATTGTGCTTGTAAACTGGGATATGGAGATCCAACAGCGTCCTGGGATATACCTATCTAAGCCGGACGGGAAATTAGCAGCACACACAATTGTTCAACCGACACATCCGTGGGTAGGTCCGTAAGCAAACCATGCCATCCGTGTGATCCTGAAGGACAAAAGAAACTTGGTTACGTTGTAATAGACAGACGAGAAACGATAGGAAGACCAAAACCAAATTGTTTGCACTTTTACAAACCCGTCTCTTAAATGAACTATGATACCGGATACAGCAAAGCTTGTCACCACCGACAAGCCACATGAGTTTTTCTCAGGTTGACATCCCTTCTAAGTGACAAGCCAGTCACTCACAAAAGCTTTCAGGAATACGCTTTGGCCAATCTACGTTGAACATTCACTACAGTGATATCTCTATAGTCTACAACGATTCTGGAGATGAGATCACGGTATAGTAAGAGGGCGTTAATGAACCATGGATACCTAAGTGTGGGACCTACGGCTCTTTCATCTTAGACACTATGAGACTACCGCTACTTGCAAAGAACATTTGGGTTACCTTTCTTCGATAGATCAAATCTCACATGAAGCAACTGACAAAAGGGCACACTACTTTAAACGCCTAAAGTAAATAAGGCTTACATAAAATTTGTGACACGATACGTTTACAGATTCCAGAGATGAAATAGACACCGACCCGGTGTCTTTATAATAGTTGTTAAGTACAAACCCAAGTTTGTTCATCGGTATGTTTCACCTAACACTCTTGCACAAGGTCACTTTAATACTATTTATTCTCTTCTTACTTAATGCATACATATAGTTTTCTCTCAGCAGTCACATAGACAACTTGAAACGTTGTAAGTCAAGAAAAACGTGCGTTTGTTTCCCAGGCAGTAAACAGTGGATAGGTAACAAATACCGGTAGATTCTGCCAGCCACATTTTGCGACTGAAAAGCATGCCGTTTGCAAGTCCTTTTCAGGACTTTTGTGTAATCAAAATTTTTAGCCATCTTTGACATATTTGCATGAGCAAACTGAGTTGCGTCGTGCCCCAATAAATTGGTTCTTCTCACAAACCATCAGTAGGATTCCAAGCAGACCGTGATGAATTAGGCGCAGACAGAGGGCGAGTGGCGTGAGGCATGGGACATATTTATTAATTGCCTGCTGTTTGGCAATGATGCCACTTTTTCAACCATCCTTGTTCGCAAGTGGTGTGATAAATTGACCAAAACAGCTTGTTCCGTGGCCGTAATCCTCTTCCATCCGGAGAATGCTGAGAACAACAATGTAACCAAGTGGAAGAAAGGTGCTGTACTGAGATATCATCACACACCAGACTCCTCCCTACAAATATTCAGGAGGCAACCCTCCCTCGTAGTTCGCTGCTTCCGCACGTGCATGCAGATTGAAAGCGACTCATAGCGTTTGATAAGTCAGAACAGTTTAAACAACTCATTTGTATGCAAATTGGACATAGTCCTGCAGCTGACGGCAACATGTGTGCGGTGTTGGTCGGGGATAAAATTTTCCAATTTAATAACTTTCCGCCAAATCCTTTAAGCCTGGTTAAATTATTTTTCCGTGATAACGCCAGCATCTTCAAAAGGCGTGTGGTACGGAGAACAGCCTATAAATTTCTGCTATTGCGGTTGGCTACTTGTATAGAACCAGTGCGAAATGTTTCGTAACTTTTTTCATTCCAACCAGATTCGAAGTGCTTTGGAAAGATTAGCTGATAAATCTCATCCAATTTCTTATTACCATTTAGACTTCAATTTTCTATGGTTGAAATTTTTTGATAAGGATAAAGAATGTCCAAAAATAAAAAGCATGTCTTCAAGTGAACTTAAATTCAAGGCGCATTTACTTTCTTATGATATCGTTTAACAGAGTTGCATAAACCGTCTTCGTAGGAAAATTTTTCTTCTGTTAAACAAAATATGCTTATTGAAGAGGAGATTTTCCCACGGTCCTCCTTTTGCACACACCAGGACAGCATTCTGATCACTTTCAGTGTGCGCACGATAAAAAACGAGGAAAATATAAAAAGTACTTTAAAAAACAACGTGGATGAATGCATGCTGCACACCGTAGTTCTAAAAACGCCTAAGGGCGAAGTAGTCTACAAGTAGAGTTTATCTGAAGCTGAGGTCCTTCAAGGTATAATAAAGTGAAAGAGACCTGATTCGATTAAAGTATCCATCAACCCCCGAATATGGGACCGAATCATCAATCTACGTCCAAAAAAGTGTAATAAGCTAATTTAAAAGAAAATATGGCGCCCCTGTTCCTGGATAAGAGAAAATCAAATAGATTCGATTTTAACAGACCTTCGATAACAAAAAGTTCTGAAACCTGTGCAGACACAACACCGTATGGATTTTCAACTTGTCCATGGCATCCAAGGTGTGTCTGTTAAAATTCCGCCCGGACCTCAGCACACCAATTAGAACCCACCCTGGCCAGCACATCCGAATGCGATTATATAGTCAAGACAATTACGCAGGCAAAGAATAACACATTCCAACATGGTTGGGGTGGGTTTCGGTGAATAGGTTAAGAATTCCAAATTCACTAAAGGAGAAGATCCTTAAACCCAAAACGATAATTTTCTTACTAAACTGTTCCCGAATCTTTAAACTAGATTTTGTCCCAGCGTCCGAGGCAGCTCTAATCAAGTACTATTGAACATGCAGTATATATGAGGGGGTGTGCAAAACCATTACGTTCAAAAATAAAGATCTACCGGAAACTGTGATATCAAAAAACAGAATAATTTAAAAAGTGCCTGCAATCACAGCTTTGTAGAAGTCTCAACTGAAGGCCAGAAAACGAAATCTCACAATGAGTACTGTGAACCCGAGTCCATGATGAAAACTGACAAGCCATTCTAACCTCAAAACAAACACAAAAAAATGAGGTTGCATTTAACCAAACTAAAACAATATTATACGTATAAATATATTTATATAAACCACTAGAAACAATTAAGTTTAAAATAGGAGTTTTAACCCGCTATTCAACCTTTTACAGGAGGCCGTCCAACGTAAGGACTGTTTGATGAACCCTTCCAAAGAAAACGCATTCACTTCTTAAGTATACAGTACTCGTCGAGCATCTATTTCAATCAGAATCTGCATTTTGTGCGACACGCAAGATCGGCTCGGTGCTGCGAAAACCGCGAAAATTCATGAGTTCACGCATGCCTCATTACCAAAATTCTACCAATGCAACGAAATTCTCGGCGACTAAAGTAGATTCTGTAGCTACAGTGGCTATGATATTCAGGCCTTGAGCCAATTTAAATAATGGTTTGGGAAGTAAAATTCTGGTTAGAGCTGAGGTTTTGGGAGTTCTATTAACCCACCTGACAACTAGATCTGTGGTTTTCTCGGGGAATTTGGTAGAGGAAGGCATTGCACAATTTAATGACAAATGATTGCATTTCCAGCCATTGTCCAACTACGCATCAACGGAATGCACTTTTTAATCCAGGATACCATCTGACGTGGTACTCAGACGACAGGTACACAACCACCCTGACTGACTACATACACATCAGATAAGTCTGAGTGTCTTTTTTCAGGATTGCCGTCTTGTACGGTGTCAAAAACAAAAGAAACTGAGATAAAAAGGATCAAGGATATGTTCAAACCCGGTAATGCGTCGAGATCGGTTCCTCCTTGAAAATGTGAACGCAAAAGTAATAGATGGCTTATACTTACAATGTGCATTCGAGAACGTAATTGAAGTCCTGCTGACAACAGTCGACATTACTTCGGAAAGTTTCACTCTGATTCTGTTTAAGGGCTAGTGGTTCAAAGCCAGAACATTCATCCTAAAAGCCGACCTATTCGAACTTGCCCCCCTCTATGAGGCTTAAAAAACCGGCTTCTGAGAGCACTGCGTCATTCAACCTTGAAGAAAAATCCAGAAAAATTCAGAAATTCAGAAAAATCCATCGTCACCTATAAAAGTAGACAAATATATGAAAAATATGAAAGCGGCTGCTTACGCGAGTCAGTATTGCAGTTTTCCTAATAACATTCAATGCATCAGACCAGTTTCAACCCTCGGAGATAGACGTAATTGAAAGCTGTTGACCACGTAGCAGTTGATCGCCTCAAACTGGTTTTCCACCATACCGGGAGAGAATGCCAGTGTGCGGTCGAGTGAATATTTCCCACATTTCCGGTTGCGTTCCATTTGAGTAGATGTCCGCGTATCTGTTTTGTTTTCTTCATAAATTTACCTTACTTGTTGGTATATGGGTATGGTTGCAGCTAACTTTGTCTTATCTGGCATCGTGTACGAAGGCCAATTATGGTTTATCGTGACCTTCAACATTTAACGAAAGCGAATTCCGAAACCTCTAAGCTCAAAACTATGCGAGAACCTAGCAAGACATTAATACAAGGCAGTATTGGGGGAAGAAGGTCGGAAAAATCCAGGAATCGAACAAGTAAATCAGAGTACAAAATAGAGGAACCGGAAAAAATTTTACGGAACAGGAAGATACCTTGTGCCGAAACTAATGCAACAGTATAAAAGAAACGGTGATTGGATGAGTAAATCAAAGAAACTGCTAATTTTAGTTTGCAATGAACCAATGAAATTTTGGGAAGAGCTGAGGGGTTAACAGGAGAAGGCAAACGGCCAATCAGAATACAAAGATGAATTCATTGAATCAAGGATCCAGTCAAACGCCAGAGAATGAGCCTACAAAATAATGCAAATTACAAACGTGCAAACCAAAATACACACAAACAAACACCTAAAAAGCAACTGCGCTAGAAGTGTTATGTACCAATTAATAATTATATAAGTCCAACGTTAACTGAGGGAAATTGCAAGTCTAATTTATTCCCACCTGCGCCAAAACCATGCGTGTGTGAAACAACTAATATACGCATCCCTAAAGCTAAATTTTGAAACCGACTGATTTTAATACCTATCCATATCTATCCATACAACTAATATACGCATCCCTAAAGCTAAAGTTTGAAACCGATTGATTTTAATACCTATCCATATCTATCCACGCAAACGTTGGCATAGATCCATTCTCCAAGTGTCACTCAGGTGGAGGAACAAAACATTGAAACCTAGAAAACCGATAGATGTTGGTGGCTGGACTACACTTGTGGGGGAACGTGAAACACAAGGAGGCAGCGGCGTGTGGTTCATGCGGTGATTTCAAAAGCGTGGTACATTCGAAAATCAATGCCGCACACTGTGGGTTGATAAAATATCTTAACCAGTCTACAGAGAGGCTTTTGTGTGAGCACACTGGGCCTCGCGCGTCAAGATAAACCAGCTAGTATACATCCTACATCCTTTCGCAATTCCCTATAAACTTCTGAGTGTATGCAGACAACCCTAGATCTCCTTGTCACATCTGCCCACATGTATGCCGTGGGGCTGTAACAAACCCGAGCAGCTGACTCGCTCCAGTGCTAATAGGGCTCTGAAATCGGTTCAAGGGAACAACAATGGGCATTTGGTCGCTATGAGATGTCTATTAGGTGCTATATGAACTAGCTTACATTATACCGAATACTTCCAAGGCCTAGAAGGTGCTGAAGAGTGGCCACTAATTCACATCACAGCTTTGTCTGGTGTGCGTCCTGGCGAGCAATGTAACTGTTACTCGGCGCCCATGGTGAAGAAAAATATTGTTTTAAAACTGCGGACGGCAGCTTTTCGTCAACTAAATTGTTTCGTTTACCAAGTTTTTTGTGGTTTGCTATTCGCATCAAGACAAATAGTGAATGAAGATTGTTTGGCTATGGTAACCATCCGTTCCACAGCTACCGTGCTACGTGAAGGAAGCACGAGGTCTGTGATACTGCCAGGCTACACAAGCCTAAACTGAAACAACCAGAATATCAGGATTGCGTCCGAAACATGGAATTTTCTGCTAGTAACATCGCATCTTAACAGCCGAGCGAAATAAGATGGCTGTACGTAACTCATCCTTGAAAACAGACAATTTTTACCGATTTTTGATTTCTTGATTCAGTTGCTATAATGTACTTATGAGGGTGTACAAGTCATTGACTAAGGATTGAATACGTAATTACCCTCCTTGCTAAGCATGACCAAAGAAGCTCTTTTTCAAACAGGCTTATATCAGCCTGGGAGTATCTGGTTTGGGAGGCGGTGCTCTTCTTCCAACGCAAAAACTTAGAGTGACCCATTCCACGCACTTTACGGAAGTGAGCATTTCGAAGGGCACTGTCCTTATTTTGAAACAGATCGCTGAAGTTTTCTATCAGTCATTCGAAGCTGTCATCATCCAGACTAAACAAGCAAGTCACAATCATTAGAAGAGCAGCATATCATCTATGTCTTTCGAAAAACGGCTGGAATAACTTCTACATAGACGTAAATGCACAGTTTGCAGTGTTTAAAGCTATTGTACTATCTAGGGTGGTGTGAAGCAGCCTATTTGCGTGTTTAGGAAATTGGCAGATTTCACCTGCTATACGTATGCAAGCTATCACACATCATGCAGATGCAATGCATATCGACCATTAGTGTGAACGAAAGAGATAACAATAATGGAGACGGGCCAGCGCATATTATTATACCATGCTCATGGTGACTGAGCACCAGCATCGTATTTCTACATGTTTTCTAAGGTCTATTGTTTCCTTTGGTCTACATGTGCATCGAAGTGTTTCGTGCAGCCCCACAGCACCCGGCTCAGCTAAGATAGACTAAAAATGCACATACGTCCGTTGGTCCACAAGTAATTGACAGGCAAATCCGTAACACATTTCAGCCAACCATAATTTGCCATGTGTTCTGAAGCCGCGATGTACCTTTGATGCAAGAAGGATGGAATTTTCTGGGTCTGGATTATTTGAGTCACCTGCGAAACCATTACCCGATGTATTCGGATGGAGGTTTTCCATCACTGACCAGTCTTTGGACTGTGTAAATCGAAACATTTGATCAAGTAAGAACTTGAAACACTAAGACCACTGCTAGTTAGCGATTAAACATTGATGAGCTCTTCTCGGATCGTCGGTAGGGGATTACTTTTCAGAGGACGATTTCCACAGGGCAAGTCTTTTTCAGTTTTTGAAATGCGTCCAAGTACATCGGCGCACACGTACAATTACAAAATTGACTATTATATTTCTGATGACAAACGGATTACATCTACCCATTTTGATATCACGAGGATAGTTCATGCCTTCTGATAAATAGAAGGGACCATAAAACTTTAAGGGGGATTCGGTTCACGTGAGGGCTCCTATTGTGTAAATCTCTTTGAGAAACTCTCACCGAGATTCAGCGTTACTAATATCATATGAAAAATACTTTGTAAACATCTCCTCCAGAATTATTGCATGAGAGATTTTTCTGTACTTATCAACATACCCTAGCTTTTTCGAGAGAGATTAAAGCTAATGAATCGCTGCGTAGCGAAAAAAGCCCACCCTAATGGATTCTTTCTCTACGAACCTTTTTGTCTTTCGTTCAGCAGTTATGTCTGCGTAGCGAAAAAAGCCCACCCTAATGGGTTCTTTCTCTACGAACCTTTTTGTCTTCCGTTCGGCAGTTATGCTTTAAAGCCAAACATGTGTGCCACAAAATGCTATAACTCTGTGTGCATTCTTATATCCGACGACTTATTGGATGTGTCCATATGCAGGATTAGTTATTTGCTGAACGGTTTTTCTTGACTGGTTGGAGGGTTTCGAAACTGAAACTGAACACACACAGACCTACCTTTGGACTGAGTTAGCTATCCCTGCAAGTTAGCCAACTGAGAGTAGGGCAGCCTGTCACTATCGTTACCTGTTAAAAGCACTGTCTGAGCCATATCCTCTAGGCTTATTGCATCCCAATCCACTAGCAAAAACTCCAGTTTAGTTGGTCCGCCCAATCAGTGTCGAGTACTTTTAGTGATGTTCAGCTACTGACCAGGTTATCGTTGTTCGAGAGCACATGGATTATATTCAAGTCCCCTATCAAGTCTTCTTCGAAACTTTGGTGCAAAGACCTGCTGGGAGAAGACTCAGAAAGCTTTGTTAGCACATACTATTTGGGTTACATTTTCAGCACAGATTGACTTTACTTGTAGTATGAGATCTGCATTGAAATCTCCTAAATCTCCTCGCACTACGAACGACTTATACGTAAATAAAATGAAGGATAATTTCACGAAATGAGTATGAAGTCGTCGCTTAAAGAACCGATTGGTGCCTATGACCACGTAAGGTAGATCCCGTGACTGAAGGGTAAGAGTTGCAGCGGCTTGTCTAAGTGAGAGTTGGTCACACTTCAAATGAGCTGCTCGTGGCCAAGCGGTTAAGTGTTCAACCGCTGGCCAGAAAGTCGCGTGTTCGAAACTCTCTGAGCTCCGTGGGATGCACACTGATGAAGATTGACATTAAGAGGGAAGCAGTTATAAGGTACTTCTCGACCTCTCAGTATAGACTGATTTTGCTTGCAGGATAATATCTTCCCATGGAATACGTGCAGAGCCTTCTTCAAGCAGCCAGTTTCACGAATAATAGTTTTACAGAAATAAAAAGCTTTTCTTACATTTTTGCCGTGATTATTTCTCAGGCATTTATTCCGTTTCCTTTCTGGCACTTTTGTCATCTTTCATGTGTTTCTGAAGGTGCATTTGTGTACAAATACCAACAGACTGTCTGATATGGGATATTTATAGCCACCTAAAATTTGCCCGTCGACAGCATATCCAGGAAACGGGAGTAAAAACACCCAACAAGCTATCACACCACTACGGACGAATAAAGGCAGGTGTAAAGGGCATCCCAACAGTCAACCAGGGAAAATGTGGATCGCACATGGAAATTAGTCACCTGAACAATTGAGGCTTAGAACTATTGTGTTTTCCTGTCATCCAAAAAAAATTCTTGATCAGGAAAATTTACCATCTGTTATCAACTTTTTATTATCTGTGAATAATCCACAAGAAATGGACGAGTTGACAAAGTTATTACAGTTTATAGGCATATTACTATCCAACGAATGCAGTCAACGCACTTAATGAACTTTGCAGGTGTTTAGTAACACTGCTACCTAATACGGCCATCGATAAGAAATAATGGTGTGCCCGGCGTCGACACATTCTCTTTGCACACGTTATTGTCAGCCCAGGATAAATGAGCCACTGATAACTTAAGCATTCTTACCAAGCTCCATTGTGAAAATCAGATTTTGAGGACTTTACCAACATTCCCTGACTTAAAATTTAGTATCAGAACAATAGAGTCGTATCATTTTGGCAAGATTAGTTGAAGCTCCCTTGAGGTACTTCAGGCTCCATTGAGACCTGTAATCCAATAAGTCGAAGGGGGTGCGTAACTCTACAAGGCCGAACATTAGAGATATGCTGATTCTTCCCCCAAAACGCTCCATCTGATAGCCACGTAGCCGGAGTGGAATTTAGGTACATTCGAGACGATTCTCTGAAGAACACCCGTAATTCACACTCAACGCACATGAGTTAATCTAAACGACAATCTTCTGTCCATTTTGACTGCTGCTTGGTTTGGGCTAGTCAGTTAGCAAGTCAAACAGACGCGTAACTTGTTTGCCCCAATTCAGACCATACACGTGACCGTATATATTTGACTTGTTTTTGGCTGATATCCATGCAGTTTTGAACACTATGAGTACTGCGAAGTTTACCTCCCTCCAGGTTTTTGAGTGCAAGTTAATTATTACGATAACAGAAACTAACAAAGTTATCCACTGGATTGCGCTTGCAGCTGCATTCCCGAATACCGAGCAGTTTTCATATCTCAGAGTGTAGTTTACATGAGCTTCAATCTAAAAGTGATTGTAAACTTCGAAATGACGTCTAAAGAACCCGTATTACTCCAAGACGCAAATCACAAATCACCGGTATCAGAGAGAGGAACTATGTAATTATCTTTACTTCCTGGAGTATGTCAGCATGTCTTCTCGCTATGCTCGGCTTCTCACCAGTTTTGGAGAAGTTACTTTTCAAATATCCATTCACCTACTCCCATGTATGCGAAGTACGGGGCGAAAAGGTTTTTAATTTAAAGCTTACTACCGACCGTGCTGCAACAGCCAAGTTTGCCGATATTACTGCACTGAAATTCTCCGCCAGCAGCAAAAAGTATATTTTTTTAGTTGTATTTTTATATTTATATTTATTTATATTATTATTATATTATTATATTATATATATATTATATTATATTATTATTATATTTATTTATATTTTATTTTATGTTACTGTGCATGGATAAAATCAGCTATGTAATTTGAAACTGGAGGGAGTATTGTTCGGAGGTTAGCATTGTACAGTGCCATGAAAACCAAACCACTAGGCCGATTTGGATAAAGGTTGAGGCCGGAGTACAGTATTTCACGAACGGAAAAGTCACAATCGAATGTCACTATCTCATCTGCGGAAGATATGAACGTGGAAAAATTATAAGTAGTAAGCCCAGTCACACGGACCCATAGTGTTAAATACAGTTATTCAGGCTTTATACAGACAGTGCATCAAACGGGAATCACATCTTGTACTTAGTCAAGTAACTAGGCACACACCAGCTTACGAGTGGCGGGTACTTATATACTTCATAAGATGATGTCAGATGCTTCTAACGTAGGCCGAATATGGCTGTCGACTTTGAACATCGTTCAACTCGCCACTCTACTTAATGAACCTCAATGAATGCCTACGTTAGTTTTTCTAGTACTACAAGACTGGAGCACTTTTCGTTTCAATCTATTCCATGATTATCACGAACTTCAATTTTTTAGACTTGGATTAGAGCTTATTCATCCGGTCCGTCATGAATCTGTTATAGGTGCAACCTTGCCCTGCGTCATCTGAATATCTAGATGTGACTTGGTGCGTGGTTTGACACATTAATACGGAGGGTCTCCAAATACGGGCTATTAATTTCTCGCATTCCACTGCTTGAATAATAAAATATTCTAGACATAATACACCACTCATAAGGTTGATGAAAATTCTTCGACAGCTCACGGCCGGTTTCGCCCTTCTTGGGGCTCATCAGGTAGGCTCAGTCCGCGAGTTTCCATCAACCTTATGTTCTACTTGAAACTCATGAGTATGTTTTACGTCTATACATGTATCGTGGTATGTCGAATACAGTACTAACTGAAACATGAAATGACCTGGTGCAGCACATTCGGTTGCTTGTAAACATCATAAACGAGTGGTTCAGCTGGGTTCCAGGTGAGTCTCCCGCAAAACCAAGTTGGTTTGCAAATGTGTGCATTTCGCTAATAAGCTATTCTGAGAAAGATACCTTCACTTATACATATCCCTACTTCTCGCAAAATTAGTGTCCAACTGGTACTCATCATTAACTCAGGCTAATCTGTGCCATATCCGTTGCACCCACGTATCTTGTGCAGGTGCACTCCAACTTCTAAGAAGGAGGTAATGTGTTTTATCCTCCTACCCACGTGACCTATTGGACTAGCATTCCGGTCATTTTCTGCGAAAAATTTCTGTCCAGTGCAAGGAGAAACAGCTGTGCACTTTGAATGTTCTGAAGAGAAAAGCTGAAACCTGAACTCTACTCTTCCGGGCTCATGCATGAAATTAAAGATGGTGAGAAAGCGTAATTTTTGTTATATGTACTTTATGTCGAAACAGTTAGATTCTTCTTTGAAGAAGCTGCGCAAAATAGTTTCCAAGATTCTCTTTGCACAACGATCTTTCAAACCAAATTTTTCATGTTTTCCTTCAGAATGCAGGAACATTTTTTTCACGGTAACGTGCTCTACTTTCTGAGTTTTTTTCAACTATATGGTCACACTACGATAGCATCCTAAAATCCAGACCTTTTAGATCTCAAGACCTGGGTGGCCAGCCACTCTCAGTTCACGTGCCTGTAAATGTTTCATTACGAATTGTGAACAATGGAGCACTGTGAGCTGATGTTTTGAGAGTTGTTTACAAAGTGACATCCTTTTAACCTCGGCAGTGGTAAGCTTATGAGAAACAAGCATGGGCTATCTTAAGGCATCATACAATTACTGCTGAGCTCTTACTCGCAAAGGCTCTGCTTAGAAAGATGTGGTCCAACTGGTCAACTCCCAAAGGTTACAGCGCAGACTGTGGTAAGCCACAGCACTTTTACAATGAAAGATGGCCTTAAGATGTCGGTTGCATATTAGCTCGAGAACTAACGTTCCAGGCAATTGGATCTGTCGGTTCCGAACAACTTTACATATGCAAGACTTGACCACTACATTGAGAAAATAGAAGATAACCTTTTTACTAACAAAGATGTATCACTTCTCAGGGGGACTGATTCGACGATTTGCTCAACGAGGCCATTCAGAGGGTACCAGAATGGCCAGTCCGCATTCAAAAACCGCTGAATTACAGCCAATAATGCTATTAATGCCATCGACTTAGCGTCAGGTGCACTTTAGAGTGGAATCCGTAGTGCAGCTATTGGTTACAGGAAACATATTCCCGTGGGGCTCGCAATGTGACACGTCTATATATGCATAGAAACACATTAAAGTAACCCTTAGACTTCGACAAATATACTTACCTGCATACAAATTCGGTTTTGACGGATGACTCATCATGAATCCAGCTTAATCTCTCGTTTGTGTTCTTACACAACTGACTGTGCTGCATTAGGTAGCCTCATGTTTCAGTTGGTACGATATTCGAGATATCACGTCACATGTATGGACGTAAAGGACGTACCCCTAAGGTTGTTGAAAACTCCTCGAAAGCTCATGACCGTCCTCCTTGTGACTCATCAGATAGGGGTAGTCCTCGAGCTTCTGTCAAACTTATGTTCTGATTGGACCCAAATCGGTAGATTTCAACAAATACACTCATTTGCCTACCTATTCGGTTTCGACAGAAGACGCACCTAGAACCCAGCTTCATCTTTTGTTCATGATGTTCTTATGCAACTGAACGTGCTGCACCAGGCCACCTCATGGTTCACTTGGAACGAGATTCGAAATATCGCAACACATTACATGGGCTTAATACATTACTCATAAGTTTCAAGTAAAAAATAAGGTTGATGGAAACTTGGGGACCCTATCTGATGAGCTCCAAGAATAGCGAAACCGGTTATGGGATATCGAGTAGTTTTCATAAGTTTTATAAGTGGTGTGAGGTTCTTTATTTCGTTCCGGTTTGTTTGGTGAAATGTCGAACCGTAACTGCGCGATTTAGAGTCATAATCCGGAGATAAGCTTAGTGGATGTGCAGTTTTAGTTCAAACACACTTGGTATGCCGGCTGATTTAAGTATAAGGCTGATTAGAAATTGCTGTACCCTTCACGGTTATAGCTGATAGCAAGTGAAACCCCACCAGAAAAGGGGACTAATAGACGTTTTGTGTTTATTTCGAACTGAAATGAACTTTTGATCTATGAAAAGGTTTTAGTTATTTAGGATGTTGTTTGACAAGCTTGTGTGTAAGTTGTGTAGAACGCATGGGGGAACCAAAAGGTTTCACACGAGTAGAAAGTAAAGGATACTGTTTTGTGGAGGCCGCAAACTCACTGGCAGCAAATAGTAAAAGCAAACGGCATTTTTATTCATTTATTTGAAATTTGTTGTTACATTCACAAAGGCTAAGCTCAAGCGTTGTCAAACTCCCCACCGAGGAACCCGATAACGAAGGTTGTCCAGTTACTTGTCCTCTACTATGATTATTTCCAGTTCTACTGTGAATAAAACACACAGACCAATTCTTGGTTTAGGTTCTTTTAAACCAGTTAGTTTTAGCTTCGATGTGCAGAAGAACGCTACAATGCTGAAATCTTGCACCTCCTTCCTCTAATAGTGCAATTCCAAGCACAGAAAATCTTTTGCCGCTCCCAGTGGTGCACAATTCCGGAGCAGTTTACATTCTCGGCTACACCGAACACAGTAGTTCGGACGCATACTTCAAACCGGATACTGAACACATGGAAGGAGTTCTCGACCCGGATCCATGTTATAACTGAATTTTTATCCCATTTGGGTAAACGAAGAGTCTATCAACTGGGCCTCCTGCTCACCTATCCAAAATCATATGATCCCTCACTGCCTGTATGGTTGTTGCCTCAGAATGTCTGTATGGGCGATTGCAGCAACTGGTCTCTACGGATTCGACCTACTTACTAGACGGACTGACTCGCAGTAAATCAAGCTAGCTAACCAATAAAAATTGATACAGATGCGACTTCCAAACATTAATCATTAAAACCATTAAAATTAGAGAGTTAAGGATTATGCTTCTGAGGCTAGAACATAAAAGTGTACAGGTGTGATCATTATACATCTTAGACCTTTGGCATCAGATGTCCATTCTCATGGTACTATTTATTCTTTTGCAAATTTAATGATTTTCGAAGCACTAAAATCAGAGTTCGGTGAACTCTAATTTCCCTATTGCCAACATGTTACACCGGTTTTAGGGGATTTTCTATATAAATTTATTTCCACAACCAACTGTTTCGTAGGAAGCGATGCAAGGTGTGCCGGGCAGAACAGCATGGTGGCATATGTTGTCCCATTTTGAGCATCCTTGTCAATAGCTACAATCTACGTCACCTAAAACGGATTCAAAATCTGCTTGTTGGAGCAGCAGCTGAAGAACTCAAGAACACACTGCACAAAAAGTTCCTCAAAACTCTTGGACAGTCCAATACCGTCTTCTTCCTTTATAGGCTCAATAATTACGCCCAATCCCCGGGTGTCCACTAATCTTATGTTCCACCTAAATACAAGGTTATAAGCGAATGACGAAATGCACTCGTTTTTTAAGTCAGTTTGGCGTCAACCCGGGGCTCACCTGAATCGTGTTTTTGTGATATTCATCACCCGTATATGCTGCATAAGGGTCACTTTATTTTTCAGTCGACACGATATTCAAGATATTGCGGTTTTCAGCAAGTTCATGGGCAGTATTTTCTGTTAAGAAAATATACTGCGGTGTCTCCAATATGGTGTCAGCTGAAACACTAGACAAACGTTGTGCAGTCTATTTTGTTGAAAAGTACCATTGACCAGAGTTTCAAGTGAGTCTCTCGTCAACGCCAACATAAGCTTCAAATAGTACTACTTCGCCAACCCAAAACCAATTTTAAAGACTAAATTAGAAACAAATTGGTTTATCAAAGAATAACCAATTAGTTGAATTATTGAGGGACAAAAAGTCTACTGGTGTTTCACCAGATCAAACACTGCATATGTGGTCTTCCAAATGTTACCAGTGATCGCAATCGAAATCCCAACCATATTAGGTTTACAGTAAGCTGTCCTGCAATTCGTGAACCAGTTTGAAGAACGATAAGTTCCCTGCACCATTTCAGTAATCATTCGCTCAAACCTACAGTTAAAATCATTTGGAGATCACAAATTATTTGAAATTAGGAAATGACACCTCAAGATGTTTCTGTGCAAGCTTGATTCAGATTGATGTGAACATTTTGTGGAAAGAATTAGGCGTCTATTTGAAATTGATGCCATTCAAAGATCGTCTTTATTAGACATTACAAGAGTTACTCAGGTTAGCAAGACCGGTTTGCCCTCGCTGTACACAATCTGAGAGCCCAGAAACGCTCCCGAAAGACTATGAGAATAAACAAAAGAATATCAATAAAAATTAAACGACTGCTGGGGAATATTCTGCTCTGCGCACTGGGTAAGGTAGTGCTTTGCATTCTGTTCGGTCAATAGTCTTCGTCATTAGAAAGGCAACTTAACTTGATGAGCAGTGTAGACTGAGTGACGGCAAAAGTACGTTTGGCACAGTTTGGAGCTAAATTAAATACATCAAAAATAAAACTTCTTTCGGACTTCAAGGCCAACTGACTACTCATTGTAATCAGCCAAGTAATGAGGACCGTTCTATTGAAGCTTGGCTCCAGCGGACAATCCTTCAACCTTCCCCAAAAGAATTGCGTATGTCCACTAAGTGCGCAATAGATATGTGTGAAGTAAGGTGCTGTCTTTGCCTAACTCTCGTTTAACCTGTAGTTAATGGTTATCGGTGCGAATGCGTTTTTCAGCGGTACTAGTGTCATGCCAGTTCAATACTAACTGACCAACAGGTTGTTGCTGCGCCTGTCCAAATTCCACTGGCTGCTGGTGACCGACAGTCACGCGGATTTACAGCAACTGATTCGTCGCCTTTTCTTTGGAAACCTGTGCATTTGGTGTAGACATACTCGTCTTTACTTTCACCAAAAAAAACAAAGCATTTGAATCAACAGTTGCAAGGTAGCTCAACGCAAATGGTTTAGTCAGTCTGGTAGCAGAGAAAACCGGCGCCTGACAATAAACTGAACGTACAAATGGCACAGACCCATAAATAAAACTATACACTTGAACCATTCAAAATTATCTTCAATCACAGAAACTCCTTGTCCAAGCACCATAGGCTCACCATTTTCTGATAACAGCTCACCAAATGACTGCCATTTGCTCCTCCAAAGCGGGAGTTTCCTTTTGCAAGACAATATCTCGAATAGACTTCACCCATTCGATTGTTTGTATTACATGAGTCTCCACTGTAGGTATTTGCGGTATTTGTAGATTGGGTACTCACATCACTCGCTTTTGTTTCCGTCTTCAGCCCATCCTAACCATTTGACCAGTCAACATCAGACAGATCACCCGATCTTCTATCTTTTCAAATCAGCATCGTATAACTTTGACAGAGCTGTAGTATGAACTCAGGATGTCTGATGCTAATTGTTACCAGAAGTGCATCAGCGCAATTTGGCGCTTCTAATCAGACAAACGTGTTCTTTTTTAAAGATGTGATCAGTTTATCAAACACGTTAAGCAATGAGGTTCCAACAGGAGCGAAATTGAGATCAAGGGCCTCCACCTCTTTCGTGTAAACCAACCAAAATGATTGCGCTAGGACGGGAAAAGGATTTTCCAAACAAATGGGACATAAATATAAGAAAAATATAAGCACTTGTAGAGTACCAGCGTCTGTTGCTTGTACATGGATATCCGTAGAAGATTTTTGCGGCATTTCATATTTATCACGCTTTTTCGGGGCCCGAAAGTATGATCAATGAGATTTGAGTTTACCTGAAACATATCCAAAATGACGCATATTCTTGAATAATTCCGTAAATGCTCGTTTAGTAAGCTTTCATTACGATATTTAATTAAACTTCAACCGACAAAGTCTTCCTTATAACTGATGTCTCCGTCAACTGTCGCACCAGTTTTCGAGAGTTACCAATACGCACCACAACTTTTATTCACTCTCGTGTCAATCACACTCAGTTGCATGGTTATACCTGGTCACAGCGTCTGCCGGCAGTTATACACAGCAACGATGTTTTCTAGATTACAGTGTTCATAGCACGCTCGACTATTTTACAGTTTAGTTTTTGTCGTACATTTCGTTAGGCCCTCACAAATTTGTCGTAAGCTGACTTCATCCGATGAAATAAAACAGAAAAAATGATGGAAATGGTGGAATTGGACAAGAGCAACACACCGGAATTATCAATTCCGGAAAGTTAGGCTCAAGTGAATCAAAATGTGACCAAGAAGCATGTGACCTACAAGTCTAATTAGTCTGTGGTTGTTGTGTGCACTGTTGCTGATCACATGTTCTGAGAGGTGATAACTTTGAATGGCGTTAACTAAGTGAACTAAGTCTGGAAGCTTCAAGGAAGTATAATGCTTAGAACAGGAATATCGTCCGCACAAGAAGTGCACACGTATGGAATAACCCCTTGTTTACAGGAAGACAGCTTGCTTACGCGTGTCAGAAGTAAGGCACGTTGTATAAATATACTCCTTGCGTAATAAATGACTGCGGTGTGATTGTTCGCCACAAGACTTGCGATACTAATAGGAATGACTTTCTAGAAAGCTAACTTTCTTGTCAGACAACTTGATCGCTCGCGAGTTGTCAAGCAACTGGCCTCCAAATGTGATCTGCATACGGGCTCTCCAAGTAAAGAAGTGGGCCTGGAAGTTAATTGAGCAAGACCGTTCTCTACATGGTTTTTCCCAAAAACCATCCCATTGAATAATAACAAACTCGCAAATTTAGAAATCACTTCCGGGCTTGAATCTGTGAGAAAATGAACTGATAAAGCTGATTTTCTTCAAAAAACGTAATGCAGTGATCAAGCGAAGTGGGCTTGAGACAAGGCGCTGTCTATCCATAGAATATTTATTCCACACAGCTTTCGACTGCACTTGAATAATAGCCTTAGCTTCTGCTGAGAGAAATCATCTAAATCGGACATCAGTCATTGTTCGAATCGAATGAGTCGTTTTGCTCTGTCCATTTTCATGTATGTTTTATTTTTGCATCGATTTTCGTCGGCTTCTGTTCTGTATCAACTAACGTTTGGTCTTATATAATAGGTGACTTACTCAATGACTCAATGACCCACCAACACTTGATCTACCTTGCTAAATAATTTTTTTTGCTCTAAGTCTGTGAGCTGTTTTTTTTAAGCTCGAGACATCTGCGTTTGCTCCTTCAGGCTAATAACTCGTTTATATTGCTAATACATCATTGAATACATTCAACGGAACTGGCTTTACGGTTCTTCTTTATCCTAAACATAAAATGGGGACCCATTTTGAGTACATGTTTCCTCCAGTTAATTTCCGAATACGTTGTTTCCATCGGGGATACCTCGTTTATCAACCACTCGTGGCCAAACGGCTGTGTTCAACCTACCAGCTG
Organism: Clonorchis sinensis; assembly: GCA_003604175.2. Classification (NCBI taxonomy): domain Eukaryota; kingdom Metazoa; phylum Platyhelminthes; class Trematoda; order Opisthorchiida; family Opisthorchiidae; genus Clonorchis; species Clonorchis sinensis. The sequence goes on along the minus strand of CM030369.1, from coordinate 68,805,452 downwards.
GGAGGTCGCGGGAATATTAAAAAATATGCTGATATAGCAAAGTGAGCGCTGAAAGCTTTCTTTCTTTTACTTACTGACAATGATTTCTTCATCGTACAGGATTGGGCAACAATACCTACTTGTTCTCCCGACCTAAAGCTGCCACATTGACTTGGTGGTCGGGCTTGAGTGCTGCAATGATCCCGCGGGCTACACTGGCTGGAACGTCGTTCCACAAGGTGCAGCCATGCCAGGAAGGCCAAAGGGGAGCAGTCAGACCAAGAGCAGCGAGACCCCGTACTACGAGTAATCGTGCTACGAGGCGGTCTGGGGGGGTAAAGTCGTACTGTCCTCTGCGATAGGAGTGTAAAGGCAGTAAGGTGTTTCCCCCAGGCGACCAGCATGTCCGTATTTACGGAAGCAGCGATGCTGCCTTCCCCCGAGGAAGGACGGGTTAGAAAAGGTCGGCCCTAAAAACCGCACACTCCGATCGCCCAACGGTTGACCGTGACCGCCGGCGCATTATCCACTACGGTCGAAATAGTTTTAAAAACAAAGAGTCCGGTGCTGCTCAAAAGGCACCTGCTGTGCGCAGCCGCATCAGGAATGAGACAGTAATGCCTTATTCCCTGCGCCCTCGGGTTAGGCCAACCCCCTGCAGCCGAGCAGGTCAGACTATTGAGTCATCGGCTCCGGGCAGGGTCCCCAAAGAAAACCCTACTGTCCACTGCCTCGTGGGTCAGACCCTTGAGTCAGAGGCTAGGGGCAGGGTCCCCGAACGAAACCCTACATCCTCCCACTGCCTTGTGGGTCAGACTTTTGAATCAAAGGCTCAAGGTGGGGTACCTCAACCAAACCCCCTTCCTCGGCATTTGCCCGCGCAGTTCTGTGTCCACCGATGTCCCTCCCCAACCCCTTCCCACCACACAAGCAAACGTCACTGGGTCACTTGACTGTCAGTTATCTGACCGAAAGGCCCTATGCCCCTGCTGCCTATTAACAGTAAACAAAATAACACCCTTCTAAATCCACGAGATCCTTTCTATAGGAGCTTTTAACGTCCGTACTCTATGTCAAATTGGCAAACAGGCAGAGCTTGCTGAAACTTTATACTCCCTTAAAATTGATGTATGCTGTGTCTGAAACACGCATACAAGACCCAAGCGTGGTTATGCATCTCAGAACGCCAAGGATGAACTCAGCTCTTTCACATTTCTCCCTCCGTGTGTCCGGTGACCCAGAAGCGATGACTCGTGGACTATATGGCGTGGGAGTTGCACTCAGCCCCAGAGCTGAACGCGCTTTGCTGGATTGGATCCCAGTGAACAGTCGGCTTTGCGCCGTCCGGTTATCCAGTTCAATCAAGCTCAATGCCTCTCGGCATAAAAAGCGTGCCTGTTTGTAGTGTCGGCTTATGCCCCAACGGACTGCAGTTCTGATGTTGAGAAGGATACCTTTTATCGAGAACTATCCGGGCTCATTCGTCAGGCAAAAGCACTGATATTGTGATCCTTGCAGGCGATCTGAATGCTCAAGGGTCGTCTGAGCTCCTTGGAATCACATTTGGGCGGTCGATTCGGAGTCGATGCTCGCCGCACAGACAACGGAGATCGACTCCTTCAGTTGTGTGCTGACCATGAACTGTTTCTGGCAAGTACGAACTTTCAACATAAGCGTTCGCATCGCGTAACCTGGCGGCCACCAACTGCAAATCAACCGTGGACCCAGTTGGACCACGTGGCCATCAGCTACCGGTGGAGAGCCACAATTCAAGACTGCCGTTCCTTTGGGGCACACCACTTGATTCCGATCACGCCATGGTGCGTGCACGCCTGACAGTTCGCTTCCCTTCAGGCCCTCGCAAACTAGAAAGAAGCATGCCAATCCACTATCTTCGAAGATCGACCATAGCTCAACAGTACCGATCTGAGCTAGCCCAACAACTCTCCACATGCACAACACAGTGGCAGTGAGATGAAGCGTGGCAAAATGTGAAAGGAGCCATGTTAGCGGCGTTCAGTGCTGTCTGTCCAACCTCTCCGATTCGACCACAAGACCACTGGATATCGGCGAGGTCGCTATCCATGATTGATGCCGGAAATCCATACCAGCAGGCAACGCGTACGACGGCGCACGCAAATCCCTTAAACGCCAAATAGTGAAGAGCCTAAGGAAAGACCGAGAGCTCTGGTGGAAATCGAAAGCTCGAGAGATGGAGAAGGCTTTTGCTACGGGAAACAGCCGTGCCCTATATCAACTGATACGATCGACTGGTCCCAGGAAAGCAACGGTCAGCGAAACGATAAGTGAAAAGATGGCTCATTAATTCACTCCCAAAAACGTCGACTAGAAAGATGGGCCGAACACTTCGAAGAACAGTTCAGCTGGCCTCTGCAACACAGCCTGTGGAGATAATGCATACGGGCGAGTGGAATGTAAACCTTGATCGCCCTTCGGAAGAAGAAATAAAGTACGAAATATCCGTACTAAAACGTGAGAAGGCACCAGGACCGGACGGTCTCTATCCAGCCCTCTTCAAAGAAGGCGGAGAATCCCTGGTGACCCATCTGACAAAGCTTGTTGGTGCTATATGGAACGAAGAGAAGGTGCCTGCAGAATGGGGCATGTCGACAGTTATCCCTATCTTCAAAAAGGGTACGCGGACCTGTGCGAAAACCACCGTGGCATCAGCCTGTTAGCTGTGGCATCGAAGGTGCTCTCTGGTCTTATCCTTCGAAGGTTGACTGAACACAGGGAGAGACAGATCCGTGAAAACCAAGCTGGGTTCCGTCCTGCAAGAGGATGCATCGATCATATCTTCACCCTCCGACAGATTCTTGAACAGCGACACTGCTTCCAGCAACCAACAATGGTTGTGCTCCTCGACTCTGTAGACCGCCAGGCACTATGGCAGTGTCTGTGGAGCAAAGGTGTCCCCCATAAATTCTTGACCTTAAGGCGCTGTACGCCAACTCCCGCGGCCGTGTGAAGGTCTACGGAAGCTCTCGCCTGAGTTCACCACATCAAGTGGTGTCAGACAGGCTGTCCTCTTTCACCTTTCTCTTCAATTTCGTCATTGATACGATCATGGAAGACTCACTATCAGCCTCTAATGCCTGTGGAGTCGAAGTGCTCCCGGGCGTCCGCTCACAGATATCGAGTATGCAGACGACATAGCTCTTCTTGGATCTGACGCCGTGGTAATGCAAAGAATATTAAATAATCTAACTAATTCCGCCTCACGGTTCGGCATGCGCTTCACACCTGCAAAGTGTAAAGTGCTAGTGCAAGACTGTGGGCCCGAACCCTAGCCTCATGCTTGCGGGTGAACCGATTGAGGTAGTAGACAAATTTGTTACCTGGGCAGCTGTATCAGTCCCGGTGGTCTCGCGAAAGATGATATTTCCATCCGAATTGGGAAGGCCCGAGCAGCTTGTGAACCTGCGTCACCTGTGGCGTAGGCGTGACATCAGCTTATCCGTCAAGGGTCGAGTTTATAATGCTGCGGTGCGCTCCGTATTACTATACGGATCAGAAACCTGGCCGCTGCGCGCCGAGGACGTCAAACGACTTTCAGTGTTTGACCATCGATGTCTTCGGAGCATTGCCCGAATCTGGTGGGAACACCGGATCAGCAATGCTGAAGTACGTCGAATGGTATTCGGGAGAAATAACTCACCCTCGATAGATGAACTGATCACACTGCATAGGCTGCGCTGGCTTGGCCACGTGCTGCGCATGCCAGTCGACCGACTTCCTCGAAGGGTTCTTTTCGCACAACCACGTGAAGGGTGGAAACGAGCCAGAGGCGGTCAAACAATGACTTGGCAGCGAAGTATAAAAGCCATTACCAGCAAACTCAGCTGCGCTGGTCACTGCCGTCTTCCTGGATGGGGACCCCGAGACGGGCCACATCAATGGTTAGAGACATTGTCAGACATGGCCCAATCGCGCCCTCAATGGCGCTCATGCATCCAAGCTATTGCCTTCAATGCATAGCTCCCTTCCCATTCCCCACTTAACAGCCCATTGACAGTGGTGTATTTACGCAGCTCGCGCTCCAATGCGCAGCTACCTACCTCACCTCCCCAAATCATCGGCGGACGAAACTGTGGCAGCTACAACCACTGTACGACAAGTACACGGCTTCAGCTGATGATGATGATGATGACCTACTTGTTCTGATGGCGTCCTACCCTTGCAAGCCTAAACTTTATTCCCTACACTAATCAAACTGCTTGTTGAATGTACCCCGAGAAAAGCAGCATGATTTGCGGTTAATGGAAGCAACTTCCACTAGTTGGAGCTGTTGTCCATAAAAGCTCAATTTTACTGCCACTCAGAACAACAACTTGCTTCCATCGCTTCCTACCTTACACATCTTGGAACAGAATACGCGTGCATTTGTTGGGGAGGCAGCTTCCATTTGGAACGCCACTGTATTTATATTAAGATTATTCATATATGTAACCTTAATCCTTATCTTATTGTCACTACTCTCCTTGGCCAGTGGAACACTGTGATCTAACTGATGCACCCTCACTGCTCCCATCGCAGCAATTCGGGTGATGAATTAGGGTGCAGACACACTCAACACTTCACAGCCAACAAAACATTCGATTTCTTCTGTACTACTCAGCCTTCGCGAGTAGCGTCAGATACTCCTAAAGAATTGTTGAGCGGCGCTAAGAAGTCTCGCTGGGATAATTGGTGCCTCTTATCTCCAGTGTTTGCTTGCTTCCTGAAAAATTGATAAACAGCGAAATTCAGGACTATTAAGGCACGTTTGTCTACAAGTATAGGGAGATGTCCTGGGCTTAACAAACAGGTTTGGAATAAAACTCAAGTTTGAAGTCTTCCATTAACCACATATATCACCAAAATTTCAGCTGACCGTAAGTTCACTGTGCTAAACGCGAGTATTCACAAGATACTCAACCATACAAATATTAGTTTTGGTGGAGACTTCACTGCGAACTTCTTCAATAAAACGCGGCCTCCTAGTGTTCGGGATTAGCTAGCCAAAGAAACACTCACTACATACGCAACAAATTTGGGGGCAAAAAGCCTGTGGTGGTTAAGAAATACCCTCCTGGGTTATTATTCAGCATAGGTAGAATTATTCATCATGAGATCACACATCATAAGCCAGGTAGGAGAGCAGTTTTTAAAGATATCTCCAGCGTAAAAGCGAACGGGATGACAAAAATCAGGTGATTATTATCCACACTATGAGATAAAGACGGTAAAACTGAATGATATCCGTCATGTTCTTTGAGTACTGTTCGGTAAATTGTTGGCTGCTGGTGATTGATTATAGTTCAGCTTATTCTCTTTTGGCCTGAGGCCTAGTGTATGTTACCGTGTAGTGCTTTGATTAGCAAATCAGCCGGCGTCGCAAGGAGGTTTTGAAAATATTAAATCGAAATCTTACAAGTTTAACATTTTGCGTACGACCTGCCTGTTACTGTTCCATCAACTTGCCAAAATATGAGCTCGTGAAACCTCAGTAGATTAGCCGTAAGATATCTGGTCCTAGACATAGAAAAACTAATTGTGTCTATTTATTTACTTATTTTGTTCACTTATTTGTTCCTTGACTTGGGTATTTGTGTGTTCGTTCGTGTGCTTGGTTATTCATTTACTTAACTGAGTTGCAGGACAGAATGAGGATTCATCGGTGTTGGTATTACTCCATACAAACCACGGACCTGTGAAGTCTTTTGATAGGTCCTGAGGAAAGAGCCAGCGCCTCGGAGACTGTGCTTACCTAATGAGCCCCAAGAAAGGCGACACTGGTCGTGGGCTGCCGAAGAATTTTTAACAACATTATGAGTAGTATTATACGTTTGTGCAATGCATTGCATTATGTTGAATATCCTTGCAATTTTAAAGTGAGGCGGCCTGGTTCAGCACATTCATTTAAGGCAAATCACTATAAACGATAGATTCAGCTGAAATTCAGGTGATTTTCTTGCAAAGAACAAGTTAGTATGTAAATGGGTGTAATTGTCGAAGAACCAGCTATTGTTTACAAAATCACGTGCAGTGACAGCATTATGGTCTGAGCAAGACAGATGGGGAGTAAATTTCACACCAGAATCGATGAATACAATGAAACAATAAACAGTCCACCAAGAAGCATACGTAAAATACAGCTTTGGTCAAGTATCCAGAAATTTTAGGACATAAGGCAAAGAATGTGCGTTAGATTTAGAAAACTTTAAATTTGTGCGACAGGGATTATAAATGATTTCACGGAAAATGATGAGGCGGCTGAAATATCCAGGCACGCCATTGTGAGGAGAATAGGACAGAAGCTGGAGAATATGTGGGGAGCTGTTTTAGGCTGACCATCTTAACAGATGGAGGTTTGTGGTTGGCAGTGAAGAGGTCCCAGCAACATAAGTGGTTTTGGTTTGAAGCACTTAATTCAGTCCGACCAAAATACGCATACTTTCACATCCTTATCCGGCCGACTTGTCGTAGTACTCACCAATCCACGAGACCCAACTAAATTTTGAACTGTTGAACTTACTGATCACAAGCGTCAGTCACAAACAAACCAACGAGTAAGAAATTTTGAGTGTGATATTTGAAAGACATATTGTCGATCGGACCTACGTCTGCTTTTAAACTCCACCAAACTGACGATCATTTTGTCGGTCGGTCAGTCAGTAATGCGGTTAGTAATACACAGTTCTGTGGTCCTGTGTTGGCTTCAGTTTTACTGCATGGTGCTAAATACTCCCTAAGCCAAACCGGTGCCCCGCAGAGGTTTAAAGAGAAAACTATCCAGTTGCTTCTTGAAGACGTACAAGCTTACCGTACTGGCTGAAGGGTACGGTAATCCCACAGCTTGGACTTTTGCCCGACTGGAACCTGAGGTAGCGTGCGTGCCGATCCTTCAGTTAAAGTGTGACACAATCACGGGATTATTTTAAAGCGCGTTATAATCTTCCCGTCATACTGATTTCAGTAACAAAGTATTCATAAACGCACCGCATTTACATGGTGATACCCAACTTAGGCAAACTATTGACTGAGTATCATCTCTATCAGTTGAATCACAATCAGGACAAAAATGTCTGTAGGTTGCCAATGGATTTTGATCTGCCTAGCAAATGTATTAGCTGAGTCAGTTTTTCCAAACATATTAAATTTTAACTGCGTATATTATTGCACAAGTTTGTCGTGGTTGTTCCTCACCATTTAGATTGAGTCACATTTCTATAGAAGTACATCCCATCTTATTGGTGCAATGCTGACCTTGAACGTAGAAAGCCTTCTCAAATAACAGTACACCATGACCAATTAACAGTGAAGGACCCAACAAAAACTGCTCTAAGAAGCAGTTCCCCCGTTCACATACGGCCAACTACGGAAAACTCCCAATAGGTAAAATTCTATTTTACTTGGGCCACGAAACAATCAGGAATGACTTGCATTCGACATTTTGGTTACTACAGGCAACTCAGTAGAACGTTGCTACGACAACCCTTCTCAAGGCTAGCCATGGTAACCAAAACGCACGACCTACCACTTTTTGTTCCCAGTATAGTCATTTTGAGCACACCTTCCTCACATAAATCAACCGGGAGTGGACCGATTCGGAGACGTTGTGGCCTTTAATGATCTAGACTGGATGAAGAAAGCACTTCTGAAATAGGTCACTCACTCGTATACTGAAACGGTTGAAAATGTGGAAACCACTCTATGCCAATTAGTTTTTAAGTGTGAAAACGCCAGTAATAAGTTGCTAATTAGTTTGTACAGATTCTCTATAGCACTACTAAAAAAATACTACAAAGCCCAATGGAGAATAATAGTCCACAATAACAGAAAATCATAAAGTAAATGAAACACTTATTTGCGTACATATTTGGTATAAATGAATACTTGTAAGATCATTAAATTAATCTCTAGTTGGTCATGTTATTCAATCGAATGTGCAGTGCAAAATCTGACTCCAGAGTTTGCTGATTTTGGATCAATATTTTCTTTAAAAAATTCCAGACCAAAGCCAACGCCATAAGAACATGGGAATTTTCACCGCTTCATACTCATTAAAATGTGCGCTTGATGCGTATTGACGACCGACATGAGGCTACTGATGAGCCTTCCTTAATCATATAATGAGGCAGTCCAGAACCAATACGGTCATCTCAGCTGTTCTAGCGGACTGTCGGGGTGTAAGAACTTGACCTTTTGTACTATTGGCTGTTTAGTTGGTAGGTGCCTAGCCATCCCACGCAGTTATCACACCGGTAGGCCAACTTGATTTCCTGAAGCTTAGGAATGAGTTAAGTTAATGAGAGTTTTATGTATCCATCGAGGTATAGTGCCAACTCTACATCGCCTGACAGGCTTAAATGATCATTCAGGTAACTACGTCAGGCTAGGTCGAAAGAACCATCACTATTACAAGAGTGCGATGGCGGTAGTTTTATATTGTTCTCCAGTTTCAACAAATGGCAACTTCTCGATCGTAACCAGGCTGACTCGGTCATAAAAATAAATGAAATCGTACTCGACTTTTACCTACCGTCCAGGAATTGGACTAGAGAAGCGCCTTATTTTAAAGAAGCAACAACTTTTGAACTGTTTCCGCGAGTGAAAAATATAGCTGTGTCCTACTTTCAAACCTATACCAATAATAGGTATGTACGTTTCGGTTATAGGTATCAAGATATCAAACTGAATGTAAAGAGAATACTAACAATAATAATAAAAAGGGGATTATTAATAATTTCAATCCACCAATATTCCACTGAGAAAATTTAATAATCTCATTTCTAAGGTTGACAAAATATATGCCATGCAGTCCAACCTGTTAGTCCTATAAAAATTTTGTTTCTTATTACCAAAAGGGTGAACATATCTCTGATTTCAGATAGTGGCTTTCTTTCTGTTAAAAAAGGGAGAACAATTTACGAGGGTTTTGTCAGTTTTATAGGTAGTGTTGTTCTACCAATAAGGCCGCAAAGCTGTTTATTATTTCTTGGGGATCGGCCGCAGTAAAGAATCTTGGTCACCACTCAGGGGATTCAAAGCGACAACAATCTACATATTTGTTCAGCTGTCTTACTTTCGACTGCAGGTGATGGGGCAGCGTGACGGTGCACCTGCACTTAGCGGGGATACCGGACGTTGCCCACTCTTCAAAATTGAAGACTAGTAGAACACAGCTCGACATTATTCACTAGGTAACGACATGTCGGCGGGCAACTTCCATGCCTTGTTGGGATGTTTCGTCCTGCGGATTACCGTAAACGGTTAATTTGGGACAACATATTGTGGGTTGAAGGTGACCACCCATTTAGCCTGAGAGAATGTATCGCAAAGTCACATCGTAATTCTTTCTGTAAGATGGTCATGGCCACGTATAATCCCATCCACGCTGCATTCCATTTAGTGAAATCCGTGGAATCCGTTTATCCACAAAGAGCATTAGTGCAGTGAGTAGATCAATTCAAGTAATGTCAACAATCAATTTTGACCCTCGCTTCAAGTCCAACCATTTTATTTTGCACAGTATACATTTTCTCTGTGCTCCACCTGGCAACTCCTGTGGGTGGTACCGATGTGCTCTCAGTTAACCATACGCTATGTGCGTCGATAAACAAACAAGTCGTCTTATTATCAGGCCTTTTTTGCGGAGTATTGACTGATCACACAGATGTGCCCAATGCTATGAAATGAAGTGGAAAGACAACAAGATCTCCAAGCAGTACGCACAAGAAAATGATCAATACCAGTTAACATACTGACCAATGCTTTTTCCGCGAAAGAAGTCAGTATGCTCTCTATACGCCCACAACATCTGTAATCATTTGCTAGTTAATTCCAATTTTATTAGCCGTTAGTCAAACCTTTAATTTTGGATTTCAAAATTGAGAGCTAAGCATAGGTCACATATTTATACGGAGTAAACCTCATCTAGCGAGAACCCAACAGGATCTTCCTTGTTTTTCACCGCTGTCTGATACTGTATAGTAGAACACAATGATATTTGGTCTGCGAATAGTAGGCTTTATAAAAAGCGACTTCGGTTTTAACTAAATATGGCTGTTAGGAACTGACATAAAAGTACCGAAAGATGAAAACCCAGACGCTGCATAAATGTTAGACAAACTTAGAGCACCGTCAGATTTCACCACCTGAATAATGTTGCCTCAGAACCACCACAGATCGCCTTTCTCCTCCTTTATTCAGTGTCTGGAGTGTCTTTAGACGGGAAATTTCTGGTTTCTGTTGAGTAGGATGTTTTGGGTAATGCGCTTATGAAAATTTGTACACTCGGTGTACTGGTGTACCCTGCTGGTTTTTTTATACGGTCGAGACCCGTACTGTAAGTTTTCCTGCTCAATTGTCCAAGGCGACGAAACAGAAGGATGTGGGGATGTGCCATGGAGATGTTTTGGAAGGATGCATTGTCATCCTATCCGTCCGCAGTGGTGAATGACACTTATCATCCTTAGAGCGCTTTATTATACCTACTAAATTCCAGGACACCGTTTAGCATGACTAGATTTCTGGTTTTATACGCCAAACTGGCACCCAAAATCAATAATTTCTGCTTAAAATCGTTTCCTCTTGTGCATTCGTGCCCACAAAACCCTCAAAGGTCTGGTTTTATCACTAATAACCATACGGTTCCGTTTCTGATTGGAACTCACAGACGGTCCAGCTTATGAGAAATATTACTAAGCCTGAAGCTATTTGCTTGATTTACGTCGTCCCATTTTCTCAGCATTCAGGGCCTCAGTGAAATCAGATGAACTTCCAAACTTTCTGTAAGCCCTATCTTGACATCTGTTACAAACAAAATACTGCGGTTGAATGAATCCGTAAATTAACAGCTGGTTAACTGCAAATTCGGTTTTCCACACTGTTTAAAGATGGAACTAATCAACTCTATCGGTGTTATGTACTGGTAAGCTTGGTACTTTAATACCAGGCGCTCCTACTAGGCAGGATGTCCTTGCAATAGACAGCATAAAAAATGAACAACTTGCGAGATTCCAACTTATTCAAGAAAGTTGTAGCCCAATGCTGTACAGTGCGAGATTTTTTTTATTCAAGTGCTTGCTCTATCGCGTGCAAATTTCGAACCGAGAAATAGCGCGGTACTACTGAGGTAAGTATCAAGCTAAACATAAACACATGCATTTGGTGTATACAAAAATCCTGATGATGCCAAAGCCAGATTCTTCAGATATGAGGATGCTGCTATCTTCATCTAAATAGACGTGAGGATCCATAACATGTTGGTAGTACCAACTAAGTAATGCACCACAACCTCCCCAAGTCCTAAAACCTCGTTCAAATTCACATTACTCTCCTTAGAACAGTCCTCTTCCTGTCCTGGTATAATTATTCTGGTGAACCCACACCACACGAAAGAAAGCACGGGACTCGGGTTTTGCTCTTATTGGAGCTCACTGGCAGTGTATATCCAATGACCGTGTCGGAGTTGGAACTCCGGACACCTGACATACGAGGCTGGCGTGTTACCACTATTCCACCAGCACACGTTAAAGGCATCTAAATTTTTACGTCCAAACAGACGATTGTGTTCACCCTTGAGAAGTGTGACTGGTGTGCCCGACTCATCAGCAAAGGGGACGGGACGGGAGAACGACTGTTCAGATGAGAGTGATGTAAATAAGAACAATACATATCCCGCAAAACCCCCAAAATCTCAAAAATTTATCACTTAAGTGTGGTGTTTTGGGTCCGAAGTCGTCTAAACCATAGCTCAGTAAATTATACAAGAACAATGAGGTAATGGGCAAAGTGAACCACACCGTAACATCTTTCAGTATCAACGAGATAGGAAAGAATGCCGAAGTTTCCTCAGAACCTACTTTAGATTATTTTACTCCATAAGAAACCTCAGTGATCAGAAAGAACGCCTTATCCGACTTCAGCTTCCATCATTCAAAATGTTTGGCTTGGTTTGAAAACACATTGGGTTCCATCTGGAGAACACTCATTTTCCGTAAAATAATATATTGATATAGCTTCCTGAATTCGAGGTAATGTTGCATGTGAGATTAGTTTAATTACGAATTAACTCGAAAGATATGTCCATGTGATTCATGAGATGATACACTAATCATCTTTGACGGGATGGAATCTTTGCGTAACCAGCAGCCCATGGCCATACTGTTAGGATACAAAATAGCAACCCCGGTTTTTCTATGCTCATTGTAGTGCGTTTCATGTATTTGAACTATTCGTGGACCACAGCTCCGCTGGTTGCTCTAGCGGGCTAATGTGACTATATCTTCACCTGCTGAATTTTTATTGTTGTTTTCAGTCTCGTCGCAAATATCCTCACCTTATACGCTAGTACAGTTGTAGAACGCAGCGTCACTAATTGGTCTTTGCAAACAATATTTGATGAATTCAGCAACATTTAAGAAACGTTAACTTGAGGGTAGTACGTGTTCATGTTGGGATCTTGACAACATATCTCAGTATGTCAAGTAATATTCTGTTAACATATATGTTGTAGCCTGATAGGTAAGACGCATCCTAAAAACTGATACACTGGCCGGGAATTAGCACAGTAAAACTGATTAGTTTATCGCTCATCAGTGATAGTTGTGCAGAAAAAGCATTAGATGAATAACAAAGTAAAGTGATGGTTGTTGATGGTTCCGGATGCGGCTGAATCAAACAGTGATCAAAGATTGTGTGCTTGCGGTAAAGAATGAAATGAATTAACCAATGGTTCATGAAGATCATGAACAGACTACATCAGCTACGGTACTAACCCCAAGGTACACATTATTTCCACCGATTGTGACTCGAATGCACCTTTTTTGATAGAAAGTATCCTGGGGTGAGACACAGATTTACTAACGGAATACAAATCAGTGCACTGCACTCAGATGGTAATGAAGCTTTTTTATAATACAACCACATATAGAAATCACAGCAAGTAGTCTTCATGTCCGCACTGATTTCATTCGCTTTAGGCGTGGCCGTAAGTTTGTGAGTGATGAACCTGTTGCAGTGGTGAGTGAGTGGTTTTGTCTGCAGAGAGTACGCACTCGGCTTTACTTCAAACGTCCCCAAGGTAACACGCTAATTACACTTACAAAGTATCGAAGTTAATCAGAGATAGTCCATTGGTAAAGCATGAAACCTAGAGATAAAGCAAATTAGTGCACAAACAATCCAGCATACAAAAAATCCGTCTCAGTCTCTCTCTCAATCTAGCCTACACTTACAAGATGGGTTCCTTCGAACCATTTACAATAGACTGTATAAGTGATAAATGGTTGTTACTTTATCTTGTGAGCGTCTCCGAAACTCTCATGTTCTACACCGTACGTAGAAAAACGTGCTTGTTAGTCTGGCTTTGCCATGGCAACAGTGGTTGTGACCAGTCGGTGAGAGCGTAGCACAATTCACTTTTCCCAGGAATTTCGAACAGGGCTTCATCAAGCTGTTTGCCTTCCAGCCGCTTCAGTTCAATAGTTTTTGTTTACTAAAATTCACATAAAACCCACCAATTAGTTCACATTAAGAAGAGTTCATAATGTAAGTGATTGGTTATAAACAGCGATGAACTATTGATAGAAAAACGTGTATTTTCTACATTTTGAGCCCCAGCAACGCTAATTGTCTGGCTTTTCATTCTCTGCTCTCTAACCCTAATCAGTTAGTTTTACTTTGCCAAAAGTATTACTTGCTACATTCTCGGTGAACTTGAGATTGGTGCTCAGTGTTTCAAAGACTGAAATGCATAGACATCAACCAACAGCGGTAGGTTTCCTAAACTCAGTAAAGTACACAGTACAGTGCACCAGATTGTTATTAGTTTTAGCATATTGCACTACATTCTGTAAAAATGGGGCCGAATAAATTCTGGATTGTGTGAAAGCTATTTAAGTTTATGTGTGGTAGAAAAATAATGATAATTGTGGAATTCTTCCAATAAATAAACGTTTTGAGCACCGTAGTTAAACTTAGCCATCCAAAAGGCTGTTCAAATGGTCAGGATGTCCGTGGGTTAAAGCCAGTAAACCAGCAAATTAGGACTTCGCACATTTTAATGTAAGTGCATCTGTTAGATGCTAAACTTTTACCTGATGGTCGCTCATATAGCTCTCACTCGGTTGGTCACATCATTGGCAAGTTGCTGATCTTTAATTGCGCAACCTAAATTTTGTAAAGATAATTAAATTTATTAAAAACTATCGTTCCAAGTGACTTCACACTTCAAAGCCCTAGTGTGAGGAGTGATGAGGCCTAAGACAAAACACCAGAGCTTTGAAACAGCAAATGACACTGACCACTAATCACTGGCCGACCGCATTCTTTTAATCTACAGCATGAAACCTTACTCAAACAACGGTACCACACATACCTTATTGTCCAAATTCACAGTTCTGGTTCACTGGGTCACAAGCTAGAGTGCTTTTATTGCAACCTAAGTTGGCTTCTTGTATAGCCCGTTACCGATTTTGTCCCTTAGGACTTGTCCATTAGACCTAGTAAAATTGTAAGGTTATCGAAATTTGATATACTGGCCGTAGTTTAGCTAATACAGCCGAAGAATATCAGTATTGAGAGAAATAATTTATTTTCCCGTCACCATTGCTTGTAATGGCGTTTATGCTATTCTGCCTTATGATGCACTTTTCATCGTTTTTCCATTTCGCTGTTCGAAAGGGACTCAATGTAGTTCTTGGCAATAAACAACAGACTAGGAGGCTCAATGCAACTGGTATAACGAGATGTTTTTCTTGGGCAAAGTTGCCGGTGCAAAATCAGAGACAGTCTGTCATCATACGACTTCAACCTAAACGGTTAGAACTGGAGTGCACTTTGTCCCTGCCAGAATCTTGCTGTGGCTTCATTACCTTGCAGTTTATTTGATTGCACAAAAGGTTGTCGTTTTGCTTTGCGAATCTGATTTCTCGTTTGTCAACTGGATCAAGTATCCACTGAAGATTTATCACTCAATCTGCAGACCACATACAATATTTCTTACTACTGAAGGCTGAAAATTCGAAACAATGCGATATCTACTGCAGTAAAACTGTCTGCTTATTTCATTTCACCACTAGTAAATGGTAGCAGATGTTTTCGGTCACATGAATGAAGCTTGTGACAAAAATAAGTTCTTTCGTAGCTATGACATCCGACTGAGTCGTGAAAAATATTTGGATTATTTTCTTGTGGTTGATTTTAACCAGATGAGCCACAGTTGCGCTGCAAATGCTCTTTGTCTAACCGCTTTTAAGCCAGCCAAAATACCGTTCTCAAACTTGTTCTGTCAAGGGCCGCACTATAAGAGGTTAGGAAGGTTTTTATTGGTCCAGAACATCAAGCTTTTCCCTTGGGTTAAGGTTGACCATAATTTTGTTTGTTTCTTTCGGTGTCAGGTGAGAATATCTGCAGAAGAAGGCATGCTGCATCTGTTCAGCTACAAAGTTCTCCTGAGAAACTGTTGTATAAAAATTAATTTTCCCTCTACATTTGATATCGGTGATCGTTTTGGTCTACGGACTATGTTTTCTACTTATTTTAATTGGGTACCGGTTTATTTTGAGTATTATGATTATAAACCTTAGTCCATCTTCTATACTGCTATGGAAACAAATTATCCTTGATCTTACGGACAAAAAAGGAACTAAGTTGCACTTCTGGTATAAGAACACACAACTATAAACACTTATATAGTCTGTATTTGGTTTCGATATACTGACTTTTTAATGATTCATTCTATCGCTTAGTTAGTTGCAAGTCGAAGAAGTGAAGTTTGTTTTTATCCCTAGTTTTTCACGTAAAACCGATTGGCGAATGTGCCCTGTTGTACTGACATGGTAGTTAGACTTTGTGACTAACTTCTCTATCATAAAAAACATATCATCAGCATAGGGTGGGAAGAAGCTACAGTTACTGACTGGATAACAAAGTTAATGACACTCCGTTTCCTACATAGATGTGTTAGCAAGCAAAGAAACTAGTGGTGAGCCCAATGCTACCCCATCAACCTGATGGTATACTTCTCCAATGATCTTGCATTTTACATTAAAAGTACAAGACTGTAGGCGTACGTTTGGAAGTGCGCTAGGCAGAGCCAGTTGTTAACCAAACCCCTCAATATACTCGCACAGGTAATCAGATCTTTCTGGAAGGAGAACGTTTGTGAACACAAAACAAACATGCGAAAAAATACAAATGACGGTTTTACATATTTAGGCCTGGCAGTTAGTCTAAAAATTTAAAAGTTGTGTCTAAAACTAAACGGACAAAGCTGATAACGAATTGGTTCGATTGTGCAAGGCAGCAAGTTAACGGATTCATGGTATGTTTAGTTAAATATTTATATGATAGGGTAAAAATGGTGGTCATATTTATGTACTTTGTGGATCCCGTACATTGATGAAATTGGCCGCGTCATCTTACCAATAATTCTTAAATTAAACCTCTGCAGCCAACCGATATTTCCTGTACCATAAACGGCATTGTTTAGACAGCAGAAAATTCCACGGACCTTAGCATAATACGTTAAGTTAGAGAGTTTATGGACATAACTTCTGTGATTTTTTGGAAGAAAAATTTTTAAGTGTCCGTAGGCAAAGCTTTGAGCAGCGTAGAATCTTTCTTCACTCGTCGTTTGGGTGAAACAGCACCCTCAAGGCTTTTAATCTCTAGCACAGACAAGTAGATAGATCGTCCAGGACTTCAAAGCGCCGTGTAAGGATTTTTGCCAGCGCCGCAATATGGGTCGCGTTGCCTAATTTCTTAGCCTGGTTTGGTACACGTGGATATTTTGAGCATGACCCGCAGACACTGCGGGCCATTAATATGCTGCCTACATCATGCTCTTCGAGATTTGTTTCCTCTTCCCATCTATCTATCCTACCATATTGGTTAAGCATAGTGCTGGCCTTAAAATCAGAATCTTTGTTTTGTCTTCGGGCTTATAATTTTGAGCCTCACTAAGCTCGGTTGCTATGCGGCTCTCTAGCACACTAACTCACATAAAATGGACTGTGCATGCTACGGCATACTCTTCCTGCTATTTTATGGAAATGATGCGACAAACAAACTCAGAAACGGGCACTAGCTTACCACTTACGTGTAGCTCAGTACAGAAGAAGCGATGTCCCTACATATGATTAACCATATAACATATAGAATCGCCAAGCAGGTGCACGATTTGCCCGCAACATCTACTTATTTTCTGTTATTCCTGCGTCCATAGAATTAGATACTGAAAAAACTAAACTGCTAACAGGATTATTTAGACCCCAACTGACAAACTTGTGAGTTTTTGGGGTATTCCCTCTAGGCTAGCATACATCCAGTAGTTAAGATGATGATAGTCAAAGCGAACAATCAATAGTTATTAGACAGCCATAAACAGAAGAACAGAACGGCGAAACCAAATAGACAAAAAGCGAATATCTCATTTGGCTAAACAAAGATTGGTCTAAAGGGCCATTCTTTGTCACGCTTTGATCGGGTGACTTAGTTAACTGGATCACATTTAGAATTTAAGCACCAGAAACTAACAAAATGATTAACACATATGATAACAGCTGACTTATTAACTGTTCTTTAATTGACCATCCAGCCGGACACTTGCGCTTGAGGTTTGCGGTATCATTTAAGTAAAACTTGCACGCCATACAAACACGTTGCATCTCATTTCATGTGCCAAGTGACACTTCAAAAGTACCATCTAAATGAATGAGGTATTTTAATGAATGTTCCAGTGTATTCAAACTTGTTTTGTCAAATCTCAGCTAAAAGCCTGCAAAAAAGTTTTACGCAAACAGCTGTATAATAAGGGGCTCAAGATTTAGTTATTAGTTTCATATTAGTTTCATATTACCTTACTACCTAACAGTGTGGTATTTTGATTTAGACCGGTTGTGACCATCACGAAAATGTCCTAATGATGCTCCTCAAATACCACCAACACCAACGTGCGGAGGCCTACATTTATTACGCTCTACTGTCAACATTCAGAGACTGTTCGACTGATGCACCTATGACCATGCACCTTTGGTTTTAAAGGTCGATTGATAGTCACAACCAAGTCAATTACTGGGTCGTAGTTCAAGGAGTCAGGCGTGCCATTCACATCGCTCAAAATTTGGAAAGCTCGCCTGTTTAGAGGGAAAAATTTAGATGCGTCTAGCATGTGCTGACGGAGCAATGGTTGCACGCTCGCGTCGCATGTTAGATAGCCGGAGTTCAAACCCCAGCGCGGCCAGGGATATGAGCCGCTGAAGAGCTCTAACAAGAGCAAAGAGTGATTCCATTGCTTTCTTCTTTGATGTAGACTCACAAACATAGCTACGTCAGGACAGGAGGGGGATTGTTCAAGCGAGATTGCTGCGAACATAAACACTACAAATCGCACAACAAAATGCATTACCAGAAAATGTTGATTATGCTCAACCATTATTGTAGTAAAAAACCAAACAAGTTATCCCATGCGAATTAAAAAACTGAATGTTTTATTTGTTTGCCTGACGAAATAGAAAATGGATCACGATCTGGCGCGCTTGGTTAGTAAACACTTAAATCAGCCGGAAAACGTCTTGCTGGAAATTAAATTACATAAGCAACACACTCTAATGGGCAACTCGTCGAATGACCTCCATTAAGCTGAAGTTATTTTTCCTGCAGTTACGTCTAAAATATGGACAGCGAATAAACGTTTGCTGGTTTCATTGACGTATGTCCATGCATTTTCATATAATACGCCGCTACGAAAAGACATGTTGCACATTGTATTATCTACGTAATCCGCACGCCTCGTAGGAAAACTGGATGCCAATTTTAGCGCTGCTATTCAAGATAATGGGATGCAATTATGTTGAGAGGTTCGGCACACAACTACCTCTGCTTAGCACACGACTGGACATACGCCTAAGGCGTTTTACTTTTAATGTAAGGTGCAAAATCAGTAAGTTGTACCGACGGTTTGATGATCTATCGAAAATATGGTAAGTTTGGTCAACTTTCTCGGCTAGTTTTTTTGTTTGTGAATCAAAATACAAATCGCACCTGTACTGCGTCAACCCCGGGTAAATACTGCGATAGTATAGCATGTGCGACTTTTTAGCCGGCAAATATTTTCAAGTCTTCTTCATGCTTTTACGGATGTGAAACCTGCACTACTATGTGGGAAAAGTAAAACTGGCTTGATCATCAGTTTTCAGTACGTCATTTTTGATGATAAACTTTGTTAGTAAAGGAACTTCAGTGTTAACCTACAGTCTGGAAGGTGCAGCGCGAAAAGAAGTTAAACCCACTCTTCACAAAATTATCAGCAGCCAGAGTTGTCCACGGAGATCATCTAACGGTATTCTTTTAGTGTTTGTTGGCTTAAAGCACGAATTCAAAGACAATATGAATGATGACAAACAAATTATTTGCAACCCACCGATTCAGGACTTATATTCGCCGACATTTGTCTACTGCCTATGATTACTAGGTTTCAGTATACCAGAACTAAGTCTATGACTACAGATTTACGGAATAATAAGACAAGCGCCAAGAGTGTCACATTAATCCACTTTCGTACCAAGTGTCAATCAAATCCACTAGCCGCTTGCATTGTCGGACATCCGCTTACAACCCCACAAGGAATCTAATAACCATTAGAAAACAGAAAGTTCTGTGATGATAAAATCAGTGAAATTAGATAAACTGCTCACGAGTAACTCAACATATCGGTAAATAACATCATTTTTTCTGATCGTATGTATCCTTTCCTTTGTATCCGCTGACATAACCGGCGGCCGCCTTTTCATCCATAACATATTCTCGACCTTCGATTCCCTTTCCTTTTCCGGTTTCCAGATCAAATCTTTCTTTATGAGCACCAGTGTAGCCTTTCACATCAGTAAGCCGAGCAGTGGCGGCATCGCTGCTAACTTTAGTGGCGCCATGAGCTTTCGGATTTCCCTGCATTATTTTTTCTTTAATTTCAGCTACTGCCTGTTCAAGGGAAATATTTTTCGACTTCGCATATGCTTCACCCAGTGCACCTTCGACGAATCTAATAAAACTCCCGAAATCCACATCCAGTTTCTGGTTTCCCACATGTTTCCGGAAAGCAATATCCACGGAATTAGCGTTAAGATTCTTATTATAAATCTGACAATCTGTGCAGATCTTCTTCAATGTTTTGTCAGTACATGTTTTCGATCCTTTCTTAGCAGCGTCACAGAAAGCTAAAAATATTTCCTCCATTTCCAATTGGCGATAGGATAACCCAGGTCAGCACGGCCAGGAGCGGACACGGTAACTAATGTTTCAATTTGAAAAGCCTGCAATTGATCAATAAAGTCTAATACCTTGTTGCACCAATGCTATAGAAAAACAAACCGGCTTTACACTTATTCCATATGGGCAAGTGTCTTATCATTTTCCAATGACTTCAAAATGGAACGCGGCTTACAGCATGAACAAAACTGGTTTCTACAGTGTTTTCCATCAAAAGCCCTTGTTAACAAAGTCAATGGTTTGAACAGGCCAGCTGGCACCACCCTTCGAAGCACAACCCACAGATTCACGGAATCACGGATTGATACACAGGATCGAGGCTTTCACCCAAGGTCTCCCGGTCGGTTTTGTTCTTGTCGTTCAGCGGCTGTCGTTCACCTGAAAGACACGTGAAAAAAGGGCTTAGCACTGTTCTTTAAGTTCTCAGCGCAGGGCAGTATGCTTGCCAGCGCGAGGACATGCATAAGTAAGTGTCTAATAGTGTTTCAAACTGCGTCCTAGAATGAGCGTGGACAACCGTCCGAGGAAGTTTATTCCATGCAGCTAATGCCCTAAATGAGAAAAAATTTTGCCGAATGAAAGTGTGCGCTCTGAGCTTGGAAATATTCTTACCATGTCTTCACCGTGTATTCGCTGGGTCAACGGTGGAAAATACATTGGCCAATTCGTGTTCAAACGGGGCATAAGTAAGAATTAGGTCTCTTCGGGAGCAACGATACTCCAGAGAAAAGAGTTCAAGCACCACGAGGCGCGTTTCGTAGTCGTTGGATTTGAGGCCGGCAACCATTTCCGTAGCAAATCGCTGGACACGCTCAGTGAGGGTTACGTCTTTCATGCGTCCTGAGTAGACAACTTGGAGTGGTCTGACATAGGCACCGTAGAGTATTTGGAGGTCCGTGCGAGTAATACGAGTGAAGGTGCGCCGAATCATCCGTAGAACGGCGAATGCCTTTTGGGCCGATTTCTCAAGGTGCAGTGAGAACGACGTGTTTGAAGAGCGCCAGATACCCAAATCCTTTTTGGCATCTATCCTCGTGATGTCCTCTGGTTTTTTCTCACTATGCATGGCAAAGGAGTTCGCTGAGTCTCCTCCAAACGACATATGGACGCATGTTTCTTCATTCAGAGGAAGCTGCCAGTCCAACGATTACTGCTTTGCAGCGTCTAAATTCATTTGGAAGGCACTAACATTGGAACTTCAGGATTTCAAGTCGTCCGCAAAAAGTAGACATGAACTTGTAAGAACATCTGGATGGTCGCTGACATATATCAGAAACGGCAGTGGTTCCAAAACGGAGCCTCGATGGACTCCAATGGAAACTGACGCCGGAGAAGGGTAGATCGAGCTTGCTTTCACTCGGAATGTTCTATCTGATAGGAACACCTTAATCCGGTGTAGAATTTTCCCTTGAATCCCTTAGGGCTCGAGGTTGTGAAGCAGCGGGATGTGTGGGACTCGATCGAATGATTTTGAGAAGCCGAAAAAGATGGCGTCCGATATGAGTCCTCGTCCTTGTCTTGGGTTAAGCTGTCCATAAACACGAGCATGTTCGTCACGCAGGAACAGCTTGGAAGAAATCCGTGTAGAACTAGAGATATCAATTTGTTGGAAGTAAGGTGATCTAGGATACCTTTGCTTCTGAATGCTTTACACCAGCTTCCACGATACGCTAGTAAGGCTTACAGGCCTGTAGTTGCCAGGCGATAGTCGGTCACCAGTTTTGCAGACTGACGTAACCATCGCTTCTTTCCATGCAGGGGAAGCTGGCCTTCCTCAAGCGATTGACGAAACACCAGATAGAAATGAGTCGCCAGTGTAAACGTCGTTTCCTTCCAGGACCCTCCAATGGACTTCGTCAGGACCCGATGCGCAGTATGGGTTGATCTTGTGCAAGAGTTGACAAATGCCCTCCAGTGTGAAGACCAAGTCTATCAGCGGCCGCTCGTAGTTCGTCTTGGCAAGATTGGGTGTGGGAGGACGCCTGGGACTGAATATCGACCTGCATTGTGTTCTCCGTGGAACTCAGAGACCGCTATTTGACCGGTCTTGGGTTCTCTGTTTCTGTCCCCCAAGGAGGACGCGGAGAACTTGTTTCTGCAGAGTTGTCTCATGTATTCAAACAGCATATTTCTGTTTTTGGGCGTGGTTCAGACTGGTGGCTTGTTTCCGCATGTTACATTGGCGGATCTCTGGTGTACAGTGGTCCCGCAGTTTACGAAATGGCAGCTCATCTACTGTGCCTCCCGTAGTCAACGTTTTGAAAGATAGTTGAGATCGCTTTTCCAGAAGACGCCAAATCCTTTTAGGTAGCTTGCGGCTCGTCCGACTGCGTACTGGTTTTTTTGGGGACGAACCTCGCGTCAGCCTCGCGAGCTTTCTAGACAACGGTCCTATATAAGTCTCCCCCTAAAGCTGGTCCCAATTTAACTTGTTCACGAAAGACCCGCACTCCTGAAAAGTCTGCACGGCAGAAGTTTCGGTCCCACGTTTGGCGTTCCGGATTCTTGGCCCAATAGCAGATGAAATCAAAGAGCGGCAAACACGGTGGCCGCCATGCCCCAGTGGTGCGTTAATTATCACCTGATCAACGAAGTGTCTTTCGTTGGTAATGACCAAATCCAGGAGGGGTGGTGGTTGTCCTGCGCGGTATCTGGTGATTGAAACGACATGTTGTATCCAAGCGCTCTGCTGAAAGAACTTGGGTCATCGCCGCTGTAAACTTCCACTTGCTCCGACGCTCTGGAGCTCTATCCACGAGACCTATGGAGCATTGAAATCACCTACCAACAAGAGATGAATCAAGTGGTATCTGGAGGAGAGTTGCTACTTGTAGCTCTTTGAATACCGCCTTTTGGACGACTAGATTTGCTGTAGTCCGAGGAGTTGGAGCAAACGTGCGTCTGTTTGGTATCTTTGGGATTTTGGCGCGGTTTGTCTCTGTGTGGCCCTGAGCGCTGGGTGGCAGCACCGAGAAGTAGTTCTTTTGGTGATGCTCCCATGAGGCTGGTTTTCGCAGAGGACTGCACCTCAAAGCCAACCAGCAGTTTTCTGAGTTAGCGAATCTTATGTGGCTTGTTTGGCTGCAGTCGCCTTTCTTTCGCGCTTGTGTGGACATCAGAGTCACCCGCGATCAGCGTGGACAACTGGGTGTATGAGGGACCGTCCGGTTCGCCGTGGTCAGGCTTGAGGCTTTGACTGTCATGGTCCTAGGCGACAGCTGTGTCCACAATCGAAGAGGCCACTTTGCACGGAGTAGAGCTGGAGATTCGCAGTTTCATACCCTCAGTGGTTGTACGGTTCTCGCAGCATTCCTCGCTATCGCGGTCAACGCATGTGGTTGATTTGTCGGTAGGCTTCGCCGCTAGCCTCCGCTCGCCTGACCCAGTCCAGCTCAGAGATTGTGATGTGGATGTGGACTTCACTATAGCACCTTCGTCGTCTGTTACGGACAGGAGCGTTGATGGCTTACTTAGGACGCTCCGCCCACGTGGAACATGCCTATTTATAGAGCATCGCCGGCTTCGGAAGTCAAGGGGTCTGAGGTGGTTGAGTAGAAACTGGCATCCGGAGTCGTGTCGGTTGCGTCGGCGTGCATTCAGCAGCACAAGTGCAATCGGTTTGGCCATAAGTTTGTGGTCAGCTGAACTGGCGCCAAGTGGAAGCCTGTTTCGCATCTCTACCCTAGTACCACTGTGGCCCAGATTTCGCGCCCCTAGAGGGCGATCCTCATATAGACGCCTAATCGTTTGTTAGGCCTTTTGAATGCTGACAGCCCGGTCCAAGATCTTATGTACGAAAGGTGGAAAGGAAAAGGTGACTAGAAACCCAAGTGTTTGTTTGCTTCACTTCTGACGTAACCAGTCTGCGTGAGGCGATTCATGGTCAGGCTTTGTGAGGACACTACCAAAGAGCGACCGTGTCTGCTTTGTTGGCGTCATTTTTCTGGAGAATGATCAGCCTGCTATCCCTCACGCGCCTGTCCACTAGAGACCTTGTGGCGGTCTTCATTGCCGCATCAAGAGGTGGATAACTTCTATCGGAGCCAACAGCTCAGGGATGGATAGCGCTGGATACTCGTTCAGCAAAGAACGTTCTTTATCAATTTTTGTGTGTTTGCATCCTCCAAAGCTTTAGAAAGAAGCTACAGTTTCGTCTTGAGTATCCTGCTTAAATCAGAGCAGTTACATTGGTCTTTCTGATTCAGCAGTGGGGATTTGGTTTCGTTTTTGATGGCTCTCCTTAGTTGAGGAATACATTGCACCCTTGAGGTAGAGGCAACTGGCGCAGACAAACGGGTCAGGAGAATAAGCTGGTTGACTTACCTTGTCATCCTGTAAGCCCGTGCATTCAAAGTGCCGCCATGCCTTGCAGGTGTAGCAATGCATACCGCGTCTCACATCCGACGGACAGCCATTTCGCTCACATCTGATGTGGTCTGCTGATGGCCGCAGAGAACAGCCTGTATTGATCAGTGACATGACTGCTACTGGGTGCAAAATAGGAACAGAGTGCAAAATAACAGAGGTTATCAGTAAATGTTATGTTAGTGTGAGAAAAATCAACTAATGACGCGTGTAGACTCTGTAAATAGTTTGCACAGTGAAAGAATTTCGCAAACTTGCACGAGGGAAGAACGAAACCAATTTCGAACGTGCCGCGCAGACTGTCATTCAGTGGTACAGACCAGGATTCATGTTCTACACCAAGGAACTTGTTCTCAAAAGTCAGTACGTGGCCGTAGGTATTTCCAAAAGCAGACTGTTTACAAGCAAAGGAATTGTGGGCCAAAAATACTGGCTGGTTCCTCAAACGACTTGGAGACGGGTTTTCTTCTGCAACCAACTGGCTATCTTCAGTAGTGGAGTGAAGATTCTCCATCGACTATGGTGGGCAAAAGCCGTTTGGTTCCAGAGGACGAACTACATGGGGTAGTGAAACCGGTAGCAGTGAGCAGCACTGTAATGCATGAGCCGGTGTAGAATCTTTGGCAATCATCTCTGGCGCATATGTAAATTCTCGCCCGATTATTTATGAATCTCACCTACAGAGACGCCACAGAAAGCTCCGTGAACTCAATCATCTTTTAGCCAAACAAAATAGCCAGTTACTCTGCGCGGCACAGCATATTTTCCTGAAAACGCTCTTTCTTGCGCGCAATAGGGAAAACTCCGGAGGCACGGGCAATAAGTTGAAAAGAAAGATGATTTTCGTCCAATTTACGAGCACACAGGCACAGCAGCCGTAAAGCACTGCATAGTGCGACAAAGCTCACTCCAAGTCACCCTCGGCCTCTACCAATATTGAAGTTTTAGGCCAAAACAAATCGGCTCATTGTGGCCCGGAAATGCAGAGCAGTATACTTTTCAATAGGAGGGTGATAAAGAATACGTACTACCCCCTAATAATATCTATTACTCTCCCAATCAAGTCTCGACAGTGGCACAGTACATTTTCAAGTGATTTTGTATAAGTTTTGCACCTGAGCGCAGAAGCTTGCCACCTAGAACACGAGCAACACGTTGTAGAATTATTGGGAAGAAACTTTCCGGATTTCTTTTCCTAATCAGACAAGAATAAACTGCCGGCAAACGTAACATATGCCTGTCTCCCACTAAAATTCTCCCAACTCCTGCTCAAATTCCAGGACGTGAACGCACTTAAAAACGGAAAAGTAATCCAGCACCTGTTATCTGTAGATTCGCAAGACATCAAGCCCCTATGAAGAGTGAATTGATAAAATTTTGGTGTGCGGAGTAATTGGAATTGGCAGAGAAGGCGCTTTTATGCCGTAGTTGATGAATGAAAAGACATGTTCAAAGGATTTTCGCAGGGATTTGGATGGTAGAACAGCTCATTTTACCTTCTTCCCGGCATTTGTAAGATTTCCACACGAATGTGGTATATCCGTGTATCGGTGGATGCTACTGATGAGGCATGCGAGTAGTTTGTGGTTTTCTCGTAACTCCGTCTTGATCTAATGGAAGGTGGGATTTATTACGGAGTTTTTGGAACTGCCCTGCAGCACTCGTTTACAACTGCGTGGTAGTCAATGAATATCCGGTAAGGGTTAAGAAGACTCGTTCAAGAAAAAGATGAATATTCGGTTTTTAAAAACAAGGTGCATATGAGAGTTTTTCTCTCCCGTCCAATATTCTGTAACTGTTTCGTTGGTGTTTTCTAATAAAAATCCCCGCGTTAAAGCGCTTTCCTTCTTTCACCTGTAGCCCGGTCCAGACCGCGACTTGCTAGCTCTGCTATCTCAGGTGGCCGAATCTCACTTCAATTCGTCGAACAACCCACAATTTCATCATAAAACGTAAAATCAAACCAATGTAGTAGTAGGTGTGGGAAGATCTTACCTGGACGGCTGAGTGAAGCGCAGGGTCGTGGAACAAGTGAGTGCAACGTTAACAATGATCGAAAATCATCCGCCTGTGAAACCCGATTTGGGCAACTGTTTGGCGATTTTGCCTTGCGGGAAAATCCGCAATTAATCGCATTTCCTGTCTTATAACCACAGTTAACCCCCCTCAACGAGGTGTTTCTGGTTTGATATTGTGCTTTCTCCATTTTGAGGACGGTTAAGAAAAGAAAGCTAGATGCCAAAAATTCAGGATGCGACATTAAATGTTCGTAAACTTAAAACGCTCCATGCGCGGTGCCGTAAATAATTTATACGTCCGGCTAAATCAAAGCTCTATTTTCCTTTTACTTGAAGTTTTCTCATTTATCAGTGCATTCTTTAGTTTAACTCTAGATTTGATGAATGATGATGCTCACTTTGGGATTGGCGCCAAGATCTGCATAACAGGCAGGGAGGAGGACATGCACCAGCACCGCTTTTAACAGGTGGAAAAATAATACGAGAACATCAGTTGATTAATTCAGTTCGTGTCTATTTTTTTGGTGCTGCCCACCGGCCGCGAAACTGAAATTTCAAGGTCAGGTGTTGTGGAAATTTTGCGAGCAAGTGTCTTGCGGCGTCATCCCCATTTTGATTGGCTGAAATTTCTATGGCGGGAACATTCAAAAATGGCAAGATGGTGGATTTGCGGTTTATGATTGAACTTCTTGAACGAAGCATAGCGTTACAATGTGGATGTATCTGATAAAAATTTACATTGGTAACAGATTTCTAAATGTAATGAAGACAGACAATATGCAATTCTGACAAGTGTAATCGTCCATGTTGTTCCCAAACAATAACGATATGACCAAAGGAAGGTGATGTTTGTGCTTAATGTCGTTCACAAACAGGTGATTCATTAGAGTATCCCACATTTGCTAGTAATTTCTGTTGTATTCACTGTATTCACGTAGCATTGATCACTAGCTACTCGTTCGATGCAGATGATTAGCACGGGTGTAATTGTAGAGGTAACCATGAAAGCACACACCAAAGGCCATGTATCATGCTAACTGTTCAGTGGTTACCGGAACTTGTATTTTCATTTACCTTCATAACTCTGAGCAATAATAACGGAACTATCGGTGCATCCTTCGCAGCCATGGGATCAACGATAGTGTCTGTGGTTATGCCAGAGCTGATCACCGATTTTCCACTTCTGTTGACCCTTTAACACGAAGGACTGTGTACACATAAAGGATTCCCAATCATTTGTAAACCCTGAAGAATGAGCAAATAGTGAGGTATGTACTGAGCATTGCCCTCAGAGAATCTCCCGTCTCTCCTGCCCACAAGGCGTGCTTGTTACGCGCTAGACGAGGATGGCTTGCATGCATTGGCGATTCTACGTGCCATATAAGGAACAACGAACGAGACCGCAAGTTAAACGTGCACCCGCATCCTGGAATAACATTGACAAACAATAATTTTTCAACAGTGTATAATGAAGTTCCGGTTTACGAGTAACACTTTTGAAGTGAACAACCGAAGCACCGTATAGGTGCCTCGGCCACAGGTAAGCTGTGCTGCAACGTATAATAAACATTTGATGCTGAAGGTGATCCTACGTTGACTAGAAGCACTACGTTTCGGGCACACGCTGAAGGTACATACGATACAAACGAATAGCACCCCCTTTCATCACCTACGCAAGCTTGTCTTCAACACAAGGCCTGGATGCCTTGGTTGCCGTGACGCTTGCGTTGTTCGTAAGTATGAAGCCATTTGGTTGGAAACATAATTTTATTGTGACCGATTGCAAGCAATTTACAGAACCGTCAGAAATGTGTTCCGTAGTTGTACCTGGAAAATAAATGAGAAGACAATTAGTGAAAGGCTACCCAATGAAAATGACCACTAGACCTACTAGACTCAACCAACGGAATCAGCGACTGGCCATGGTACTCAGCAGCATAGGCCATATGGCGACATGGCAACAACCATGAGCTCGTAAAGGAGCACGAGCACTTCATGGGTTCTCCTAATTGTACCTGATTGCCGTCGCAAAAAACAAGGTACGAGCGTGTGCTATGGGCCAATTCGACACTTTTCTTGTGGTTGCGGCTAACCCTCTCCTGAGCGTATGGCGTTAGCCGGCCCAAACACTAAATGAGATGGCACTGACGCACCTTTCGGTCGGCCACGCACAAACGGAAAGCTTACTAGTCTTCTGTACTCAGCTTCTAATTGCTCATTCCTGTTGATTATGGCCTGCACACAGGTGAGCAACGAGGAAGACTCAGTAAGTTTCACTTAATGTACCTGTTAGCAGATTCGACCCGATTAGTGGTTTCATTACCAAGGGTCACAGCATGCTTCGCCCTAGTACTCAAGTCGGTTAGCCACTGCTCACTGAGATACGACCAGAACTCCTGGTTCCGGCTTCTTATGCTGGTGGCATAAGAACTCGAACTCGCTCACTTCCCTACAATGCACCATTCTCTTAGGCCAGGCAAACAAAACTTCCTTATCCGATTGAGTCACTTCCTTAAGCATGTTAATCCTAGCTTTTAAGCTCTGAATTACATGAAAAGAGCAAAAAATAACAGCGGCGTCAGGCATCGCTGTCTTCAGGCTGCAAAGTTGTGATTTATTCTTATCTACCACAATCGTTCGGACAACATTCACAGGACACATCATTCGCGCAAAATGTTCAACAGCTACATCATAAAATTCCTGTGATCATTTCGGATAAAGGAGTAAAACACACTACGACCAACAGGCGGACTGGCCGCACAGTGGTCGATACCGTACTGGTCGACTTCGCCACGTCGTGCGCACCCGGACAGCAAGTGGAGCAAGCGAGGAATGGCCATTTGTAGCTCCACGTCAGTCATATACCATCCGAACATACGGCCCCTATGGCCTTGATACACTACCAGCCCGCTCCAGACCGCAAGTCACCGACTCTGGGAAATTTTTTTGGATTCTAGCCCATCCATAGGTTTACTTATTTTTTGTACTAGCTAACTATTTATTCACGGTAGTTCCCAAACTAGCCACGATCACAAAGGCTATTGGCTCTCCCTTCAGGCCTAGTCTCATTAGTGTCAGCTTCCAGTCCGTCGAACATGTTCAGTCCTCATCGGCATAATCGTCCATATCGATCTACTGCCACTGTCACACACTCCCAAAGCCCTATTATTATCTAATCTACCAGCTCGTATAGGTGGCTAGGATTAACTGAGACCCTTGCAATACTATTGAGAACTTCCCTACTACTGTAGTGCTCTCTTATCCGTATTCCCAAATCAACTATTCGTTCAACCTGCTCCGAAGTACCTCACTATGACGCCGCTCCCGTCTTCCTCCTCAAAGCGGTTGCTAGACCCCGAATCCCCATCATCTATTCCCTCAGTGCGTTCCAAGAAGCGCCTCACAGCCAGACGACCCAGCTCCCAACCCTCTCACCTTTACCTCGCCAACTCATATGATCAGCAAAGCGATCAACTCCCCAATCGTGAAGACTCCTGGCGCATCCATGAATGGAGCTCACAGATGTCCCAGCACAAACCTTCGGCCCACCTGTGTCACTGCAAATTCCAAAAATGGGCCATACACCCACAGTCCAGAATGGTTCACCCTTGCAGTGTGAACAACATCCGTCTGGAGAATGCGAACGGCCGCCTTAAAGACCGGTTGCACCAGGCCGACACACTGGAGCACGCCATACAAAAGATGTCCCGGCGCGCCGAGTGGTTCATGCGGGAATTTGAGCTACATACATTGTACCACTGTGATAGGCGGCAAATCTTTGGTGGAGACGGCTACGTTCTGAACGTGGTATGCACGTTCTCGCGTTTTGGGAGCACTTGGGACCCCGACCGCCAAGGCCCCATAGCAGTGTTGGAACGAACGAGGCGAGGTCAAGCTACGTTAATTAACTTATAGTTTGTGGTTCAAACACCCAGATGCTCCCAGACGGTTGGCACCTGTGTTGGGGAATGCACATGCCCGTTCTTCCAGGCGATTCGGCTCCCCTGCATGCAGTTGTTTTCCGCATTTGAAGGTCAATCGGTTCCAAGCAGTAAGAACTGTTCTTCATGGATTTTTTCTTAGCTTCCTTCCCAATCCACCAACGATGGCTTTCGGATTACAACCTACCCCTTACACTTGTTCCCAAACCACGGCCGACAGCTTTTGACGCCCTTCGTAACCAGCTGAACCGAGTAATAGATAATCTTCAGGGGCTGGAACCCGGAAGGGCCACAGCAATCTTTAAGCAATTGATTGTTCAGGAGCAAATCCTGCTTCGTCAAGGCTCAAAGTCTGCAACTGACGGCCTGCCGTCAGGGATCGAGGATATTGCACTTCAACCTTGAGTAGGTGCCACATGGTTGGATTTTATCGTGGCAGAGGATCTGCCTTCGTTGCTGGCAAAACTCCGGGAGACCGGACGCTTGCTTGCGTGGCATTCAGAGGAAGGTTAATGTAACCACATGTGCTTCTCCCGGTGGCAGCAGACAGCGTTGTTCAGACGTCATCCAGAAGTCCTAAGTGTAGACGGAACGCAAGCAACAAACCTTTTTGGGTAAGTTCTTTAAAGCACCCAATATTCGATCTCCAGAAAAAAGCTGTGTACCCTCTTTGTGGGTACCGGGCGTCCGGTTATGCATGCGTTCGTTGAGAGCAAACAGTTTGCTCCTACGCGTAAACTGTTCGACTTGTTCAAGGAAATGACGGGCGAGCATTATCCAGCTAGGACTTTTTTAATGGACACGTTGGCGGCGCAAATGCGAGCAGCAAGAGTCGCGTTCGGCTGCGATGTAATGCTTTGCTACTTTCATATCAGAAATGCTATCGGGAAGCACGTATCCTTTAATATCCATGTACTTTTGGTCATAAACACACTATACGAACAGCCGGCACACATCCCCCCATGGCTCGCCTGGACAACGCCGTGAGCGGGTGTTTGCTTATCGCATTACAAATACAGATTTCGGTACGATCTGCAGCTTTTGGGCCGCACGGGTTCACGATTTGTTTCCTACCTTGTTGTCATTTTATATCACTCAAAAATGGGCCATACACCCACAGTCCAGAATGGTTCACCCTTGCAGTGTGAACAACATCCGTCTGGAGAATGCGAACGGCCGCCTTAAAGACCGGTTGCACCAGGCCGACACACTGGAGCACGCCATACAAAAGGTGTCCCGGCGCGCCGAGTGGTTCATGCGGGAATTTGAGCTACATACATTGTACCACTGTGATAGGCGGCAAATCTTTGGTGGAGACGGCTACGTTCTGAACGTGGTATGCACGTTCTCGCGTTTTGGGAGCACTTGGGACCCCGACCGCCAAGGCCCCATAGCAGTGTTGGAACGAACGAGGCGAGGTCAAGCTACGTTAATTAACTTATAGTTTGTGGTTCAAACACCCAGATGCTCCCAGACGGTTGGCACCTGTGTTGGGGAATGCACATGCCCGTTCTTCCAGGCGATTCGGCTCCCCTGCATGCAGTTGTTTTCCGCATTTGAAGGTCAATCGGTTCCAAGCAGTAAGAACTGTTCTTCATGGATTTTTTCTTAGCTTCCTTCCCAATCCACCAACGATGGCTTTCGGATTACAACCTACCCCTTACACTTGTTCCCAAACCACGGCCGACAGCTTTTGACGCCCTTCGTAACCAGCTGAACCGAGTAATAGATAATCTTCAGGGGCTGGAACCCGGAAGGGCCACAGCAATCTTTAAGCAATTGATTGTTCAGGAGCAAATCCTGCTTCGTCAAGGCTCAAAGTCTGCAACTGACGGCCTGCCGTCAGGGATCGAGGATATTGCACTTCAACCCAGATGGCGGTCTAGAGACACAGACTTGGGCTTTTGTGTGCTATGTGACAGGCCAACTACTACCAGTGACCGCTGTTGTGCAACGGATCGGGTATCATATCACGCCGACTGTCGTGCTGGTGAACCTTGCCCGCCGTCCGGTGATGCTCTTCAGGTATGTCCTAAGGGTGAATACACAGGAGAATAATTTACTTTTGCTTCTTAGCCCCCGGCCCGTCCAAAAACGCAGAGGTGTGTTTGCTACCCGGTCCGCAAAGAGGGCGTATTACGATGTTCACCTGGACCGAAGCGCAGAATCCCAGCACAGAGTGTCCCGAAAGTCCCTGTGTGTCCGTGTTTACGGGTCCAAGGAGGAACTACTTGACGGCCGTGAG
Organism: Clonorchis sinensis; assembly: GCA_003604175.2. Classification (NCBI taxonomy): domain Eukaryota; kingdom Metazoa; phylum Platyhelminthes; class Trematoda; order Opisthorchiida; family Opisthorchiidae; genus Clonorchis; species Clonorchis sinensis. The sequence continues at coordinate 68,772,627 of CM030369.1, read as the reverse complement.
TAAATTTCTGACTACTACGACCAACGCTGTAGAGCTCCAGTTAGATGAAAGAGATGAAGATGATTTCGTGTGACCCATCAGTTCCAGATAATCTGTCTGGTAATGAGACCCCGTACATTTCATGTAAGTCGCATATTTCTGGATGGATACATTGAGTAGGCATGCGGAATACCCGCTTAAGATGGCGTTGCGTAAACAAGCCTCGTCGACACTATATCCGCTGAAGGGCCTGCATTTCAGGGTAAGTATTCCTCCCAGTTTGTCAGCCGCCTGCCTTGTGATGATAGTTCGATAGCCAACTTATATCTTCTTCTCATTTCAGGACGCTTTTCACGAAGAAGCTCATGTGCCTCCCGGCAGGCATATGTACTCATCCAAACAACAAAGACAACTGAACATTTTTTGTGGTCTATTGTTGACCTTCCCCTGGTAGAAACGGATGGGCGCGCTCCGGCCAGCCAGGTTTGTTCAGCTGTCCGCTATGATCGATGTAGATCCCATATGGCTAGTTGATTAGGCATCGTGAACCCCTAGCCGCTTGTTGGTTCCGCGTGGGTATTTGATTAAAGTCCTGGTCTTCCTAGCATAATTCGCAGGCTATAACGGAAGACACTGGTGTTAACAACGAACTTGCACGATTTTTCGCCGATAATGACCGGGGCCTACGCAATTTTAACTGTTTGCAGCAATTATCGGACAACAACTGTATCCAGATATGGCACCTCCGCATATTTTGCATCCACAAGGGCCACGTAGATTCTAGAGCGTTCAGAGAATTATTTCAGCTGTAAATCTATCTGGAAGTTCCGTACAAAGTAGGGGAGTCAACTTGTTCCGCATTTCGCAATTTCCCATTACATTAGGCAGCCTATTCACAGTCGATGGTGCTTACTGACCTCGAAGATTCGCTCACTTAAACAACTCACCAACGTAGGTAATTTGCAATAATACACGAACATACACATTATGCATAGACATCCTACACTATGAAGTGGCAACCTTGAAAATGTCGTAGCTTTCGAGGACTCAATTTCATTGTGCGAATACTGGGCGGCCCAGCCATTCATTTCATGCCAGACTATCTGCGTTCTCGCTCACCCAAGTTGTTTTCGCCAAAGATGTGGGGTTTTCTAAGTTGTAAGTTTTACGGAGAATTTGTCTAATCCGTTTCCAACACTCGGTGATATGTTGCTCATTGCATTTTATTTAGGTGGCCATCACTAATTTGCCTTTTGTTGCAGATTGATGAGAGATAACTCAAGGAATCGCACTCTAGCATATTTTGGCGTTCTCTGGCGTTCTTTAAGAATGAAACAACATCTACAGAATGGCCTAAGCATATCTTATCCAGGAAAATCGGTCAACGGCGTTTGTTCGCTTCGTACTCTTCGGACTTAACAAATGCGATGAGTTTGTTCAGCGAACTTCGGCACAACCAATTTTCCTGTGGGGCTCGCCCTCCAGTAAGTATAACAGTATTGGACAACTGCATGAATTGGGCAGTGGTGATGGGAAGAACATCTCTGTAGATGACCACCTATCTCACATATGCATAATTAATTTGTTGATAATACAGTGTCACAAGATAACTGTGTTCAAATAACCAATAGTTTGAATTCCTCTTAGGAATATGAGGCTCCAAATGTGGAACACGTCATAAAGCGCAAACAAAATGATGGCGACTAAGGGAATCCGTTGCCGGCCACCATGGTAACAATAACAACAAGCCTCGATCACTTTCCGTAACTACTAGGCACGTGTCCATGTGCGATGTTGGTTAAGAGGCTTCACCTATGTACGGTAACCAAATCCAATGGCCAGGGGTGGCCTGTCACACATATACGTGTTCGCGTTTTTGCTCACTTTGGCTGCTCATAGCAACTGCCGGGCCGTACCCATGCCCGCACCTGCTTATGAGGCCCCAGCGACCAACGAAGGTCCTTCATATCCCTACATGTCGTCTGTCTGTCAAACCCATGGCTGACAAATACACAACAACCATTGGCGAATGGTGCACCTATTCATTAATGGCATCGGTACAAACGTAGTGTGTACGCAATCCAGTCCACGTTTTCAGGAAGCCGCTTCCACCCGACATGGTTTCTGGAAGAAAAATGTACAATCACTTGCAACCAGTGCATATCATCCACAATATCAATGAAAACACAAAGAAATAACTTATAGTGGCTGACTTACCAAGCGTTTATTGACCCTCCCCCTGCTTCAAACATCATTCTGCCGATTTTCAAAACTGGTGACCGGCTATCACCTGGCAGCTACGGGTCTAAAGGCCTCACAAAAGTGCCGTGCAAGGTGACGGAACGCAATCTTAAGTGGGCCATCTTAAATCACCTCAATGCCAACAGCTTGATAGCCAGCGTGCAACACTGATTTTGCAATAACCCATTCTTGCTCAGCGAACACGCACGTATTTATGGACAGCTTACCCCAAGCGATGGACTAGGGACTCATATCGGATGCCATATTTTTCGCCTTTTCCAAAGCAATTGATCGAGTCCCACACGTCCCGTCTCTCCACAAACTCGAGTCTTACAAGATCCAAAGAGAATTACTACGCTGCATTAAGGCATCAGACAGGACATTCCGCGTGAAAGTAGGCTCGACCTAATCTTTCTGGCGCGGGTCACCGTTGGAATTTCCCACGGTTCCATTTTGGGACCACCGCTGTTTTTGATCTACGACAACCATCTTCAAGTCCATGTCCGCATCTTGCGGACGACTTGAAGTCCTGGAGTTTCAAAGCCAGTGCCCTTCAGATGAATTTAGACGCTGCAGAGCAGTAAAAGCTGAACTGAAGCTTTCATCTGAATGACGAAAAGTGCACCCATGTCTTTTGGATGGGCGTCGGCAAACACCATGTCGCGAATGGTGCGAATGGACCAGAAGACGTCGCAGGGACGGGTATCCGACTCTCACCATACGTCCTTCGCACAGCACCACGAGGAATCGGCTCAAAAGGCATTTTCTGTTCTACGAATGATTTGATAGACCTTCTACCGTATTACGTGCATGGACTTCCAAATACTATTTGGGACTTACGTTTGACCGTTTCTCGAATCTACCGACCCAGTTGTTTACTCAGGACGCAAAAACGACGTAACCCACATTGACCGTGTCCAGCGAGTTGTCATGGGAATGTTTGCCGACCTAAAATCCGTAGACTATGAAACGAGGGTCGTCGACTCCAAAAGGAACTAATGCTTACTTATGGCCTTTTTAAACAAGGTCCGGCCAATGCGCTTTTCACAGTTGTTCCAAGTGACACAGGGACGAGTACATGGTGAGATTTTCAGGCTCAGAGCGCACATTTTTATTAGGCGAAATTTTTCTCATTTTGTTTATTTGCCGCTTGGAATAAGCTTCCTCCGATGAGTAGCCACGCTCCATCTAAAACCCACTTTAAAGTACCATTAGACACCTTATGCGAATCCTCGCGCTGGCGTGCTTACTACCCCGCGCTGCGAAATTAAAAAGCAGTGCCACAACCCTTTTTTCGCTCGTGCCTATCAGGTGAACGGCAGCCGCTGAATGACATGAAAAAAGCCGGCCCGAAAGACTTGAGTAAAGCCTCGATCCTCTGTGTTAATCAATTAATCCATGGAACCCCGTTGTCCAAAAGTCCCGATCGGTATCCATGGCGAAGCAGAAGGATCTACTGTTATACAGATGAACGTGCTATTCGCTAAATTAGTTTTTGGCGGTAACGAGGGAGGCGTGTATACACCGATAATTTGATGGCTAGTCTCAGCGAGCATATATAGTAATGGACGCAGCGAAGTTAACGCAATCATACAACCAAGTGTTATAGACTTGCGCCCTTGGATCCAAGGGCCGTATGTGTTTACAAATATGCACCTATGGAAGCAGCCGTGGTGGTGATCTAGTGAGTGGGCAGGTATCTTTTGTCAACTTTGGTCATTTGGGGCACTAAATCTTAGCCTCTGCTTCCCGATACCGATACCATGTGAAATAAAAAACCGAAAACTCTGATATCTTCATCATAACTTGTAACCATCCCATACTCAACCGCAGTAGCAGTCTCACCAACTAGGGGCCCCATTCTAAGAAACCGATCAGCTGACATGCCAGCGCTTGTACACCGATATTTTTGTGATCTTCAGCCAAACTGCTCCTCCAGACACTTATTCATGTCTCGTCTGAGCTTATCTGTAACACAACAACAAGAACTAAAATGACTCCCAAAATAAGTAAAACGCTACAAACTTTTGTGTGGCACTCCCTTGATTGTAAGTGTCGTGTTCAGTTACTACGTGTCCAGGAGCATGACTTTACACCGTGGGCGCGAAATGCATAACGAAGGAATGATGACCCTATTCAGTTCGTTCAAAACCCCCACGACTTCTCTTCAAAGATGAAAACTCTATCGTCTGCATATTTCATCAGGGCCACTTCGAACACCGGCGTATTGAAAACCTTCCAGCATTTATCTCATTATCTCATCAATCATGAACTTGAACAAGAATAGAGAGAGTAAGTACCCTTGATGGACACTGTTATGTGCACGGAAGCATTTGGAGACCTATTCGTATCCCCTTTACGTGCAAAAGTCTGAGAATACAAATAACTTATTTTGTTTAAATCTGGCAAATCCTTCTGTTCCACATTTGCCCCTTGCATACCTCATCTGTCCGACGATGCTAAGGACATCACGGTTGACAGCTCTCACTTCAACTGCGTGCCGTTCCGGCAAAGCCATAACTACATTGCGCTAAACCTCGGACCGCGCCATCTGCAATGGAGGAAACACAAAACCGAAATGGAAGCAACTTTTGTCGGGCGCTTGTGCTACTTTCCTCGGCTTGCCCAGGTTGTCGAGTATAGCTTGGCAATCCTACTGAGAATACAAAAATCCATTGATAGCAGAGAAACAAATGCCAACATAAACTCGCTGTATACACGTGGTATTGCGCCTCGAGGTTAACTGATGTTGAAAGGCCTCCACGCTTCTCTTTAGACTGTAACTGCGCCATTCTGGGTCACTCCGTCGTTTGAACACACAGGACAATCACGCATCTCATGGTTTTCTCCGCCCCTTTGTGCCTAAACGTTCCGAGCTATGTTAGTTGCGTACAATGCACGTCCATCACGATCACATATCACCTCACTGCAGTAGTTGAAAATTGTGAGCACTTTTGGTTGCCTGCTATTTCCAGCCACAGCCTAACGCACAAAATAATGCTCTCTAACGGAAAGTTTAAAGGTATTTTCTACTTTGAGCCCCCACTGTGGACACGGCTGACTTATTGCCTCGTTTGCATGACAGCAATAAGCCAGCCTGCAGCCTCGACGGACTCAGGGATATCGTTGATCCATGCCGGTCTTAATTCCTTACGATTCCCCGGCCAATCTTAACTACCATGAAAAAATTAACAGACCCCCAAAGATGCTCATCTGCGGGGCTGCCCAAAAACATGTACGACGACGCGTTGGCGGTACCGCGACTGTTATATTCAGTCTAAAAGCGTGTCCGTAGTTCAGCATGTCTCCAATATTTCCAGACCGGTAGGTACGTGCGGCCACAAAAACGCCTCAGTCCGTTTAATTTCTACCAGAACCTTTAAGCATTAGTCACTTTATTGTACCGTTTGCCTGTTCTGCTCATAAAAAAACAAGACTTTCTTGTCTTTGTTTGGAATGACTGCTTCTCAACAGTGAGGAGATTTTTCCTATACAGATCACGAAAGGTTGATCCCTTTTGAAGTTGTGCGGAGAATGAAGGCGTACTTATTGTCCATGCAGTTTTAAGATCATTTCTAAATCCAACACAAAAGAAAAAGCACCAAGAAACCCACTTTTCCAAAAAAACATTTTCCATCTTTTCACGGAGAGATTATGCAAAGGCATTGGTAACCATTAAAAAATGATTTCCACGTCCATGGTGAACCTCGAGTACAATTAAAAAAACTTCCGACAAGCATGCAGCCTACGAGGAGAGTTTCAGGGTTCAAAGTGATACCATCAAATACTAAAAATTTAGTCTGAAAATTCATTTGTTTAAATTACGGTCTCAGGAAAATCCGGAGTGTGCATCTCAGGATCGGACCCTACAATTAGGGTCAAAAGTGAATGTTAGGCACCGCGTTTATATATATTTCCACTCACATTCGATAAAAAGGTTTTGTGTTCTTTGTTGATTAGAATTGTTTCGACATTATCACGGATTTACGGATTGATGTACACAATCCGGGCCGTCGTCCAAGCCTCCCGGGTCGGGTAAGTTCTTGTCTTTCAGCGGCTTCTGTCCACCTGAAGGTTACTAGCAAAAAGATAGCGTAACACAGCTTCTTAAGTTTTCAGTGTAAGCAGTTGGATTGCCGGTGTGCTGGTTTTTATAAAAGGTGTCTAAATGTTCTTTGGACTTGGCACTAGATGCAGCACGAACAATCGTCGGGGGAAGTTTATTTGACGCCTCAAATATCCGATACTCTAAAATTGTTGCACAATAAAAAAGTGCGCTCTGGGCTTGAAAATGGGTTAGTTGAGTCAACGATGGAAAATTGAGGGGCAAACCCTTTTTAAACAGGGCAAAAGTAATTAACCGGTCTCCTCGAAGGCAACGAACACTCCAGGACAAAGAGATCAAGAACCGCGAGACTGGTTCATAATGAAGAAATTTGAGACCGGCTACCATTTTTGTAGCGGCTCTTTGGACACGCTCAATGAGGACTACGTGTTTCTCGCGCCCTGAACAGGTAAGTTGGGTGTCGTAATGTGAACGCTTATCTCGTTGCTTTTCTACGTACGCACAGAAATCACATCGAAAACTCCAGGTTAACAGAGATATCTCTCGTTTAATTATTGAACGTGGTCAAAATATTCACACTCTAGGCGACATTTTTACGGCGACGGTGAGAATAAGGCTCTTATTAGAAAATGGTCGACCCCCGCTATGTTTCATTCCGGAAAAAAACTTCAGTTACATTGTTGTAAAAAAGTGTGAACCCGAAGAATGGAAGAAATAATACAGTCAATTTAGCTCATTTTTCACTTAAATAAACACGAGGAAAATATAGCTGTTTTTCAATGCCATTTCAACGATCAAAATATGAACCCTTTGCCGGAAACCAAATACAAATGGCTCTGTCCTTCCCAAACTTAGTGACCTACTACGTCAAAATAAGCAAGTGCTGTAGCCTTTGAGTAAACTAAAGTCATGCCCTAGAAAACTAACGACTCAGAGCTCGGATAAATGCGTTAAATTCACCGGCGTCAACTGTCAATTTGCTGTGGGTCACTCCGTGGGACGGTTGCCTAATCTCGATTCAAGCTCCCCATGCATGTTTTTCGGGCGATTCAGCATGTCCTTCTGTCATTTCTCCACTCATGCAGTATCTATGTTAGGTACTATGGAGCCCTTTAGATCGCAAAACTTACTGTGTGCTCTGTGAGCCGAGAATGATTACATGAAAACAACGGCCACGCGCAAAGCGCCATGGTACCGCGTACACTCTGAGTGGATCGTGTCCGGTATCAAGCACCGTTTACACAAGTAGCTATACACAGGTGGTCGTAAGACTTCCTTATCTAAAATGCAGTCCCGCTTTATGTTAAGAGCTTTTGTGCTAATAAAAGCGGAAAAACGGGAAGAACGGATTGTGTGTTACCTGTTGGATAACACGTTTATGAGCAGTCTATGCACAACAAAATTGGTTGGTGTATGGCTGGAACCAGGAAGCGTGAAGCTCGACAAATAAAATGTGGCCGATGTAAAAGTCCCTGCTCACCATCCCCTGCGCGGTATCACTGATTAGCCGAGATGAAAAGAGCAAAAATTTGCCCGCATAATAAGCCCCAAGCCAAAAGGCATTGTCGGGTCAGCCCATTTACCCAAGGTCTCACGTCGACCCACATGTTTACCTTCTGTGCAACCATCAAACATCAGTCGATTGACACAAATCAAGGTGTAGACTTTTGAGTGACGGGTTATTCAATGTGAACTTTATTTGCACACTTCTTAGAGTAATAATAATAATAATGTTTATTCCCAACTTGTGGGGGCATGCCGTCAGGCATGATCATAAGGTTACAGTCAGAGTAAAGGTATGACTGGTGGGACTGTGAGTACAGGGGGTTTTGGGTGGGAAAAGAGGACAGTGCCATAGGCGGTGAGCTGTATCCAATGTAAACGTGGTCGTCACTAAACCAGCCCGAGCAGGGAAGCTCTTCTGGCGAAGAGAACACCTAGCAAGGTGAGATCGTTAGGATTTGAAGGTGGCGGGCAAAAACAAAGCGAGGGAGGGCAAAACAAGAGGCTTCTTGCCTGAAATATGACAAGAGAAATGTAAGCTGTGGAAAATCAGAAACCAGAACATCAGATCTGGTGAAGCAGCAAAGTTGAACTGAAGCCAAAAACAACCGCTGAGGCCTCGCGGCCTTGGACTATCGGGCTCGTGGCCAGGGTCACAAAAGCGTAAGTGGGGATGATGAAATGGAGGAACTAGCAGAGGGAGGAAATGGTAGCAGGGATCTCAGAAACATGGTATACAGTTAAACCGTAGTGACTCACTGGTGTCGCTGATGTGGAGGCGGGCGTAATAGTTCCTTTGAAATGTGAGATTTATGGATTCACGGATTGATACACAGGCAACACACGAGCCGGAACGCGAACTGTATAGAAACTTATTGATTTGGTGGGAAGCACGGTAACACAGAGATGGCTAAATTTCAACCAACAGTGGCAGGTTGGAATGAATGTGTCATGGAGTCAGCTGGGGTCGATTGGGGAGTTCGTCGTATTTGCAGTTAATGGAACGAGTGGACGAGAAGGCACGGTCGAGATAAGGAATGGAATAGTTGCGGGTGTGCTAGCGAACTGGGTACGGCAGTGCCGTGCCATCATTGGCCTGACATGCTTCAATTTTTGGACAGCCCTGTAACGGACGGCACGTTTTAATGTGAGTGGGCTGGGGTGTGTAGTTCTTTGTGCAGCGGGATTCATTTCAGGCTGGCCGAAGAAACAAGGTGGAGCAAAGCCGCTATGGAATCGCAGGGTTTATTGGTCCGTTTGGGGATCCTGTGGTTGAAGATCACCGGCCAGGTGGAGTGGGTAACAGCCAACCAGCTCCCCCAAACCGGGTATTGCCGAAGTTCGAAG
>CM030369.1:68569826-68762991 GCA_003604175.2 Clonorchis sinensis | reverse complement strand
TCATGTTCATCACACCTGCTGCATTAGCATTGCACCTATTCGTGACGCAAAACAGCGTTGGTGCTTCGTTTACTGGATGGACACACAAACACCACATAGTTATCCTCCATGTATTGATTTAAAACCTTCTCAGATTCCGTGAAGGATGTAAAGGATACAGTCCCAAATTTCTCAACAAACGCATGGGAATCCACTTCGGAAGCCATTGCACAACAAGTTCACAGTCGAATGTGCGCCAAAAATTTCCAAGGGGATCAATTAAAACAACTTGCAAAAAATGACGGCAGATGAGGGTGATTTTCGGTCTGAGCACATATCCAAGGAAATTCAAGATTTGACGTAGAAAGTTTTATTTTGCTCGCCGGGGTTTTGCAGAAAAATGCACTGTGCACCCAAGGCGCGGCGGTGATTAGCTGGCGTTGCTCGTACGAGATACCCAAACACCCATCATCGTCAGCCGCTGCTGATTGACTGCGCGAGCGTCCAATCAACAGCTGGATTTTCTGTGCTAGATGCCTGAGGGCTCTCCTACTGAGATGTTGGTGTAGTTTGATGCTCGCATTCTGAGAGTACTTTCAGGAATCTGAGCTCCCCAACAATCTCGGCAATCGCGAAGTATCCGACCCCATAAGCCGAGGGACATTGATTTCCTTGCAGTGGTAAATAACGAAGAAGGTTCCGGCTTTGCATTTTGTGAGACCTTCGTTGATTCCCCGGATGAATAAAAAATGACGATCTCATGGTGTCTGCACAAAAATCACAAGGTCCGGTTCTGAAACAAACAACGTCTACGTCGATCGCTTCGCTTTCGCCAGAGACGTTATCAGGAGCAGCAACCGGTGACATCAGTGCTGCACGGCGTAAGTCGATTTGTGGATGGTCTAATCAGCCAGTCAGTATCGATCTGAATAATACAGCCACTCCGATGATGCATCGAAGGCACCTGCACACGTTCGCCAGAAGATCAAACAAGGATACGACTATTTGTGAACTACACTCATTTTCAAATAATCAACGTAACCCCGGATGAATCTCCAACTGAATATGCTGCATGCAGGTAGGATATTCGAGATATTGCTACTCATAAGTTTGCTGAATAGTTTTCTGCAGCCATCTTGTAAGTAGTTTTCTTCGGAGAAATATCTCATTATTGGTTTGTCCTCCAAAACAATTGGCGATTAATTTGTTAGTCCTCATTCCGATAACACCTGGTTCACTTCGGTTCGCCCCTGAGGGGCAAAGGTTTTACAATAAGTCATGGAAAGCCTACAAACCAAGGCAGGGAACTCCTCTATCCCCGGAGCATTATGTCACTTTGGTGGTTGAATCTTGTGCGCAATTAAGCTTAGACTCACTTGGTGCGCCCGGCCTAGGCCTACGGGAATCTCAATCACGAAGGACTGATTTTCAAGTTGGGTCCCTACTTAAGCGCCCTACAACTCCCAGAATTTAGCACTGGTTTTATTGCCTAATGATACTTTAAAGAGCAATATGCGTTTATATTGGTGAGTTCTGACAATCCGACGCGTCCCTGTTGAGAAAACCTTGCTTCTCGGGGTGGAGGCTTGACTGGATCAAGTTATTTAACTTTACGCGCTACCTGTAGCAGTAAGACCATTTGAAATTGGAAGCCGGTTTTGCCCCGACCAACTTAATCCGATATGATACTGATTTCTCCATTCAACTGCTTACCCCGCCACCTTTTCCCTCCTCCACATTCGTCAATCTCTTTGCCGTAAAAGCCGTCAGAACCGTGTTGCCTGAAGAGAAATAGAGCATCCCGATAACCAGAACAAGAAAGAAAAGCCTCCGCACCTAGGATTTCGGCTTTACTCATCCAAAACGCATTGTCGAGGTGGCAAGTTCTCTGTCAACGGAAGGCGTACGTTTGCACGGTGCGTTTTCGTTGAATCGTTTATCACTCGGTTTTCTCCCGTTCGTGTGGGTTTTCGTGATGCGAATTTCTTCATCTGCTTTGTGGCGAGATTGACATCTGAGTTTGTTGTTTTGAGGTGGTTGACTTCCGATTGCTCTTCGATTGTGTTCATTTCGTTGGTTTCACATTTTCCGTCACAGGTTTGGACGATTGGACGGCGTGTTGCGTTTGGCCGGTTTCTCATGCGATTGTTGTTTGGTGGACCACTTGGCCGTTTGAATCTACGATGTTGGACAGTCGAGATGATTCAAGTGGTTAGAGCGCGAATTTACTGTCCAGAAGGTCCATGATTCGAAACTGACTTGTGCCTGTCGTCTTCCTCTGTCCAGGCTTTGGCAACCTGGCAGTATCCCATCCTTCGTGCTTCGTTGTGGTGGCATGGCAGTAAGGCACCGGAAGAATGCTGCAGCTGAGCGGTTGAGTTTCAGTTCGTTGGTACAAGCTGTCGATCTGGATCGGTTTTTCATGGGATATCGGTGGTATTGGACAGGACGACTTGAGGTACAGTTCTCCGTCCACGAAAGGCGTACGTTTGCACGGTGCGTTTTCGTTGAATCGTTTATCACTCGGTTTTCTCCCGTTCGTGTGGGTTTTCGTGATGCGAATTTCTTCATCTGCTTTGTGGCGAGATTGACATCTGAGTTTGTTGTTTTGAGGTGGTTGACTTCCGATTGCTCTTCGATTGTGTTCATTTCGTTGGTTTCACATTTTCCGTCACAGGTTTGGACGATTGGACGGCGTGTTGCGTTTGGCCGGTTTCTCATGCGATTGTTGTTTGGTGGACCACTTGGCCGTTTGAATCTACGATGTTGGACAGTCGAGATGATTCAAGTGGTTAGAGCGCGAATTTACTGTCCAGAAGGTCCATGATTCGAAACTGACTTGTGCCTGTCGTCTTCCTCTGTCCAGGCTTTGGCAACCTGGCAGTATCCCATCCTTCGTGCTTCGTTGTGGTGGCATGGCAGTAAGGCACCGGAAGAATGCTGCAGCTGAGCGGTTGAGTTTCAGTTCGTTGGTACAAGCTGTCGATCTGGATCGGTTTTTCATGGGATATCGGTGGTATTGGACAGGACGACTTGAGGTACAGTTCTCCGTCCACGAAAGGCGTACGTTTGCACGGTGCGTTTTCGTTGAATCGTTTATCACTCGGTTTTCTCCCGTTCGTGTGGGTTTTCGTGATGCGAATTTCTTCATCTGCTTTGTGGCGAGATTGACATCTGAGTTTGTTGTTTTGAGGTGGTTGACTTCCGATTGCTCTTCGATTGTGTTCATTTCGTTGGTTTCACATTTTCCGTCACAGGTTTGGACGATTGGACGGCGTGTTGCGTTTGGCCGGTTTCTCATGCGATTGTTGTTTGGTGGACCACTTGGCCGTTTGAATCTACGATGTTGGACAGTCGAGATGATTCAAGTGGTTAGAGCGCGAATTTACTGTCCAGAAGGTCCATGATTCGAAACTGACTTGTGCCTGTCGTCTTCCTCTGTCCAGGCTTTGGCAACCTGGCAGTATCCCATCCTTCGTGCTTCGTTGTGGTGGCATGGCAGTAAGGCACCGGAAGAATGCTGCAGCTGAGCGGTTGAGTTTCAGTTCGTTGGTACAAGCTGTCGATCTGGATCGGTTTTTCATGGGATATCGGTGGTATTGGACAGGACGACTTGAGGTACAGTTCTCCGTCCACGAAAGGCGTACGTTTGCACGGTGCGTTTTCGTTGAATCGTTTATCACTCGGTTTTCTCCCGTTCGTGTGGGTTTTCGTGATGCGAATTTCTTCATCTGCTTTGTGGCGAGATTGACATCTGAGTTTGTTGTTTTGAGGTGGTTGACTTCCGATTGCTCTTCGATTGTGTTCATTTCGTTGGTTTCACATTTTCCGTCACAGGTTTGGACGATTGGACGGCGTGTTGCGTTTGGCCGGTTTCTCATGCGATTGTTGTTTGGTGGACCACTTGGCCGTTTGAATCTACGATGTTGGACAGTCGAGATGATTCAAGTGGTTAGAGCGCGAATTTACTGTCCAGAAGGTCCATGATTCGAAACTGACTTGTGCCTGTCGTCTTCCTCTGTCCAGGCTTTGGCAACCTGGCAGTATCCCATCCTTCGTGCTTCGTTGTGGTGGCATGGCAGTAAGGCACCGGAAGAATGCTGCAGCTGAGCGGTTGAGTTTCAGTTCGTTGGTACAGGCTGTCGATCTGGATCGGTTTTTCATGGGATATCGGTGGTATTGGACAGGACGACTTGAGGTACAGTTCTCCGTCCACGGAAGGCGTACGTTTGCACGGTGCGTTTTCGTTGAATCGTTTATCACTCGGTTTTCTCCCGTTCGTGTGGGTTTTCGTGATGCGAATTTCTTCATCTGCTTTGTGGCGAGATTGACATCTGAGTTTGTTTTTTTTGAGGTGGTTGACTTCCGATTGCTCTTCGATTGTGTTCATTTCGTTGGTTTCACATTTTCCGTCACAGGTTTGGACGATTGGACGGCGTGTTGCGTTTGGCCGGTTTCTCATGCGATTGTTGTTTGGTGGACCACTTGGCCGTTTGAATCTACGATGTTGGACAGTCGAGATGATTCAAGTGGTTAGAGCGCGAATTTACTGTCCAGAAGGTCCATGATTCGAAACTGACTTGTGCCTGTCGTCTTCCTCTGTCCAGGCTTTGGCAACCTGGCAGTATCCCATCCTTCGTGCTTCGTTGTGGTGGCATGGCAGTAAGGCACCGGAAGAATGCTGCAGCTGAGCGGTTGAGTTTCAGTTCGTTGGTACAAGCTGTCGATCTGGATCGGTTTTTCATGGGATATCGGTGGTATTGGACAGGACGACTTGAGGTACAGTTCTCCGTCCACGAAAGGCGTACGTTTGCACGGTGCGTTTTCGTTGAATCGTTTATCACTCGGTTTTCTCCCGTTCGTGTGGGTTTTCGTGATGCGAATTTCTTCATCTGCTTTGTGGCGAGATTGACATCTGAGTTTGTTGTTTTGAGGTGGTTGACTTCCGATTGCTCTTCGATTGTGTTCATTTCGTTGGTTTCACATTTTCCGTCACAGGTTTGGACGATTGGACGGCGTGTTGCGTTTGGCCGGTTTCTCATGCGATTGTTGTTTGGTGGACCACTTGGCCGTTTGAATCTACGATGTGGGAGAGCCTGTCTGTCAGGATTGGTTTTTATAAAGGCCGATCGGTGTTGTCGGTTAAGTTTGGAATTGGTACGCGATTGTTATCTGATTCGGATGTTTGTAACGCATGCGCTTGTGAGTGACCGTCACGGTCCTTAGAATGGTGGGTTGAATGTAGACGGGTCGTCACGCTTATTTAGCTTTTCAAACATGTACTTTTTCTTGTGCTATTTGCGGACGATGGTAACGTCATAATCGGCTCATTTTCTTGTGGGTTTTTAAAAAATATTTTTTTTAGTGAGAATGATGGCATAAGATGATGGTGTCCTATTCCTGGATTGTATCTTCCTCCTTAGCATTTGCGTTTCGGCCTGTTCTGTCGTCGACCGTCCGGTCGATTCGTCCCATTAGTTTTGCACTCATGCTACAACCGAATTTGATACTCGGCAAAACCGGATTTCGGGCCTTTAAATCCAAGTTGAACCCCCTATGATTAGTTAAAACGGGCCCATGCATGGAGGCGTCATCACCGATAGCATGACATCAGTGTTCAACACCGACGCTTCAGTGCCGTACAACCATAGCCTTATTTTGAAGAAAAGAATAAAGGTGCACGGTGAAGCAACTTAGCGTTAGCTTACCACAGTCATTCCGAGGTATATACACCTCCATACACTCATTCAGACAATCTGGATAGAAACTGACAACAAGCGTGCCATCTGTTGGTAACCGTATCTTGCAGTGTCTGCAACCAGGCCCAGAGGAGATCACGCGGTCCCCATCCTGGAACATGACTAGCACCGACAGCACCCAAACCTTTCGTAATTTCTCTCATACCCGTAATGCACTACTCATAAGGTTGCTGAAAATTCTTCGCCCCTGGAGGCGAATAGAAGGGCTCTCCTGGTTCCTAAAATTAGGAAGAAACACTTCAGCGGAATGCATTTATTACAGTAATCACACAGGAAAACACTTGTGAGGGGTAGCAAATTTTATCCTCGACTAAGGTCTGATGATCTAACAAAGCGTCTAGTTAGCCACGCTGTGGTTGGCCCGTGATCTGTAGCCTTACTCCGTCAGGCTGATCTGATATACGGACTTTTGTGATCTCAGAGCACCCACACACCTGACGCGTTATTCCCTAGTTGACCAGCAGTCACAACTGCATTTTCAAGTTTTTTTTAATATAAGCCCACAAATCAGGATGAGGAAGCCGATTATATATTGTACAACCTTGGATAAATGAGGTTGTTGAATGAACTAGCTAAACGTAGCGTGCTGTGCTTGTACTTACCATCTGTAAATAACATTCATCGTATATTGTGAGTTCATGTATATGTTGGTTTGTAACAGCTTAGAGACATGTTTCACGACGGCGGAATCAAAAGCTACTGAAGGCATTTTCTGCCCACAATTTTCTTCCGCCGTGTACTAAAATTGGTAGACATCTTCGGCATGGTGTTGTAAACTTGTCGCAACTTAAATGAGATTGAATTTCGCTATGAAGCTTGAGAATCTGAGACGCGAATTTAGGTCAAGTGTTCATGCAGTATGCTCACTAAAAATACCTTTTCTAGATCTGCAGATATCAGTCAGTATGTCCTCACTTACAGGTGGGACGAATCTGGGCGCCACACGGACTACATTCTGTTGTTTTAAGAACTGTTACTTTCGATTCCGTTTTCACCCACTAGTTTTGTGGGTTCGCGAGGATCCCTTTGTATTGGTTGTCGGCCACCGTAACAGCTATAACCATTGTACGCGGTTTTTATATCTGAAGATGGCGATCATGATGTGACCAGGGTCGAGGCTGTAACTAAGCACAAAAGCACTTCTGCTCTACACCCATGGTCGTATTTCAGCTCCACTTTGAAAACTAAGTGAGACTGGCTGCATCACAAATTCATCTGCAGAATTCCATCCAGCTGACTTTCCATAACCACATACTGATGCTAGGTTGAATGCATTTGTACCTAGTTGATAGCGTATTTATTACTGCTTGCGAGGCACCAAAGGATGGATAATTTTTATACTTCCGAAGCCAATTTGATGAAGCACCATTTTAGTGATGGGTTGTTGAATCGCGTCCCAAACATACTCCAGAATGCTGTTAGAACGACAAGTCTTCAACTTTTGATACACGGTTTCAGGACCTGTCATCGAGAAATCGAATAGAAACTACTATAAACTACTTGTGATATTTCAGTAGGTGTACGAGTGAATCAATCCGAATATTCATTGTTGAATGTGACGTTTGTTACTCTTCGCTTTTTTACATTTCCAGATCAATACTAGCGTTTTACAAGGGGGTCATCAGCGCAACGACAGATGCGAGGTTGTTTGCTTGTCACTGAAAATTTTCAAATTTTAACCGATCAGATATCGCACCTTCTGCCGGCGTTGTTTGAGCTACGAATATTTGCCGCTCTCTATCGGCGAACACCTGTGTTCGAAATTGGTTTGTTCGTCGATTGTACGAAACGCAAAATTGTCTCTTGTTCGTGCCTTTGCGAAGAAGCTAGCGTTTGGCAAATTTTTTGTTGCTGACTTTGATCTTGGTGGTCATCGTAATGTAGTACTCTGCCTTGGCATATGGCAACGCTGTTTCATGCGTACGATTAACGTGATGCTATTTTAGTACAATGTTCTGTTGACGCTCTGTTTGTGTTACCAATGTGGGTGAAACGAACAGGGAATGTCATATTGTAGAGGATTGGCGACGCAAAACAATTACATGTACCCCTAGGCAGGATAAGCATCGAGCAAAAGATTGATAAGCACAAGTGCAGTGACCATGTGCGTAGTTGGCAGAGCCATCCAGCCTTGTGAACTGTAGCTAATATAAACGCGCGTTATATGCGTGGCCGTACATCAGTTTCAGCACCAAGGTCGGACGAATGCCTTCTCACCCATAATTACCAGGGAGCAAAACACATAAACGGTGGTTTTTGGGATGAAGAAGGCAGTGGTCTTGAGTTGCACCTGCCTGATTGCGCATGTTTATGTGTGCTTTTCGAGAAACACCGCATGGTGCTGGTAGTTGATGGTTCCAAATATCTCATCTATCGGCGGCACATCTATAAGTGACCACAAATATTTCCAACTAACACCCAATTCAGCTGGAAGTACATAAAAGTAGTCGAGAGAGTAGAAAACCGACCAACCCTGATTAAGGGCAAACTCGGAATGCTCCTAGTCGGTTTGTCCTTTCATCCGCCCCAACGGCCGTCTTATTCCCCAGCTCAGTTATGTGAAATACACACCAATTACAATCCCATATGAAGTTCATGGCAACCTAGGCACCATATCATTGAAGTTAATTAATAATGAATCATCATGCGTCAAGAGACATACGGTAGTGGAACGGATGGTATCCACTGGTCGCTCGTGAAATTTGTACACGGCTGGCCGTACCGGGCGTAGTTTTTGTATGCATTCTCGATGGACACAACGGGACTGTCCAATCAAGAAATTACGACTTCCCCAGTTCACATTCTCTCAAATCCAGTTCTACACTGCCTCCTGGTTTGCTAACGCACTGATTGATTCAATAGCTAAAGCAATTGCACTCCGGCTGTTTGGCACATCTTCCGTGTGTCTTCACCTTAGTCGTAACCAATCACTTTCTCCTGCACATTTTGTCGAAATGTCTGTCCCTCTGAACTTCACCAAATCTCCTACGGCTTGAAATGGTCCAGGATCTTGTAGCTTGACGGTTTGGCAGGAGTGATATGACTTTTCCGACGGCCATAACTAGTTTCAGCGTCTAAAAACAAACCACTATGAACCAGGCAAGTCGACATATTATGTCTCCCTATTGTTCTGCGCCACAATCACCATGGATATTGTACTGCAAAGCATTGCATCATTCAGGTATCCTGATGTGCACTTGCTCGGTGTGGGGGTATGGGCAAACAGGTGATGACAGGCCACATGACAGATCAGTCGCCAAACATAATGCTGTGATATGGTCTGGATTTCAACTCTTCTTCAAAAACTTAGGCTTCAATACCTTATAACTAAACGAATTTGTTCAATTTACCCATAGGCTTCGTCATACCGAGTTGAGTTAGGGCATAGTTACTTATAAGTATTGAATATTTGGATGTAAATCTGCAAAACTTCTGAAGTAGGGGCACCTTGAGTTCAGGAACATTTCAATTCCCCCCGACTGGTGCCTCCTACTGTGGTTTTTACACCGCAATTACGGGTTGCGACAGACCTTAATTTCAGAAAGCCACTTTTGTTAAATCCAAATATTAGTATAGTATTTTCGCATTCCTGACCACAAACGGAAGTACATTTTTTGTAAGCGCTCTTTACGACGTTTGTAAATAAAGATGAATGAACGAAAACTTTGTCTACTTTCTCGGTGTCCCTAAACCACTTTGTCGCTCTCAACTCGGATCTCATTTCGGGTACACTGGTTTTGTTTGGTTACCAGTCAGGTGGCTTTGTGAAAAGCACAAGTACTTTAAGTGGATCAATCATATTGCTTATGGATTATGCATTCTAGATCACCTTTAGTGAGGTGTTGGTGGATGTACTTTAATATGCTGAGATTACATTTACGATTACTGCATGCTTTGAGTAAGCGTAATATTGGTAATCATGGAAAAGCATTCTGGTGCACTAATTGGTCTGTTTCGATAGTGACCTGTTTGTGGGAAGCAAGTTTACTTTGTTTCTAAATACAGTATACTTCGCCCTATCCCTCTTTTTGGAAACCTACACAAATCATAGCAATTAGTGATGTTAGCTTGCTTCCACTCAGAACCGTAGCATTGTCTCGAATTTGTACTTTATATTGTACATATATATTTCCACTATTTAGTATAATGGTGGTGATTGACTTATGGAGCAGCTTGGATGATCCTGTGTTTCCCACATAGCCACGTGGTCGTGTTTCAGACTAAGATAGGTAAAATAGGGTTTCCAGACAGGGAGAACTGTGCTTCATTTACTTAGAAAACCATCTAATTTTCCGAAGCAATATTCCTGAAAGGCGTCCTTAACCGTGCAATGAAGCAACAATCGGGATCGGAACATCTGGTTTGCTGCGATGAGGTATGTGTGCTTCGGGATCGGACTCTGTTTTAATGAA
Organism: Clonorchis sinensis; assembly: GCA_003604175.2. Classification (NCBI taxonomy): domain Eukaryota; kingdom Metazoa; phylum Platyhelminthes; class Trematoda; order Opisthorchiida; family Opisthorchiidae; genus Clonorchis; species Clonorchis sinensis. The sequence goes on along the minus strand of CM030369.1, from coordinate 68,752,841 downwards.
GAAACACTCCATAAAAGACTTCACGCCACATAGTGGTAATATGAGTTGGCAGTCTACGGCATGTATGTATATATAGCATTATTTTCTATAGTGGCAGACAAGGATGATGCGGCATAAAGCCATTTTATCGAGACTTTTAACGTGAGCTCACTTTCTATTAAAAAACCGGCTGATAGCAGCAAACTACTTTCTAATTCATGTGACCTAGTGAGTTTAAGGAGCGGCGTGCTCATCTTATACTAGTTTTTGGCGGATTTATGTACGCTTGTATCTTGGGACGTCTCAAAATCAAAACCCTTAGGCTGGAATTTTTAGGGGAAAGTGGCATATGTCGTGAGTGCTTTGTCGTACATCTGAATTTTGGGGTTCACCCTTTCTATCTAACCTGTATCAGCCGATATGTTTAGAATGAATGATGACGTCTTCAAATGAAGCCCTCCAAACAAACTCAAAGATCCTTAATCCCTACGAAGAAGTACTAATGATCTGTCTGGAGTGAAAGTTACAAACATTCCGATAAACACTTGTTAATACAGGCGATGAAAGCTTGTCCTCTATAGGAAATGAAGGCAACGCCGAGGGGTCCCAGTGCTGGAAGCTTCCAAATGACGATAGTCTCAGGGAGAAGCAAACCGCCTTAATCAATCTCCTGGAAGTATTCAATACAAGAGGGTTGGTGCTTCAAGCTTGTAGTTAAATAATCAGTTAGTAAAAAGAAGTTTATGTTAATCTTCCCCATTTATCGGTATCTGCTCGTTAGTAAATTTCTAATATGGTCAAGAAGCTCAGTTGGGGAAAGATAGTGTTATGAACCTTGTTAAAGCAATCTGTTAAAGAATCTGTATTGTAATAAAACCAAGTTCGATTTGTGCCAATAGAGCAGCATGTTTGAAGGACCCAGTAATTTCGATTCAACCCGACATGAATATCCGCACCAGGTGAGCCAACGGAACAAGTATGCAAAAGCCAACTCAGCTGCTGCAAGTTAAATGTCTGTTAATTGTGAATAGGTAATTACCGTACACAGAGTCATCCATCGTTGTGCAAATCACGTGGATAATAGTGTTTTTCCACACATTGAAGTGAGGTAGATAGTATAGAGCAAGTCGTTCCATGGTTCTGATTTATGTTTATTGCCATCAGCATTCGTAGTTTGAGATGGAAACCGAGCATGGTGCTGAACTGAAATCAACTAAAACGATTGTTTCTGTTATTTTTGTCTTACTCTAGGGGTACGGAAAAGTTTATCAGCTCCTGAAAAACAACCAAGTAACTCAGTAACTTGCTTTTGCTAAAGTATACTATCTAGTTTGATAACTGTTACTCAGCATACCCGGTGTATTTTTAGTGGTAACCAGGTCTGACAATAATAAAAGTATCAGCGTATCTTTATTGTCTTAATAAAAACTCTTGTTTGAGCACGAATTATGAATAAAAGTAAGGTGGTTCATAAAGAAATAAAGGGAGAACGGGCACTTTTCACTACTTTGTTCACTAGCGATAAAGCAAATTGCTTATCTGCTACAAAACCCATGCTAGGTTTATTGTAATCATCATGGTAATCAGTTGAAAACTAGAATTGCGCCTACCTGATGAGCCCCAAGAAGGGCGAAACCGGTCGTGGGCTGTCGACAAATTTTCAGCAACCTTATGGTTAGTGCATTACGAATATACAGGATCGACACAGTTCTGTCTGATGCCGAATGGCAGGATCTATAGATGAAAGGAAGGACACCCTCCCCTGCGAGGTTGTTATTATCAAACACGAACTTTCCTGGGCGTTCATTGAATATTAAACAACAATGAATGAACATAGCAAGGCGGTTCCATAATTCCCGTAGTAACCTTCACCTTTCATCAGATGCGGGGGTGGCGCTTGGACACCAGAACATAGATTGCTCGCATGCCTTATCAGTGGTATAAACCGTTACGCAGGTATCTAAGGCCTGCTCCACTGGAACCGACATTGGATCGATATCCTTGGGAGCTATCATAACAACCGCGCCATTGAATAGCTGGGCATCCAGAAAGCTGACTTATCCTCTAGCAGCAGAAAGCTGATGCAAACAGACAAATGTTTAAGCGGTTCACTAGATCTGTGCTTTACATTCAGTTCTTAGTGAACTATTTGAAACTCCCATCAAGGTCAAAAGGCATGTAGAACTCAAAAGCCATATTCATACCTAAATTCATAACTGCTATCTCCAACTTAGGACGGCGAAAGCTACACAAAAAATTGCACTGTTGACAGTTATCCAGCGTCCGCTCCTAAAAAGCCGAAGCAAAAAATTATCCGATGAAATTGTCCTGGAGTGAGTACCTCATCGAATCCCAAGACATAGTGTGGTCGACAAACAGGTCCGCAGTTTACGGTGGTCTTTGAGCACAACTACATAAAGGGATCGTTTACTCTGTATTTTGAACCACACTCTGGTTAATAAGGACGAAGCCTTTTCGTCTACAGAGCTTTCCCTGGAGCATCTTTTCGCCTAAGGTCCTCTGGCGAGATATTGCACGCCATAAAAGCTCAGTGGGTTGATTTTCCGCATGTCGCTCCGCAGAAAAGTAGCCTTATGGATCGTTCAGGATTATAGAACACTCCAGTGTGTCAAACGAATGTAGTGCACTGGATGTGTAGGATCGCTGTTTCAGAATGGATGCTCCATTTGTTCGCCGACATGTTCTGCCAGAATGATATCTAGCCCCTAAGCTGCAGCACAGAGTTAACTGCTTTGAAAGTCATAGTATCTTTTTTAACACGATTGGTACTAAACGAGGCAAGCATGTCAGCTTGCCTCACTTTCCTGTTCATCGGTGGACCTACTTGTTCAACCATCCTTTCACTAATTGGATTGCGCAGCGAGCGGAACAAGCACTCTTTTAGTTTTATTGTATCTGTATCGATGGTTTTGCGGTCTCGGTCGGTGACAGTAGCAATCCTTCTGTCAAGTAGCATGATAATACTAATGTGTTGACGATGGAGCCATGTGAGGCTTCACCTACTGCAACGTGCAATTTCTACCTGATGAAGCTAAATGGTGTCATCTTTCGTGTTCATTTCGCATGCTGCTAATTGCAGTAAGTTGAAACAGGGTAGCGTTTGGTATCACAAGCATAAGAGTTGGAATCATATACAATCCTGAGCTTCTATTCTCACCATTCACACAAGAGTTGTTGTACCACATGCTGAGGATGGACCTATCAATTTGTTGGAAGAATTAGGGTATTTGAACTTCCCGGGGACAAACCTCCCTGTGGAAGGAAAGCAGGCCAAGTCATAACCGACGGAAAATTTCGTTTTCGTCTCCCTTTGGGAACATCCTCCCCTCCGACGGGACCGCTTTTAATGTTCATTCCTTTAGCAATCATAAGTAAACCTAACAAATGTGGTCAGCCAAACAAGTTAATCACTTTGAAGCATGACACCATTCAGTAGTTTAGCACAGAAAACATGGGTGACCCATGTAATCGTGATAGCGATCGTCTCGACAGGCTTACCTACTCTGATCTACCTCTGGGTTAATTTTGCCGGTTTTCTTCTTGTCTACACAACTGGCGTCTTTCATATCTTAGTCAATTTTATTGTCACCGTTATCATGATCACTGTTCCGGATATCCACAGATGAGGAAGTTACTGCAGTCAAGCTGCAAAAAAGTTGTAACACAGGAGTGCATTGTCGTTCAGCTGGCAATAGTATAAACAGTTCACCCTCGTCATAGGGATAAAGTTCGTTCTTCGAAAAAGGACGTTATTACACGTTTTCTTCCCACCGGATGTTCAAGACAGAGAAAAAGGAAAGTGGCTTTGCCCCGGCAACACTTTCCGTAATATTGGATGGTTATTGACTGCGCAGTAACACTGAAATACATTTGTGATATTTCTATTTTTATTCAGAGAATAAACCATGCTCTCCTTAACTAGTGTTATTGGTGTTATTGGTGCAATGTTAGTCATAACGTTAAGAAAAAGTTCAGTAAAGTCTTGAAAGGTTTCCACCTTTTACTGGATTGATCTGCGTACACACATATACACTGGCGTTTAATCCAAGCCTACATGAAATCCAGAGGCTGTTCCATTAAACTAGCCCATTAAGTACACACCTGAAATGGCTACAACATATTTTTCGTATGCGTCGGTGTATTTTGGATTTCTTAATGTGCCAAAGTTCGTTTCGTTTGGTCATGGCTCCCGTGAATTCCTCTAACCTCTCAACTATTAAGTACGTCTATTGTAAACTCACAAACGCACCGGTTCGGTTTTTACTCGCACAACCATGATCTATCAAATAGTATACAGCTGCGGACGCAGTAGTTAGGTGGGAAATGGCTTTCTTTTCCTTCTGCCGTGTATCAATGCTCTTAAACAGAAAGCTGATTTTTGCTGGTACTCAAGCACAGCATTTGGTGGAAGCCATGGATGAGAAGAGCAGGTGGCTTGGGTTACTGTAACCAACAATACATACCTTTTGCTACGACGCACCCACAAAGACACCTAAGTTCACTTCGTCATGTGGTAAACAAGAACAACAATAAACCGGTTATTTGACGAGGGGTAAGTCGGGAACACCAATGGAAAATGCCAAAAGAGGGTAGCAGATGAAGGTGACGTCCTGCCGAGTGGAATTTTAGCAAGGTTCACTGGAGTGAGAAACAGTACTCAACCGACTTGCTGAATGATGATTTCCGATGCACCTACTATCCTCTAGCTGAGTTCAAACCCAGTCAATATACCACATTTCTTCTATTCCCCCCCCCTCCCCGAAATGTTATCCTGAAACACAGGACTGTGCCATTTCCTGAGCTACAACTCCTACATTACCGATAATAACAATAGGCGCATCCTGATTGCAACAGAAATTCAACTCCGTCAAACGTAGCATAGTTTAGTTTGGAAACCAATGGCAACCGCATTGCTTGGTTGTCATGGTTGTGAAGAAAGTAAGGGGTACCGCACAATTGTAAACATAGACAAATTCCAAGCATAACCAAACTGTATTTCAACCGGTCTTAGATGATGGCCTTCATAAGATCTTATCCCACTATCGACAATTGCAACATTATAGAAAGATCCCACTTGAAAACCATTATCAAAATGGTAGGCCAAACCCTAATTAGGGAACTCACTAGAAAACCACTTGCATTAGAAAGTGTGATATATTCTGAAGATAAATAAAACAGTACGACACATAGGCAATGCAACCAGTTAAACCAGTAATCACGACGAAATTTAAATGTCAAATGACAAGACTCCTCAATGTTTCGCATCGTATGTTCCTTTGCCCTTGTATGCTCCCACGTATCCCGTGTTTTCAGCACGGTCCTCACGACCTTCCAGTCCCTTTCCTTTCCCAGTTTCTGCATCAAATCTTTGAACGTGAGAGCCTGTGTAACCCTTGACATCGGTCAATCTGGCAGTGGCTGCATCACCACTAACTCCGGTAGTCCCATGACCTTTCGGTGCTCCCTGTGATATTTTCTGACGAAGTTCTTTGGCAGCCTCCGACTGACCTATCCCCTTGCTTTTGGCATATTCACTTGCAAGCTCACCATCAACGAACGCCATAAAGCTCTCATACGTCATGTCCTTGGAACGATTTCCCAAGAACTTTCTCAACGCAATATCGACAGCGTTAGCATCCATCTTCTTGCTGTAAATGTTGCAATCCGTACATATTTTTTTCACAGTTTTGTCTGTGGCCGTAGTAGATCCTTTCTTTGAGGCGTCACAGAATGCGCGAAAGACGTCTTCCATAGTGCAGAGAACAGTGCTTCTAAGCTGGCTAAGTGGTAGTGTTATTGTTTCAATGCAATTGTGACAATTCCAATTTATCTGGCTGCTTATTGGCTGTCAGCTGGAGGTAAACTTCCGTTGCCATCGCCCGAGGCGATTGGCTAGCCGCGTTGACGTTATTGGTTGTGTTGATGTCGTCCACCAATGAGTATACTTGAGAAATTAGCAGTATTGGTTAGAGTAGCGATAGTATTTTCCAAAAAACCGAAATATTCGGCATTTTTTCTGATCGGTCCTTTCTGTTGAGTCCAAAATCGTAGTAGCTCCGTTGATTGAAAAATCTGTTCAGAACAATTTTTTGCTCGGGTACCTGATCTATCAGTTCTACCGTAAGTCATGACTGAAAACTGAATCCGAACTAGGTGACAAGGCCAGTTTTGAAGCATGGTAACTGTTATTTGTATTCACACTTGTGTGATATCCGGACTATTCACAGTAATCCCTTTGATACGTTCAGCACGACTAGTCACATTAAAGAAGTTCTAACCTACATAGCTGCACGTTATCCAAATATTTTTCACCCAGAATTAAACAACAGGTAGTCATCTTACGTAGGTTTACCCCGCAGTTGGTTGTGTTGGCACTTACCGCCACTTTACTCCATCTGGGTTTCAGTTGAGAGGGTTACTTTCAGCCTTGGTTAGTTATGCGCACCACCTATCATTCAGGTTTGATTGCACATTTCCTTGGTGATGTTTACTCTGATGGCCGCATACCCCGATCGTCCCAACGGTTGATAGTATTTATCCAGCACGGTCGAAGTAAGATGAATACCAACTAAGAGCACAATGAGGCTTCAAATGCATCCGTTGTGCGCAGTAAGAATGAGTGAGACATCTGTCTTATTGGCTGCATCCTCAAGTTAGAGCAGTCGCCTGCAGTCGAACAGGTCAGGCTGTTAAGTCAGCGGTTTCGGGCAGGTTTCTTCAAGCAAATGCCACTTTTCAAGTTAAACCTTCGAATCAGAGGCTAGAGAAATGGCTTCCTAACAAAACCCTATATCTCACCGTTGACCCGGGGACCATGCTATCGTGTCAAAGGCTCAGGGCAGGGTACATGTTGAGGTGATCAGGTACTATGATTTGTTCTCACATTTCACGGATGCCCATCGGATTTCCTTTCTGTCTTATAGGTAAACGTCACAGGAACTTTTGGTTGTCAGTCATCTAACCGGGATGCCCTCTCCAACCCTTCGCCCAGTAATAAGCCACAAAACAACAGTGATAAATCTGTGAGAGCTTTTCTACATAGAAGACTTCAACTCAGTGCCGAATTGATACACAGAACGTGCTTGCTCAGGCTCTATATTCTCTCGAATCTAGTGTGCTATGTCTCTCAAACACGCCCACAAAACTCAGGCATTTTCATTTATCTCAAAGTGCCCGAACATATTTTTTCTTCAGTTTGACTGTCTGTGTCCTGTGATCCAGAGGCGACAGCTCGTCGAATGTATATGGCCGGGGGTCGCACTTAGCCCCAAGGCTGAATGCGCTTCCCTGAACCGGATTCCAGCGAACAGTTGCCTTTGTACTGTTTTGTTATCCCATAAATCAAGCTCAGTGCTGCTAAACATGAAAACTGGTGCCTGTCTGTAACAGCTTATGCCACAATGGACTGAAGCTCTGACACTGTGAAGTATACTTCCCAGTGAGGTCTACCCGATTGATTTGTTGGAAAAGAAGCGATGACATCGTCATCCTTGCGGGCGATATGCCAAGGTCGGTCGTCTGAGCTATTTGGAATCACATCTGGTTGATTTATGCTGAGTCGGTGCTAGCCGCACGGACAACGGAGAACAACTCCTCCAGTTGTGCGCTGACCTTCAGCTATCTCTGTCCAGCCTAAATTCGAAAATAAAAGCTCGAACTGAGTAAACTGGTGGTCATATATAGTGCAAACCGATTGCGGACCCAATCGGATCACTTGGCCATTAGTCACAATGTAGAACCATGGTCCAAAAGTGCCGTTTCTTTTGGGGCAGTTTCGTTCCACTCGCGACATAGTGCAAACCCGTCTGTCAGTTCGCCTTCTTGCAACTCCCAGCAATTCAACATAGATTGTGTCAATCCATCATCTTCGGAAAAGCACAATGGAGCAGCGGTATCCATCAGACCTATCCCAACTGCTGGCTAAAATGAGCCAACCATGTGATGGTAAGGAGCATGTGCATAAATCATAGCAAGATGTAAAAGAAATTGTGCAGATGGCGTTCAAAGCGGTTTGTTTAATTCTTGATATAATCAAGTGATTACTGGATACTGTCCAGCTCACTGGTTCTGACTGACGCTGGGAAATCGATACCACCAGGCAACGAGTACGTTGGTGTATTCAAACTCTTCAAACGCCGCGTAGTGCAGAGGCTAAAGAAAGACCGGAATCTACGGTGAACAATGAAAGGTGATGGCTTTTGCTACCTGAAATACCCGTGCCCTGCACCATTTAATTCCGCCGAGTGCCCAAAGAAGGGCAATTGTTAGCGAAACGCTAAGTAAAAAGACGGTTTGTGAACACACCAGTTAGAAAGAACGAGCACCTCGAAGAATAGTTTAGCTGGCCCCATGCAGCACAACCCCTGGAGACCGTGTATTTGGGCGAGTAGAATATAAACATTAAGTTCCCATCGTCAGGGAAGATCAGGTGCAGAATATCCCTCCAATAATGTGGGAACACACCAGTGGGGTGTAGGAATTCTTTGGAGTGACGCGACATGCTGAAGACGCAACTTGTTTTCCGAAAGTATAGCTTGATTAATAAGAATGCTTGACGGCAGCAATGAGTGATACAGACTGTGACAGCACTTGGCAGCGCGCTCCATGAGTTTTTTGCCGCACACGAGATGAAGGAGCGGAGGGTAGAAAGACGAAGTCATCATGGAATTATCAGCTGGCTGAACACAACCTGGATCTGTAACCCGTTTAGAACGACCGTTCTCTTTATGCAGGAGATCATTCGGCTCATGCCAATAACCAACTGGAGGTTCTTACAATACGTGGATGGCGGAGATCTAATGTAGGAACTTCTCACATTCTTTTCAGAAACCTGCCTCAATGATGCTTAGATGAAAAGAACAAAAGTTCTACAAGTACACTCATTTGCATATCAATTAGGTTAGCACGGGAAACTCACCTGAATCTCTCGTTTATTGTATATTTCTTGTGTTCTGTTTATGATGGCTAATGTTTCGTTATTTCGGGACACGCTATCCGTTATAACATGTTTATTCCCCATTCAAATATGAGACCAGCCATACAGTGGGCGCTGATAATTTCGAGGAAAATGGGGCAGTCCTAACCACGTTTGTCCCAGTATATATTGTTCCTCGTTGCCAATTGCTTGCACTAGGTTACACTGAATAACAGTAAATCCTCATCTCTAAAAGATTCATTATGCAAAATCCATCGCACTTACGTGCTGCTGTTTTGTACCCTTCTTTACTAAGTTTGACCTTTTTTAGTGTGACGGGGAATTGTTTTTCCGGTTTTTGCTGGATATGAACTGAACTGTTTCAGTTTGAAATAAGTGGGGCAAATGACCAACAGAGCCTAGGGAGCCAGTAAAGGATCAGAAACTAATCACAGTAATGGTTTATTCAGTTATTTTTTCTATTCAAAGCACCTGTTCTTTTGAACCGACGGCACTCGTAAATGACTGGCGCGACAACAAGTGAGCATGTTTTCTACTAAAAGGACATTCTTCATTTTACAACAAGCTGATAGCAATTGGAAGTGTTTTCGCTGAAACGCACTACCAATAGTTTGCTTTTCCATATGACGACATCAACATTTTGTGTCGAATTTTCTTACTGTCACTAATAATTCTTGAGAACGGAAAAGTGCTCGCAATACTCAACAGTGAGCGTGCATTTTCACATTGTTCAAACGAAGGCCAACCGCTCGTGCATTATACCCTGGTCATCCCATGTTGTTGTAACCAGGTCTAAACTGTTCATCAAAAATGTCTATTAGCTGTTTATAACTGGTAAACACATGAAAGTGAGTTGTGTGTTTCTATCGTTTAATTTAATCTTCTGCTTCACAAAAGTCTTTCAATACCTTATGTCAGATGGCTTATGCTTTTAAATTACGGGACTTGAAGCAGAGAACAGCATGTCTGTCATATACTTTGACCGATTGCTGTGAACACACGCCAGTATGCAATCCCATCTAACTGGAAGGGTTCCGTTCTTGATTGTATCTCAGTAAGATAACTAACAGATGTAATAACAAGGACAACGAATACATCTGCGTTTCCGAGTGTGAAAAGCATATTCACTGAGCCGAAAAACTGGTTAGGGATGAACTCGGACAATTAGATACATCCATGTTTTTGTTTACAACTCATCGGTTTTGCATATGGCTGCGAGAATACCTGAAATGGTAAAACGCAGGTATTCGGCACGCCTGGCCAACAGAATGTTTGATCAGGTACGACTCAGTACAGAATTCACTTCACCACGACTTAATTAACTTGCTGGTTGTTTATCTTTTCCGCGTTATCCGATACCTGGCACACTTATATTGGTTCCAAACCTGTAAATGAGAACTTGCTTGTTATCCGCCAAATGCTTCCTTTTTATAGGTGATTTCTCTCGTATTGAAAGGCATTGGATGTTTCCTCCGAAATCCATACAGCTTTCCCAATACCGTCAAATTTACTAGACCGAATGTTAGCTGCCGACTACTGGACACACAGAAAGTGTGGCGAGAAAGAAAGTAGCGGGCTCAAAATAGCCTTGATCAAATCTTGATCTCCGAGCTTTAAAGCTAATGTATCATCACGGTTTCTGGATCCATATTATAGGTGCACGCTTGTGAAATGCAATGCCCATTTATTGACGCGAAATCAGCCCTTACTCTATGCTGTTCTTATCATTATCAGTCATCTGCAGATTATCACTTGTGAAATTTTCGCGATTTATTTTCGAGTTTTTAATCATCAGATCTCAAGATGTCCCAAAGAAACAAACAGATTTATATGAGTGTTCAGAGGAAGTTGAGAAAAGTTATGGACGGATAGAAGGAAATGACACACATTGTTATTCATTTCTCTGCAACCATCAAGTTGCAAGGTATGAATGGTCTTAGGTAACCATACAGTATGAGTTTTAAATATTACTGATGCAGGAATAACGCTGGCATCTTTTAGTCTATCTCTTCAGATACCGCCGTTGTCTAACATATTGTAACACTATAGTGAATACCAGAGCAGTCGTTTACTATGACTGATTAAGAAGGTGCCGTGTGGCGTTATTTTGCGCAGGTTGATGGATTATCGGGAGAGACGGATTCGTGAGAATCAAGCTGGTGGAGGATGCATCGACCATATCTTTACCTTGAGATAAATTCTTGAACAGCGCCACTCCTTCAGACGTCCCACGTTGATCGTTTTTCTGGACTTGAAAGCTGTTTTTGATTCTGTTGATCGTCAGAAACTTTGACGGTGTCTGGTGATCAAGAGTGTCCTTTACAAATTTCTATCTCTTGTGAGGGCACTCTACACGAAATCCTGTGGGCGCATACGAGTGTACGAAGCTCTCGCCTGAGTTCACTACTTCCAGTTGTGTAAAACAAAGCAGTCTCCTTTCCCCTTTCATCTTCAACTTTGTTAGTGATGTGCTGCCTGAAATTCCTCTGTCTGCCTCTGAAACCTCGGGAGTCGAAATGCTTCCGGGACGTTCCCGTATAGACATTGAGAATGTAGACGATATTGCTCTCCTTGGTTCAGATCCTTCCCAAATGCAAACAATTTCAAATAACCTATATAACTCTGCCGCACGGTTTGACATGCGCTTCACACCTGCAAAGTGTAAAGTGCTGCTACAAGACTGGGTGGAATCAAACCCACACGTCATGGTTGCAGACGAGCCAATAAACGTGGTAGATAAATTTGCTTAACAGGGCAGCTGTATAAGTTCCGGTGGACTGGTTGGAGATGAGAGTATTTCTGGAATCGGAAAAGCCAGGGCAGCTTTTGTCAGCCTCCGACACCTATGGCGTCGACGTGATGTCAGTTTGTCTGCCAAGGACAAAGTTTACACTGAGGCGGTTCGATCCATACGCTTTGTGGAAACGTGGCCTCTACAGGCAGGGCACATACGAAAGTTGTCAGCGTTTGACCATTGGTGTCTCCGAAGCATCGGTTGGTTTTGTTGGGAACTTCGGATTAGTAATGCTGAAGTACGCCAGATTGTCCTGGGAAAAAGAAATCTCCAGCGATAGTTGAATTACTCACGCTTCATAGGTTGTGCTGGTTGGGACATGTGCTCCGCATGTCAGAAGACCGTCTACCTCACAGAGCTCTTTTCTCACAGCCCTGTGCTGAGTGGAAGCGACCGAGAGGTGGACAGTGTATGACCTGGAAAACGAAGTAAGAAACCACTAGCCCGGGTGGGCAACTGCCGCTTCCCTGCATGGGTATCCTAGGACTCATCTCACCAATCGTTAATGACATTGGCAGAAATCGTTCAATCGCACAGTCAGTGGTGCTCATGCATCAAAGCTATCGCCTTCAATGCGTATCTACCCAATTTCCAAACAAACTGAACGCACCTTCGCCTCCAAGTCTTGGTTGTATGTCCCATACTCTTATTTTCCGGTGATCGAAACTGTAGCAGCTGGAACCAATGTGCCTATGGTTCACGGTTTATGGATGATAAATTGATTGAACTGAAATTGCTTAAGAAAGTGGACGACGTCTCTTTACTTAGCTGGCCCCTATACGTAAACCTGAGGCATCTCGGAAACCATGGGGCGAAAGAAATAAACTTGTAACACGCCTTGATATCTTTGAATAATTTCAATTTTGCCTTAAACTATCAACATTTAATAAAATTTGTTGAAATTTCCTAGTTTGAGCGCGCTTCAACTTCACTTGTGCCGATTGGTGATTGCGACCTGTCTGTCCTCTAGGTTCCCCACTAACCTCGGTTCACTCAATGTTTTTGCCAATTTTCCAGTACTCCAGACTACTTTCCCGGGATGAAATTAAATTTCACGTTTCGCCTACGTTATTCTAAGCCTGATCTATAGAAACCGAAGGTTTGCAAATGCGACAAAAGCCTTAGCAAGTGAAGTGAAAATTTTGTGCCGAATTTTTGGTGTTTGCTCCTTATTCTGTTGGGAAATACAGGTAGTTTTATCGTACGACCAGCACAACCACTGTGCTCTGTGATGCACAAAGATATGAACGTTCTCGTGCTGGATCAGCTTGGTAGTTCGCAATTTTCGTAAAGACTTGATGAAACGCGTCGAATACATCTAACGGTGCCGTGAAAACAAGACAACCCCACGTTTTTGAGCTGTTTCGAAGGCTGTCATCTATATCAAAATGTCGAATGAAGTAATCATAAGCTATTTAATACACTTCAGTAGCCAAACAAGTAAGCTTATTCGAACATTCAGTTTTGGCTGTTCTCGACGACTTATATATTTTCAGATCAATATCACAGTTTGCATCGAGACCACTTATTGTAACGAAATGGTTTGAAATAACTTGCTTGTTACTGACACTTTTAAAGTGACTCTGACAAAATAGTCGTACCTTTTGTCGGCAATGTTGAGCAGCGGAATTCTGCCATTTTTCATCGTTGAAAGCTTACTTTTGAATTTATTTTGCTTGTCGATGGCAAAAAGTACAAAATCGCTTTCTGTGAATTGTTCTTCTGAACAGCAGGTATGTTGCAAACTCATTGTTGTCGACGCTGTTGTTGCTGATGCTCGTGATCTATTTCCGAGATTTAGTACACAGGACCACAGAGTTTTAGGCGCACAACTGCTATGATATCAAATTCGTGTTGATCGTCTGACGTTGTCTTCGAACGATATCTTTTATATCTGAATTACAGTGAAATTTTATACCTTCAGGAGAAAAATGAATATGAGAAACTGCAGTTCACCCCCCCCCCCACAGTTTCTCACTTGGCAGGGCTGACTATGAAATTTAGCCAGTGTTGCCGTGACGTGCATTCATAGCTACATGTGGACTTCAGCACAGAACGTTTCTATAATAATAACGATAATAATCAGTTCTGTTCTTATTTTGTGACTCATGTGACTGACTAAACGTAAGCTCAGATATGCAACATTTCATACAAGCATGAACGTTTGACAATGCTTGATCAGTCGCTCAGAATATCTGCATTTACACCTTTGCGCCAGAAATGAAAATGTTGCACCTTTTTATTTTCTGATTTCGCATGATGAGGGACGTTGAGGCTAACAACAGGCAACCAGCGGGTGCGTCTGGTAACCATGAAAATTGGCCTAGACAAACAAAAGGCTATCCAAAATAAACCATCGAAAACCTCAGTTTCGAAGGATTTAATTTTACTTTGTTTCTAGAGATTGCTATTTAGCTTTGAGCAGAATTCCTACCAACATGGCAGTCAATATTGCGGCGTTCGTTGCACGGCATTTCCCGAATCGGTACTTGTACGTTTCCTGAGTTTCTTCCGTAAACACTTTCAACCACGTCACTTTCTTCGGGAACGGGAGACTAGTCTGCAACGATCGACATCCCTTTACTGGGGATTCGTGGTGCATCTCCGCTAGTTTACCCTTGGTTTGGATTCTTCCCGTTGTGGATGCACCACTGTTCATAGATTGGATGTCTTCATCCGTGTTCCCACAACAGTGGCAAGCACGTTCATCTAGCTTATGTCCGCAAAAAATGAAGTCAGTTCTGTTTTGAAACCTTATGGAAATTGCACGAATCTCAACTCTCGTCCAGAGAATATGAAGAGCTCGACGTTCAATGGAGTACGTCTTTGTGTGGGTGCAGTTACATTACGATAAACCTGGTTTAGAAATGCCACAATGTATCATTTCCTGGGAGGTATCTGACTCCGGGTGATACTTTTCAAGCAAAAAGAACGCTTTATCTTGCATGACAGTCAATTGTAAAACCATCAGATCTGACAGCGGCCCCTGGAGGTAACAGTATCGGCAGAGAAGAGCAGAAAGCTTTATACGCTGCACTATTTTTGAATTGTGAAGCTATGGAGAAACTTACTGGGAGCACTTGGCTTTATCTACTGAATTTAGAATCTTTTCACTTGGGACCATCAAAATACCTTTGTCATTTTGTTTGAAACAGCTGACTAAAGACGCTTGACCTGCATGATGGATGAAATAACGATGTTCAGTGGTTCGCGAATTACACTCATTTGCAAACAAATTTGGTTTTGCGAGATACTCACCTGGAACCCAGCTGAATCCCTCGTTTGTGATATTTCCAGGCAACTGAATGTGCTGCACCAGGCCGCCTCATGTTTCAGTTGGTGCGATATTCGAGATATCGCGATACACGTATATTCGTAGTGCACTAATCATAAGGTTGCTGTAAATTCTTCGTGTTCAGTGGTATTCAGTAGTACAACGTGTGGAGTATGACGCCTGGATAGAATCTGGTTGCCTCTTATTGCATACAGTAGTCAAGATGACGTGATATTTGCAAGGTAGTACTCAGTTGCACATAGCTTTTACTTAAAAGTGTGATGGTTTGTGTTTTGACTTGAGTAAAGCAAATTGAGGCAGAAGTTTTAGTCTTACTAAGAACGTAGCCGCAAACTTATTAGCCCCATTTTCAATTGCTGTTTTTCAGGACGGAAGCTACCTTATGGGCTGAAAATTGACCCAGGGATGTATCAAGCATAGTATTCCGCGGAGACATTCTTTGCAAAGAATGATGTCATCTGCAAAGAATACTAGTGGACCTATTTAATCCACAGTACTTCAGTGGGATCGACTAAAGTCATTTCGATTCAGGGAAGGTCTCTTGGGCAAAAAACTTCCAAATTGATGTGAAGTGTGTCCAACTTTTCGGTGATCGGTGGTATAAAACACGGCAGAACCTCCCACTAAGAGACAGCTCACGCTGTGTGACTTTGTTAAAGAATACTGCACCTAATTGGACACAGGGGACTGAATTCACTACCGTGAGTCCGATCCTTCATGAAAGAAATATTGCCGAGATCACCACAATGTTACAGGGAAAATAATTAGACCCAGCAAAAGAGTCATACAAACGGTACTTCTGTGTCCATGCAGAAGACAATGCAATTTCTGGCATGCAAAGTGAAATTGGATACACGTACTCCACACATCGGTAGTTAGTCAGAACATCTGTGGTCAGAGAGGTGACGGTTTAGCGAAAAGACTATCCAATAAGACAGTTTCTAATTTGAAGGGAAGAATGCAACTCAGTTGCCTGGATCTATTACACTGTGACCACACGATAAGTGCAAAATCAGCATAATTGTGTGAACGTTACCAAAAACAAGCCTTACATTGGAGGACGGTGAGAATCTTCAAAGAACACGCTCCAACGCTCAATGAAACTGAATGGTTTTCATAAGGAAGACCAGTGATTGGGCCACCTACAAATGAACGTACAGCGGATGTAGGGCAGTCTGAATACCAACCGTTTAATCCTTGAAAGGGAAAATGCTTCGATGTATTTGCTGTTCATTGATCTGAACTTCATGTCAAGTGGGCTTAAGATAACTAAATCCGGGTTTTTGGTCTTTCTTTCTGAAGTAGAGACACCTCGTGACTGAGGAAACTTGAGTACTCTTGAGCGGTTCGGCAGTATAATTAAAGTAAAAAGTATGGTCTTAAGTCATCCGGAGGCCAGATCAGTCGGATGGGTTGTGCACGTTACTAGTCATCTTTCCCTGTGAATGTTTATTAGATAAATTAGTGCTTGAAAGCAAGCTTACAAGAGCTAAATTATGCTCGCAGGTGACTTTCAGAATGCTTTGCAATACCATACTTTCTAGAATATACCAAGGTAAGTCTTCGTTAGCACTCATTTCACCAGGGTGAACGCACCACCAAATATGGTGGGATATATTAGTGTGATACTACAATAATAATGTGTAGTATGGCCGTTGGTTTGTTCGCTGAGCTGGGCAATTTGATTGGTGGTGAAACGCTTGCAATCAAATTGTCCAGCTCAGTCAGCACACCAACGACCATCTATGCTACATGAGCAACCAACATTCTCCTCTATAGCAAATTTGTAGTATGACACAACAAGTTATATCACATCTGTGCTTGTTAGAAAGACCAACTCACTGTCGGGCTCCTTCAAGCTTCCATACCATCTGTTCCATCCACATTCTCTGTGCAACCTTTTCTTCACTATTCGGCATCAAAACTATCAACACTAAGCTACGCACACTACATAGCTACTTGCCAATCTTGACTTGAGATGCAACAGCACTGCACAGTTTGCTACATAGAATCTTTTCTTTGACTCGATCCAGGGAAATAAAGAACGTGTATTTATGGATGGTACAACCTTATGTAATAAAGGTATCAACGAGCAGTAGCGGCACTAAACACGGACGCACCAAATGCTAACAGCAGACAGGCCACGGACAGCTGGGTAAATTTCTAATTGTCTCATAACTTTCTTGCTTAAAGTACCCAATTGCCAACATCGAACGTGAACCTTCCCAAGCTCATTGAGCAAATCAGCCCACAGAACTAAGCTTATAAGCACAAACAGATTTTAGAAAACCCACCGGACAGTATTGGTTTGGCCCTCTTATATTTTGGACGCCGAAATACGTCGAGCAGTTGATCTTACTGAGCTTTTTAGTCTCCAAAGTAGTACGTTTAAATGGCCGAGATTTGAACTAATGACCCACGGACAGTTTGCCCTCATTGGGGTTATTTTGAGAGGACTACATAGTCGATTGAAGAGAACATCGTCAACACGAATTAAGCAGCCAAACTCAAAACAAAAATTATAAGGAAGTGAATGAAAGCAATTGTTGAAAATTGAATCTCCAGAACCAGATTACGAGGTTAGTCGAAGATACTGAACAGAGGAGAAGCAAATACTCTCCATTGAGTTGCTGAATGTTTTAAGAAAGTTCAGTTCATAATCTCTGTCCTACTTCACAGTAATATGTACTGTTCCCGTCTCGGTTAGTTGCAGCTCGCTGGAGGGTTGCTAGTTCATGCACGACATGGGTTACACCGGCAGCTCCTGTTATCGGAGTATTTTCGAAACTGCGGACGACACCAGCAAGCAAAGGTGAAACGACATGGTGGTGGTTTTGGTTAGAACGAGAATGGAAGGTCTGCAGTTGCTGAACTACGAATATTGTAAGCTACTGAAGTAATTAAGCGTGAATCAAGGTAAGATCGTTTGCGGGCTGTTCTAGTTGACGAATAGTGCACCGCATGACTGACTTTCACGGTATTGCATTTCCGAACATGCGTGCTTTTGGCGCTCTGCTGGTTCCAGCGCAACAAACAATTTCGGTAGCAGATGGTACTACCGTCTGTGGTGGCCCTTTTCCGGATTTTTTATGGGTGCGCGCCATAAGTAGCTATGACTTTGCGTGCTCACGTGCGATTAAAAATCAGTGGTCCAGTGACGAGCACTGCTGACTGGTTCCAGAAGATAACAGTTCGGAAGTTGACCACGGATGTGCTTAATAAGTACTGTAATCGACACAAACACTACACTACTCCAGAACACACAACAGTCACTCCTTCGTGTAACATTCTGCAAAATGACAATAAATGATGGTGGCGTCACAGTGATTTCGAGCAGTGACAAACCCTGTTGTGGGACATTTTGACCAACTTTATGTGAACAAAACAATGGATGAGGATTTGTCACATCTTCTCATGGAGGAAGGCATATTCGGTGCATAAAAATTACTTTAACATCTTTATTCCTCTGCCGAAAAGAATTGAATTCTCCAAAGACTTTCTGCGTCAGCAGATCACTAGCAGTTGACTTACTTTCACATGAATGAGCCTAGTTTCACACTGATTCCTATATGATTATTGCATTAAGATCATTAAGGTCCATCGAGTTCTTCGAAAGTATCACTCGTTACCGTCGAGTGCTCGAAGTGTGGCAGCCACTTATGGTTGCAGGTTGTTGTTTCGTCTATCTGTTATTAGTATGTACTAAGAGGTAGACACTGGTGGAGCCGTACAGTAGGGGCACGGTTAAGCAGTACGCATGGATCCACTGTTTGATCACAGATGTGGTCACCAAACCAAATAACAAAATTTATACGTTCTCATCAACTTTTTTACACAGTCTTCCTTCAGTCCCGGCACAATTATTCTGGTAAACCCATAGGAAACAGGAAAAGTATTGGAACCAAATTTAGTCCTCACTAGAGCCAGTCAGCAATGCATTTTCCTGATCCATGCTTGGATTGGAATCCCTAATGTTCAACATTCAGGTTGAGTGTATTAGTGACACACATCCAGCTCACTCTGGGCTTACCTGAAGCATCACATGCCCAACAGCATCAATGACACCCAGTAACCGTCCCAGTTGTTCATTAGAGATTTTGCCCTGTCACTGGAGCCATTCTATGGAGAAAACCCGAGAAGCATTACAGTTGTTTCAAGTTTGTTGGGAACCAATAACACCGTATACCTCACGACACTGGAGAGTTTCGAACCCACGACCTTCCGGCCTGTGGCCGAACACTTAACCGTTTGGCCACGAGCTGCTGATCAGCACTGTGATTAGTTCTCACTGTCCCAGCTGCGTCAGTCGTTTAACTCGCATGCAGCAGCTGACAAAAATTGTTCACTGGGTTTCGAGCAAGTGTAGCGCTATGTGACTAGGAAATCGTGACAGACGGGTTAGCTGATCGACAAGACTAGGAGAGTTAGCAGGTCGTCGTCCGAGCCTTTGGATGAACTAATCAATTCCCTATTCAGTCGTGATGGTTCATATTCATTCAGCATGTGCTGGTGTGTTAATGCCAACACGTTTGCCTCACATTTTGGATATCCTGGTCCAAACCTTTCCACGTCCAAAGATGTGCACTGCTGATGGGCTCTAATAAGGAAGGAAATTGACTCCAGTGCCCCGTCTGTTTGCTATGGACTGATCGGAATTATTTCGACAGGACAGGAGGACTGTCCAAATGAGTGAAATGAATTCAGTTCGTAGAAATTCATTAGTTGCATGATTCTGTAGGTTTTTTTTACGAAGCCATAGCCACTTTCAGTGAACATAGCTTGTATGCACGTATTTTCTAACCATTAATTTTAGGCAATCAGGCTGTAATGTTAACTGAACTGTTAACATCAATGGCATGCATCGTCATAGTCTTCAGCATCAAGGAAAATGCTTGAACGGATTATGTCGGTATTGTTTGTATACAGTAAATTTTCCCACTACAAGATATCCGCCATATTGAAAAGCTGAAGCAAAGCATTTTGTCTGAAAGACCGAATGGGGAGCATTCTGGTGACTGGTGATGGATATCAACAGCAGGGAGGTAGTGCTGGAGATTTAAAAGAAAGACCGATCGAATTGGGTGACAGAGACGATATATGGGTTGTCGTTGTAACAAAATATGGTATAATTGAACCATGGTATCATCATGAATCATCGTATCGGTGATTGAAATTGGAAAGACACTTTTCGTTTGCCATTGTAAACCACCTGATTTCAGTTGTAATTAACATGGAAATATTAGTCGAAATTCATGCTCAACAAGCATGGTGTTCTGTAACCAGGCGACTCTAGGCGTGACATATCAAGTAATTGTTTAACTGATATTAATCGAATCCGGTGCACAATCCTCTATAAGGAGAGAAAAACCGCAAGATTTCACCGGAACACCTGACTTATTCTTGACCAAAAAAACCACGAGCTTGCGTGCTTCAAGGGCCTTGTGGTGAGATCAAGTGAGCAGTGTCATGTGTTGAATTAGGTTCCCGCATGGATAACCATGGGATTCGTAACGTTTGAGCAATTCCTTATGGGTATGGATACGTTTCGTACGTTTTTGCAACCGATTCAGTCTTGCCAGATGAATTAGTTGATTCTGAAAACGAAATTTGATCAGTGCTGTGACGGATATGGTCAGAACACTTGCACGCCATGTATGTGGGGTGTGTACGTCACAAGCTGTATATCATAAACCACGTGCAGCACGGCATCGAAACGGCTATCCGTGGGATCTTGTGGACCAACACTGGATATCTGTCCACCATAGGCTGCAGCTGCAATGGCCGGTAAGAACCGGTTTAAATAAGCTTGCGATTCAGCAGGGATATCAACAATGAGCTGATTAGTCGCAGGATGTCCACAACCATCGGTGAAAAGTGCAGCACTACTGGACTAATCCTGTCACTCAGAGGCTTTAAAGGTTTACCTTCGTTTCCCAAGAATGGTTTGAGAAAGTACTCGCCATCATCTGTGGTTAACAAGCTGGTTACGTTGGGACAAGTTCGCAGCTGTTTTACGATAAAATGTCCATGAGTCATTCAAAATGGCTTTGTTGAAAGACAGAGAAACAAATTCCTGAAAAAACCATGGTGCACCCAAGCAATAGTGACCATTGGGTTAAAATGTACATTTGCTCAGCATCCTCTGCTAGGTCCTTTAAACTTCACCTCACCTTAACGAGGTTCAGGCATCAAAAAAGGCTCAACTAGGTCCGATCCCACATTGGAAAACTCTATCCGTACTAGTAAAAATTTGTTCACACAGTGCAACCTCTCTGTTTATCCCTGCGTGACTTTAATGCACCTATATTGGTGTCTAGTTGATCCCATTGGTTTTTCTCCTCCTCTGTCGTAAGTTTATTTGATCGTCAAATGGGCTTAGCCAATGATACAGGGAAAATTGTTTGAAATCTACAGCGGAATACGACAAGTTTTGTTAGGTCCAAAAAATATTTTTACCTATCCCACTACTATATTAAAAGGAATTTTTCCCATATACAAAGTATGCACATGATTGGTGAACTCTAAAGAACAAAGAATTTTGCGGATGGTGCCAGGGAAATCCCTTAAGGTATTCCATTTTTATTTGAAAACCTACCTATCATCGGAAAATTAAAGACTGTTCTCCTGGATATTATGAGTCGCCCATGAACCTCAGAGTCTAATTCAGTGCCTCAAAAAATCCAAAGACATATGACAATTCAGGCACCCACGTTCATGTGAAGTTGAGTTGCAAATGAAACTGTTCCTGGAAAACGTAATGTGCAGTAGAGACGTGCCTTTTGTTTCCAAGTGTCATTTTATAATAATGTAGCTTAGTTGCTTCCCACCGGTAATGACGTTACTCAGTCAACCGTGGCATGTCTGTGGTAGTCATTTCAGCCGGGGTTAACCCCTCTTCCCGCACTGTTGCAAACTAGAGAGATGCCAGCTGAGAAACATATGAGGATATGCTACTTTTACACAATGCATTTTTGATCAAAATTGATTTTGTACACGGTTGTAATTGTACAATGCTTTCGAAAATGTGGAGTTAAGCCACAAGAATCACCTGATTGTTCATCTCACGACGCTTGTCGTTAGTGCACCGAGACAACCTCTCCTACCGGAGGACAGGTGAGATCTCATCCACAAAGCACTCTGTAAAATAGCTAACAGATCGTTATCCATGCATTTTTGTAGCCTCCATGGATGATTGAGTTCGCATAGACCAAGAGTGTCTAGTAGAAATAGGACAGACTGATCCATATTTCTATCCGACTCGGAGATAGTGTTCGGATCACTTTCTGACTCAGATGAAATATAAAGCACCACAACCGGAATGCGTGGTGCAACCTTTCTAAGCGCGGCTTTGAGTTCATAATGGGAGTACATAAGATGAGTGTTAAGGACTTTACTTTCCACAGCATAGATCAGTCCATTAATAGTCTTCATGACAGGATCAAGTTCCTCACGAAACTCAAGCTCAAATAACATTTGCTCACCCGTTAATGGAGCTCTTGGTTGAAAAAACAAACGGCTTGTTAGAATACGACGCAGTTCGTCCTTATTTTCATTGTGACGCTCGTTCATATCAGCATACAGTAGTACTAGATCAAAAACCAAGTCCTTTGGTTGATTTTTGTCCTCCGCTCCAGACCCGACTGATAGTGCATCTAGTGCGTCCTCAACATATGGTGACCTCGCCGAGTGGTGTTTTGAACGACGGTGTCGGTATATATGAGTTCGTTTTGAACTTACTCTTGGTGAAGCTCCGTCGTCAGATTGGAAGTCATCGGCAATAATAGGCGGAGAAGCTTCCTGTGGTCTCATCGAGGTGTCCAGAACATTGGCTTGCGCATATCCATGGGCACGTAGACTTAGTCCACCTCCATACCCTAAACGCCCGGGAAAAATTTGAAGCAACTCAAACGGTCCAACACGTCCATTCAAAAGGCGGGCGAATAGATTAGTAGACAAGTTTTGGTCCAGCCCAGAACCAAGGACAGCAAATCGATATTCCTGGTTTAGGCCACCCTGCACACCCCCGGTGCTCCGATGCAGTAAGTTGCGTTCATCCTCATTCCACCAGTGTGGTATAAATCGTGGAAGAAGAGCGGATTTGAACGCATTTGCTCCGGGAACGGAAGCTTCAGGTCCCGTTACGTAGGACTGCTTGACCAAACTCAAAGGCACATACCTTTGGAAGCGAAAATAGAAGGATTGAGGATCGTGTTCATATAAACCCAGTAATTTTTTATCAATTGCATATGGCTGGTTGCACACAACAACCGACCATTGTTTTCGAACAAGTTTTGTCAGCTTTCTTCTCCACAGCAATTTATCGGAAGCCAGAATACTCCACTGGCGACAGACTAATGCACAACTCCTCAGGTCTTCACAACTTAAAAACTGAAAAATTCGAAATAGTACTTCCGAGGGAAGCTTGTCCATCTGGTCGAAATGCCAAGGCACGATTTTGTGGCTCGTATGCTCAAAAATCAGGTTTTCATCGACATCATCTTTCTAACTTTGAAATGCTCGAGGTCCCCTTCCAAATAGACTATTTTGATTGGAACCCACAGTCAGCCGTGTGCGAAACAAACAGTCGAACTGGTCTGCTGATTGCATGTGTGAGTGTTATGTGAATGGTTTGGATGCCACAATTCCAGAACGCGCGAGGCTTCGATGCAGAGTAGCTATTCAGAGTCAGTCACCTGATATACCTAGCTCGTTTGTGTGTCGTTAAAAGCGTATTGAGTCGTATGGGCAGGTTTTACTGCTAGCAATTTAAACTGTGAAGTGTCTCATCTGGTCGTTTTTTGAGTAGCAAACCAGATTTTAGGCCTATTCTAGCAGGAGTTGAGCTACACAAGTAAAAAAAGATAGATTCTGCCGTTTCCAAAGTGTGAAAGGAACGACCAGCCTTAGATCGAGTCCACACACACAGATATCCGACCGGAGAGCAAAATATACGATAATCTTGAGGCTACTAAGCATAGTTTGAAACAGCTCATTCACCCCCTCCATAACTACATAAGTAGAGTATTGTGAGTTAGCTGGCCAAAATCAAATTACTCGTGATGGTATTCGCTTTGAACATGGGTTATTCGTCTGCCCAAACAAACAGCCTGATCAGTGGATGTCTGGTAATCTTGAAAAACTCTATTTTGGAGTTAAGGCTTTTCTAATGGATTTCGGCCCTTAAATATACATTGCGATGCGTCACATAGCACATCACTCCATCCACGTCCATTTGAGCGAGCTGCCACACATGAAGCAGATCAGTACTGATTCCATTTGGGGATAAAATGTCATAAAATGCATCTGGAGCTGGAGGAGGTATGCGTCTTTGAAGTTTTCACATTTGGCCCATTGTGTCTGTTATGGGGATGATTAGATGTGTGTCTACACCAGGACCATCAAACTGTTAACAGTGAAAACCGCTTTTCTTCCAATTGGAAGAACTTATTTGGCGGGCACAATCCAGTACTGTTCAATCAAGAAATGTCTTCTTGGAATGATATACACCATTCTTTGACAAATATGCTTTTTTGCACAGGTTTATGGGTAATCAAATTTTCTAGTCTAAACCTCCGGTATTTCTTGCAGTATTTTGAAGTTTGTATTTAAGATGCACTCCGGTTGTTCAATCTGAAGCATAATACTAATTTCACGTGGGAAGCCTCTGAAGTGATCTTTCTTAACAAACATTCCTTGCTGCTTAATCGAAGATAAAACTCACTTTGGATCCTGTGGAAAACATAAGCTAACAATTGAATAAGATCTATGACTATCGGCAACTCAAGATATATCCCACAGACGTTTGGGGGTAACAAGTAAACGGAAGGTCTCAACCGAATCGCTCAATATTCTCATGAGTTTCGCTTATCCGGAAGATTTCTGGCATGCTAACTTCTTGTCGATATCTTTATCATTGTCGATAAGGTCTGCAACCATGGCACGTAAGCTGAAATATGGATTTGCAACCCATGCAGAGGGACATCGACGGCTGTTCTATCACATGATTTGGAATTATTGAACTGAATAGATATCTGAATTCTATGCAAAATAGCCGATTTGCCCTAACCTATCTCTCAGTATGAAGCCTCAACAGGTTGACTTTGGATCGCAGACCTGTGGTAATTTGATGCAATCAACCCAGATAAACAATGCACGCGAAGACCTGTGAGATCTCCTCTCAGAGAATGAATGATCGATCCCGTTGATGCTGTGGAAAACTATTTTAGTGTTAGTAGGCATCACAGGTAAGATTCAGCAAAATGGATCGGTTGGTGACATAAGTTATTCCCGTTATGTTGCTCCCATTGAAGAATGAAGGGAGCACTTTTGATACCAGCCTGTTTTTTGGGGAGTCGCGAAATGACTCGCGGTACCCGTCTAATTTTTCGCCCTATAACAGCAGCCTTAAATGTCAGAACGTTCTTTGATTGAATTACAGCGTTATTTACTATCCGCGACAAATGTCTCTTCTACCCAGGTTATTCACTTGTTGCAGCAATATGCTACAACATAAGGCCATACGTAACACTAGCCGGTAACACTGATTTGCGTAAACCATCATAACTTGTACTTATGTGATATTCGACAGCGAAAGCATATTTCAAGGTAATGGATTATTCAATCTTTAAAGCTATAAACCCACTGGAGGCGTGTTTCTCTTGAATCACCAATCTCTTGGTTATGTACGTATAAATTTTTGGTATGTAAATGTTTAGTTTCCGCTTGCGACTTCAAAAAACTGTTTTAGGGGGCTGAGGATCGCTTTCTTGAAATGACAAGATAAATTCAAGCATGAGTGAATTGAAATCAGAGATTGTGGAAGGAAGAACTGGGTGACTTTGCTGATGCTATACAGACCGTTCGTCTTGTTTCATCTTCAGTTAGTCTAACAATAAATTTGAAAAATAATAATTGTTCAGCTGTGATAACCTTCCAGTGCCTATCTACCATGCCACGCGAAGTAAGTGCGAGGGCTGAGACATTGTGAAATTGAAAAGGCCTAGACAGGAGCAGTCGAGATAACGAGGTTGGGTTCGAACCACTAACCTTCCGGTCAGTAAGTTTGCGCCTTAGCCACTGAGCTATATGGAGATCAGCCTTATAACAGAAAGAAGAAAAATGGGTAAGGGAGTCGGACTAATGGCTAGCCTACTACAAATATCCGAAATCACAGCATGAACGACACTGACACCACATGTTCAGTGTCTCCAGCCAAGCACATAAAGTGTTATTTGGGCCTAATCGTAAAAGGTAACTAATACAACCTGCCACCAGACGTTTGGGAATATTCTCCAGTCCTTTCTTTTGCCATCTAAAATGCGAACTCCCTTAGTTTTTATCACTGTCAAAAGGTAGACACTAATGAAGCGGTAACTGTGTTTGCAGACACGAATTAAGGCGTTTTCTAGAAAGTAAAAGAAACGAATGTCGGAGACGAAAAGCGAAAATAGCAAGAATATATGTTATCATCAACGGGTGAGAATTCAGCTGCAAGCAAGCGGCAAGAAACCTCAGAGCGAAAGAGTTCTGTCGGGTGCTGGGATGTTCGCTGTCATTACTGATACCGTATTGTAGTGCGAATGCCTACTAAGATTGCCTCAAACCGACAAACACAAAACCTGGACTCAGATATTTGTAGACTTAAATATCGCTAGGAGACTTCTTTTGGTTATCAGGAAATCTTGTGTTCATGTAACGCATCTAACTAAAAAGCGTTTAACTAAATAGGGTAGGCGGACTTTCATGAAACACTCTTGCTGGACCAATAAGGGTTACTTTCAGGAGGAATACTAATAAATCCTGAGGCATTGTAAATCCAAACGCAATCATGACCCTTTTTTGTGCCCTTCTTTTGAATCGGAGACTTTTGTGTCGCAGCTGGTTAAAAGACAGACGGAGGTGGATACCCTGATAACGAAAAGTTCGAGTACTGCGGGTGGGACTCGCCTTCCAGGAGGAGATCTGCATAGTCCCTCTTCTAAATGGCTAGAGAATGCAATATATGGCAACTAATCGATATTGACCGACGTCAATGTTGCCAGTTTCTATACAGATTGCCTAAATGAGTGCTAAGCGTGAAATACCTCCAAGATTAGATTTACTCCCTATCAAACAACAAGCCAAGTTCAAAATATTGTGAATTTTCGAAGAACATACAAATTCGGTGGAAGATTCAAATTCAGATCCAATAATAATTTGCGTGCTATGTGAATAGACTTCTTCGCTGAACTCACCGATACGTAGTGTACACAAAATGGTAAATCGGACAAAATTGAGTTTGAGGCCCGTTACAGTCCAGAATGCGGGCGCTTTTGTTGAGCTGTATGGAAAGACCTTCGGTTTAAATTGTAAATTCATAACGTGCACAGTGTTGAAACTCAGTTATTCAAAGCAAATGCTGTTGATACTGCTAATAGTGGTGGTGCTCTTTCTCGTAGCCACATAATCCCTTGAATAACCGCTTTAATATCATTGCTGGCACATTTCTGCAGCCGCCATGGATTTTCCAGTTCAAACAGTCGGAGTCCTGAGATTGGGAGTAATAAAGAACCCCTCCATGAAACAGTATAGTTGGCACCACTGTAACTATCTCGGTTTGGCAGTTCAACATTGTTCAAGTTGGAAAGCGAGTTTTTTCGAACCTGAGGTGCAAACGGTTTGAAGTTTATATCCTCTTTAGGCATGATGTACAGAATGAATATAGGTATTCGTTTGGCGATATCTTCCGGTAGCCCCCGGAGAACGGCTCTCAATTCGTTGTATAAACATGCACTTTCCTTCATGTCATCGCGGGCATCCAGAGCATAGATTATTCCGTTCAGTGTACGCAGAATATTTGACATATTATCCGTGACAGTTAATGATTCAAGTACTTCCATGTCAGTCATTGGGTCATCTGAACTGGGATGTCGAAATATCCTGCTGGATAGGATCCGCTCTAACTGGGTTTTAAATCGTTGACTCAAATGTCCCCTAAGTGAATAGATGTAGTGCAAATCAAACACAAAGTCTTCGTGAAGGTGCACGAGAGTATCCGAGCCACTTTGGGTACTTGCATTGGTGGATACAGTCTGATTGTTTGAATCAGGGAGTGTCAAGACCTTACGGGTACCCATGCGGTGACCCAGTCTTGGACTGGTTTTGTAACAGCTAGTCCCACTGTTTTCACCCGTGCTTTTCTTGGGGAATGACTGGGTTTGGATAGAAGAATCGTAGGCAGCCAATTGAGCTTGCGCATATAGTCGTAATGTCAGACCAGCCCCAAAGCCCATACGTCCAGGAATCATGTTTACCGGTTCGAAAGACTTCGTCCTTGTATCCACTAGTTTGCTAAAAAGTCTGTTGGTCGCCCGTTGATCGAATCCCGGACCGAATACGGCAAACCGATAGAGAGATCCTGTATTACGATTCTGTTGCCGTGATATGTTAATGGATAGTCTGTGGATGAACCGATTCCACCATTTGGATATGGCTTCTTTCAGTGACTGCCTTGCTGATTGCAATGCTCCAGCCACTGGCAGTATGTTTTCCATTGAGTGCATTGTCAGTGTTTGATGATCATCCAGCATATGCACAGGCACATACTTGGACAAAAATACGTAGATTTGAGAGGGGTGAATTACATTCAGGTCGGAAAAATCTGGAACCTCCTTTGGTTTCTCTTCACAACCTACGACAAACCACCGGTTACCAAAAAGATGACAAAGCTTCGTCTGCCAAAGAAATCCGTCTGAAGCAATGTATTCCCAAGAACGACTGACGTTGATGCAACTCAGCAAGTCACCAGCACTTAAGTAGCTGAAAATCCGCAGTAGTATTTCGTTTGGAAGATCTTCCATGCTGACACTTTTCTGGTAGTCATCAAGCGACCGATGTGTAGTAGCATTGTTACTTATTACTATATCCATTTGCTAGGTTTTGTGCTGGTTTTGTTCTGTTGGAAACATCTTCACCCACATGGAATTCTGATATGAGCTAACAATACATTGGGCGCACTAGAGCAGCTTATCTGTGTTGGCAAAGTCGAGATTAACAAAATCACGTGGCTGCTGCTCTACGGCCTATAGTTTTATAGTGCTTCAAACTATTTATTGACTGCCAGGCTTGCTTGACGCTTATTGGTGGAGTCGAGTGAAATCAATACTCTGAACAGAGCATACTTCGAGAGCAAGCATAAGGCGTGTTTAGAATAGCATTTTTTCTGTGATTCCACCGAGCAACTCGAATTCCCTCCATACATCTCCTCCTTCATGAATACAAGCTGACAAAAGCACGTCATTTGGATAACGAAATCAGTTGAGCCAAAGTGTCCTGCATTCTCGGCGAGAGGTGCTGGCAATTTAATGTAAGTATTATTTTTAGCAATGATTTTGAGTGACGTTGGAAGTAACAGGCTCTGCTTGCTATCCCTCTCGAAATTCTCCCAAAAAACCAATCATCTGGTAGTTGCTGGGCCAAAACTATTCTATGGAATAACTTGGTAAAGAATTTCTCTATGAAACGATGTGGGTGAAGTCCTCCTCGAAAGCAAACAACCGCTCCTAAAACGAATGAAGAAGGAATGCATTTACTATTTCCTGGAATAACTGACTTAATTTGGTACAATTTTACGAGCTTTTAATGGCCACTTTGCAACAAAATTGCGTTCAGGAATTTGGTCTTTTTATTGCTAATTATGCATAAAGGGAGTGAAGTTGACTACACATAATTGCTTTGTAAATCCGTTTCTTGATTAATGAAGACCGTAAATTCCAACCAGCTGGCCACATTGACAGACTTCGATCGAAAAAACTGAATGTATCTTCTTAAAACGGAGGTATATTAAATAAGTTTTTATCAGCGCGATCACGTAAAGAACAGCCTACCATATAACTGCAATCTTACTTACCAATTTCTGATGTTTATTCCGGCGAAGATCCACTAGACGAATTGTGAAGGAATTTAACCAGACCTCTGAAACAAGCGCCCTATAGACTACCCTCTCATTGACTGTTATTATTTTTTCTTTTATTATTTTTCGTTTATTTTCGATGAGCATGGTCACAAACATAGAAAGTAAATGCAAACGATGGATGTGGAAGGGTTACAGGAGAATATTAGATAAAAAGAGAGAAGCGTCTCGTTCGAAGTCATGCTACTAACAGTTCCAGTAAAATAAAGGAATCCCAACGCATGTAAGAATGTCTGCAATGGAAACACGCATGGAAAGACCAACAGCCGAGGAAAGGACAAACAATGCGGAATGCCCTTCAAGGTGCGGTAAGTGCTAGCACGGTCAAAACTCCCACATCAGGCACATAGTGTCCGTCATACTGGGTCTACTGGAAGATTCAGTGATAAGAATGTACACTCGACACCATGTACCTAAAGGTGTCGTAAGTACGCAGAGAGCCCACAATGGCATGCAAACACAAGTCACTGACTGTGACTTTAGGAAGCCCCAGTCCAATAATAGTCTTGGCGGTTTGAGGAAAGCAAATCCCTCGGTAAAAAATGATCATCGGTTGGTGGACCAAAAAGTCGACATCACAACCGATTGCACGTAGAGCTGAGATTATGGCGAGGGAATATCCATCAACACCATACTCCTGCTTATTCTCATTCCACACGGTCATTCCGCGCCCATCCGAAATTATGCTTACGTCTATCATAGTTGCTCGGCACTCACGAACAGAGACTAGGTCAGGCTTGCTGAAAGACGTTGAAGTAAAAGCTTTCAACTCCTTGAAGACAGTGCATCTCAGACGACGGAGACGTTTCGCGAGTTCCCTTTTAACCCGATTATGATAAGCACATCGAGCACCATGCGTGACCCAGCAGGACACATTACCAACCACATTACCTGGAATTTCTACAAAAGAAAAATTACTCTTACTATAGTCAAAATTTGTGGACGTTATAGACTTTATAGATTTTTATAGACTTTTCCGAAGGAACTAAAAAAGAAACATCAGTCTTTAAGTGGACACATAAGCTGTGAGTGTTGACTTTCAGTTCACCAATTTATCACGAAAACACAAGTAGCCCATACATGAAAAAGGAGAGGATCAATTAAGCAGAAATATATGAGAGTTGTGTTTCTATATGACCTAAGGCACTCCACACCAGGCCTCAATTAGTCAGCTGAGGAGGAAGAGGTCTGATCGTTTGCTTCACGAGGTGGTGATTCAGACAAATGAAGCTCTGCAGTTTCTGAAAGGTGGAACAAGACTACTTACCACTTTTTGTGTGTTCGGAGGTTAATACGATTGGGCTAGTCAATTTACAAAACATAGTCTGAATTCAGAAATTAATACTCCTTACCAGTTCAGTTCGCGTTAGACTAGTCATGGCTTGTTGAAAAAAGTCGTTTAGAACTTGGTACCTCGCTAGTAAGGTGCACCGAACGGCAGGCTTCAACCTCCAAGCAGATAACCTCCCACAAACATGCCATGCAGGCTTGATCTACATTCTGTACTTAATTCGATAGCTTTGTTTGCTTCAATGTGAGCAAAATTAATAATCTGCTTTCACTTCAGCTACAGCGACATCAGAAGTGAGCTTGCAGTCATTCTCATATATGTAATGCAGCTAGTCTAATAAGATGCAAAAGTGCTCTTGATGCAATATTTCCGCCGGGGTAATAGGTATTCAAGTAGAGAAAGGCTATTAGAGACCCTGAGACTACGCCTACCTGAATGACACCACACAGCGTAAAATCTGTGATGGGATTTCCTATGGCCTTCAGCAACTACATAACTGACGTGTTACACATGAAGCCAACAGCAATCCCACCTGCAGGAATTCATTTATACATCTTCACAGAGTCAGCCTAAAGTTATTGCAATATGACAACTAAGGCGCTACCCGGAGCGTGATTGAGAGAACTCTCCTGGCAACAGAAATTACAGGCTTATGAGCACTGCTGTAGGTAGGGTTGAAATAAGCTCAAAAAGGGTTTGGTTTTTTCCAGAGTCGTGTTCGTCTTTAAATTATGCACAAATTTCGCCCCTACATTTTCTGAAAAGGCCAAGCGAAAGAGCCCGATTACTATGTAGAACGTATACTGCTTAGCTTATGCTTTGGCTTGCACAGCATTTTTTCAACAGCAGTTAATCGGTTTAATTTTCGCTCTAGCAGTGTAAAACATCATTTTGTTAAGAAAACGTTGAAGTCAGTTAAAGCAATCTTGCCAAAAGTGAAACAATTGACCGACCAAAGCGGCATTTTTGGTGAAAGTTACACCATAAACTCCAAGTTGGATGTCAGGTAATCAGTATAAGGTCAGATGCTAGGCATCAGTCAGACGAACCTTCATATGATGCTAACAGAATAGAGTTAATGATATTCAAAATGTACTAACGCTGAACTGCTCGAAGGTAAGGTACGGAATGTCAGCAGCATTTGACCTCTAATGGGTTGTACTTTTTTTCTGTTCCGTTTTTTCGAGAACACTTCCAATGAGGTTGGGTCCGGTGGAATGCCCATAATGAGACCTTGCATCAGTCTGTACGCAGTTTTTAAGTTTTAAGTTTTTTAAGTCCTCAATACATGATGAAAAGTATGTCTCTAAATGATATACTAAGAAAATCCCGGAAGCAATCCGCTTTGCTCCGTAGTCAAACACTGAATAATGGAGACCCAAGATCACGAGAAAACACCTTTGATGAATATTCTGGCAAAGTGTCAAGCGTTTCTCCAAAAGAAAATGATAGAAAATATTTATCGGCAAGCTCGATAATTCGCTGTGAGCAAATTTGCAAGTTTGCAGTTGGCGCCACCGTATATAAAGTTTCTGGGTCTGCGAAGAATCCTCTTGTGTACTGTTCATGTTCCAGTTAGTTCAAATTGTGCGCATTATGTATGGATGAAACCTGCCGCCAGTAAGAGGCTGGAAAATCTTGTGTGTACTTTGGCAGCTTGACCGTTCTCTGAGCTGCTTGTTTTCTCGCTCAAGTAGGCAGTGCCACCTACAGCAGTTCAAAGACATTTTTTATAAAGCCACGTTATTCGATAGTCGTGTAATTTAACACTCGGACAACTAAATGTTGGACAGTTAATATACCTACGTTTTCCGCCGCGAAATCTATGCGTGCGCAATTCGGAAATTGTAGCTAAAACACACCAAACTCTCACTGGCTGGCCTAATCCTGTGATCTCCTTTTTGAAACTGGTTATTGTGGATGAGGCCTCTGAAAAATACTGGTAACATATAAAAGCATCGATTCACCTTTAAGAAAAATGGAGTTTGCACAGGTCTACATGGAGGTACTTTGCATAAAACTCTGAAGAAGACTATCAAGCAGTAGAACGTGTACCGTTAACGTGTACCGGTGACCCAAAGAAGCACGGAGGATATAAAGGACAGTAACAAAACGGTTGTGCTTGATATACAGTTCGACTAACATATCAAGGAAGAGAGGTGTAATAAAGCAAACCTGGTTTTAGCGTAAATTCGACAAATATGAAAGATTTAAAACACTAACGTGTAAAATCTGGCCATTTGAGCATTTATTCTGGCTTCATAAGGTCAAAATAGGGTCAAAATTTTGATGACCGTAAACCTGTAAATCAGAGGTCAGTTTGTTCTCATAAGGTAGGCTGAATCCTATTCCAGCTGTATCAGGAAGCTCTTGTAATGGTGCACATTGAGGACTCAGACCTTTTTTGACAGGTTACAGCTGGGCACCGTTGGTTTGTTCATTGATTGCTGTATTCTAGTAACCTGCCTTTTGGACGGGAAAATTTGTAGTCTGATGCATTATATCAGGATCTTATTAGCAATGTCGAGGATGTATAAATTCTGCGCCTATGAATTTTCCTCAACATTCTGGTTTCCACTGCTCCGTACCTATTTACACCGCTATTACTACTCGGATACTGTTGCTTCAGACATTGTGTTTCGAAAAGTCTAGATAAGGCGAACTGCACGGTCTACGTTAAAAAAGTTTCCAATGTTTTTTTCTCCGTGTGCTATCCCTTCCCATGACCGATTAGATCATCTAACACGATCTGTGAAGATATTCGTGGGTCAGAGACGGAATTTACACCACTTTCAGCGGGTCTGTCAAACATAATAATATGTAAGAGCTTGGCTAATTAACGAAATTGCAACCAGATGGCCTGTTTCACTTGAGCTACAAAAAGCGTCAAACAGTTGACGCAGAAGCCAGCTCAATGGCAGTTTATCAGTACCGTTAACGCACCAAGTAAGGACAGTTCACTTCGTACACTGGCTACGGCCGAAGAGATTAGGGAGCTCTGGACGAGCATCACATTAACACAAACAAACTGAACCTTCGAAAAGCCATACAGAAGTCGTCTTCTTTCCTAAGGAGTGACTTTATGGAAGTATTTTATGCTACTTAACACTTAGGCAGTAGCCTATTCCGCAGGAATTTAGTGCTGCGACCAGCCACTACGCGACCCGATTGATTTTTCAGTGGTTAATTTAATACATTGTGTTTCACTGTTATCGCAATTCCCCAGCGTAGCCTTTTGAGATTTGGTCTAGGAAAAGTGCAAACGGAAAACGCAGCTGGTGGCACCTCGTGTGACTCAGTTCCCTTCATGGTGGGTTTCAATGTGGACAAGCTCTGAAAAAATGCAATAAAGGTCTCTGCCAGCTTTGATTTTATGGAAAACCGAGTGCACATGTCCAGTAAAAACATGCTTGGCATGTGGGCTTCTGGTTGTTGTCTTCATGATGTAAATACAAACTGGCAAATAGATAGGCGTGTCATTGTCAGCAAATGTGCGGTTTCTGAAAAATGCAAATAGCATTTTAGCCGACCAAACGCATTTCAACTATACTAGGTCACCCATTTCAGAAGTCTAATTGTTTACATATGCCTTATTTTGACCACTTCGAAAAACGCCCCACCTTCATTCTCTAATATCTTTTCCGAAATTGGGAAGAACATTCGTAATTTGTTTAATTTTCTGCTCGTCTCTCTCATATGCTACATGAAATCGCGGTCCCGCGAGATTTATCATTGGTATGTTTTGTTTTTATGAATCCAGATCAATAAGCCCTGATCAGTACAATTTATATTTTTCTGTCGCAAACGTTTAGTTATGCCGACTTTCACTGACTACATACTGCCGAAACGTTGCACGAAACTAAATGAACCATCAAAATGCTGAACACTAACTATGGTTGGAATCGACTGGATATCTGAATGCCAGTTTATGTATACGACAACTGAGGTGGTTCTCCATGACCGTTCAACATGCTGTTCTTCTAGTATGTTTTGGATGAAATTCCGGATTTCGATCATTTAGGGAAGTCAGATAAACCGGACTGACTGGAAACAGATAATTTTGAATTACTGCCGGGTGACCTGGAATGAAAAAATGCCTCATTTGGTTTTCTTGAAGTCTACCAGTATTCAGTGCTCTGTTTGATGGATAGTTCTATACAATTTTCTAGTCTTATTCCATGGTATTCAAGAAAATATTTGTCTTCTAAGGAAGATTATATGTGTCTCGGGTTTCTACTCATTTTTCGATTATGTCCAGCGCATATGGGCTCACCCAACTAATTTGGACATTGTCATTTTTCCTCTCTACTAGTTAAACGTCAAGTTACAGATGAGTTTAGGTGAGGGTTGATCCACTCAGTGCGGTATTGGCATCCCAGGATTTTCAAATGCCGACGCCCCGCGCTTACAATAGCATTTAAGAGCAAGATTTCATACTCGTCTCAATTTATGAATACGTCAGTGACACTGAAGTTCTTCTTGTGTTTGGCATGAATGTGTTGGAATCTGTACGGAACAAAAAACGGGTAAATTACTTTCACGATAATCACTTATCTTGGTTGGACCCGCTCACTTCTATATTCGTGTTTCATCTCTAAGAGATCGGGTCAAATTTAGACCGAAAGTTCGCTCAATTCATACACTTCGTTGAGACGCCGATCTTCTTGAACCCAGAGATGTACGTATGCAGCGGACTCAGAAAAGCTCACTTTTTGTCTAATAGCACCAGCCAAATAGCGTGTAAATTTCAAGCTACTGTTTGACGCAATGTTTAAAGATGAAAGCGTACCAATCTTCACAAAAGAAGGAGATTTTCAATGGGGTTTGTGTTCCACCATAATGAGGATCGCTCTCTCACCTAAAAAGAGAAGAGCAGTGTGCATTCTTCAACTTTATGTGCTGAAACAAATAAGTACTGTAGCCCTTGACGCAATAACATAAAGACGTCCATAAAACGGAGGCCCTTTTCCAAGGGTAGTTGTAACCTGCATGAAAGTGCTACCATAGACAGAGAAACCACTACTATAGGACCAGCATCTGAAAGGAGAACAAGGATTCGAATTAGCATCACAGTCAGTGATGGATGTCCCTTGGCTTTTGGAAACGATATTTTCAAGCTCGTGTTACTAACAAACCATGGGTCGTATGCCCATTGTATGTGCTGGCTTATGATAGCCCGGGGACTTTGAATTTCAAAACCACGAGGATACTCCAGACAACTTGTTCCAGAAGTATATATGTATGCTTTTACACAACTTTCCGAAGGTATTCACTCTGTGACTGATCAAAAGGCGACGATCACGTTTAGATGAAAACGTTTCAACTCGCTCGGACAATATGTCCACAATTCTTTGTCCAAATTTGGGTTGCTCGGTTCCCCGTTGTCTATGCAGATTAAAGGAGCAGTGGACCTCAACGGGGTGGGAACTAAACCTGGGAGTTTCAGGGGGTCGGAGTAGAAGGATGAAAGCCCCATATTTTAAAGCGCTAATCGCCGGGATGTTGCTTCATGGTCTAAGCGATCTGATACCTAGTTTGTCTGATAATCGCTCTTGCTAGTTTACTGTCGTCCAGTAACTTTGGCCAAACTGTGGCCAGAATGACTGTTTTGGTAACGAAAACGCAATATACATTATTTTAATATCACAAAAATTTCATACCCACAGCAATGCAAATTTCTTTCCAAACTAACCGGTTGAAATCTGTGTGGGTAAAGATAGTCTCATCTGTGTTTCCGTTACCTTAAACCCATGGCTGCGTTACACAATCAAAGCGCTTGAAAAAGTTGCATTATTTTCCTATTCATTAATCCACTGCCATCCTATGGGGAATACGCCTTGAAAACAGGCCATCAGAGGCTTGCCTGACAACCGAACAATCGATTAATTAAAAAACTGTCATGCGCTGTCGCATTGTCAGACGGCCTAAAGTGTTGTTTTTGTTTTGTCGTGTAGTGGAATTGCATCTTGCCTAGGTGCGTCCTTTTGTTCTTCGTGCCATAGTTTTTGTCACATAAGATATTCGTTTTTCATCACTTTAGGGGTGGTATCAAGGCTTTGGGTTTTCTGCTGGTAACTTTGTCTTATATGCTTTTTAGGGTCTACTTCTCTTGTTCAAAATGTTGTTTCGCTTTTAACCGCCTGGAAGTTGAGGAAGCAGCAGCACAGGTTAAACCTGTTGTTAACAGCTCACAGAAACTTGAACTGATGTGACCTTTATTGTCGTCAGTCATAGGATCCATGTGGCTGGCACGGCCGTCATGAATCTCATATTTTTTTAGCTCAGTTTAACTCATTCATGCGCGTTTGGTTTTATGGGTGCCTGAGCTTTTGAACAGCCGAACTGAGAAACTAAGAACTAGGTAGTAGCAGAAGTGCTGTGAACGTCGCTCTTTCCGGGCTTCACAAGTCCAGTGTTTTATGTCAGACATTCCAGAGTGGATACAACATGCAGTATGACCTTCCAAGTCCCGCTTTGCGTCTCCTCAACCTAACCAAAAACAATTAAAGGCTTCATTGTAACCTAAAGGTACAAAGTTTTTTTTCAGATGCAATCAGATCTTGGAACCAATAAGCACCCTCCACTTATCTACTATCTAAAGCTGGCTTTTTACTAATGTACTCCTCGGAAGGAGACCCAAATTTAGACACCCTCAATCCTGGACACCTCATTCCTGGTGACAGTTTTGCCGTTATCAAATTTCTTCCCGTTGCGCATCAATCCCCAGGGGGCAAGCTTACTGAAACCAAAAAGACGACACATTTTAAATCTCCATAGCGTCTGTTCACTCCTCAAGAATGAACACTATACTAGGAGTATTCTATTTTGCTCATCCATATCCGCCGGTCGGTTGTCACGTTCAGCCGCTGATCTCAGCATTAGTACCTACGTAATCTGGCTCAATATTGACGCGCTCCTCCCTGCTGGTATATCACATCGAAACTCAACATTTATCGATATACTGACAATGGCCAGTTTGTCATTGCGTGAAAGTAAGTCGCTTTCCTAAATCTTATTAGTTTGCACTTTGTTTTCAAGGTTGAATAACTGGCACCAAAGTCACACGTCATTGATAACGAAGATTATGGTAACCATCAGTCATCATATAAGTTCACCGTGCCACATTAAGTCTTGTCAGTCGCAGATAGGAATAATCACCATATGCTTCTGCTGTGCACTCCTGCTCCACACAAAAGGAAACATTTCTTCAAAGACACATAAATTTGTTTAAAACGCTCGGATGCCACCGAAGTTCTAATGCAGTCTTGTGGGAAATAGCTCACCGTCCATCGAGAATACCCTCGCATTCACGGAATCATTTCATGTTACCTGTTGGTATAAGTCTGACGACAGCTGACTGTATTCAGGGTAGTTTTCTGACCCACAGGACTGGGAGGGCAGAGAATGTCAGAAAAATCCAGGGTTTATAATGTAAATTGAGAGCGTTGCCACCGTGAATCCAAGACACACTCATAAGCCTGGTATTTCAATACCCAGATTACCCTGTTTTAATCTATTCCTGTATGAAGCACCCATTATTATATGTCCGCATGTTGGTCTTTTCTGAAGGATCAGATGTTAGTGAGCGACACTTAAAGTTGCAAAGTCAAACGCAGTTGTAGTTCTTCACATATGTGATAAAGGTTTTGCATCATGGAGCCTCAAACGAAGAATACCTCACAACAAGGGCAACTCCAAACTTGCCTTTTAGCTCTTCAGTAGAAATAATCTAATTCTTCAAAAGAACTTTCAAACCAAAAAGAGAGTTTCTGTAGTCTCACTTTGAGAACAGCGATTGTTTGATAACGGACCTTATCCTGTCCCTAATGCAAACCCTAAAAAGGAGGGAGGTGTAAAAGCACACCCACTCACACTTCGCGAATTATCTGTTAAAATCGATTCTAAAAATGTGACGGCCCGGTGCTTCCATCAGTTCCCGCTCAAGTTTGTCGTGCTGTGACAAGTGCGATGGCACTAAATTCCTAAATCTCAGACTCGCATACAATCAAACACAAACTTCTATGCAGATGGGATTGGCCTTAACCTTTGGTATGGCAAAGCACATAAGGTTGAAGAAAATTTTTATGTAGGTCATTACCGGTTCTGTTCTCTTTAAGGCTCATCATTTAGGCCCAGTCCTTGAATTCCCACCACTTCGTTTTTGCATGAAATCTAACGTAATTGAGGATGAACACTCAGTTTCAAGTTAAGAGAATGTTCAGAGGAGACTCTATTAGAGCTTCGCTGAGCCCCTACTTTTTAACCGAATTTGCCTTATTTGGGCCGCCTAATGTTTCATTTAAAAGATGACATAAAAATCGGCTCATTTCCCTTGATTTCAGGCTCTGGGTGGAAACAAGTTTGATACTGAGCAGGAAAATCCTATTTCAGAGAGTCTCATTGGTTTACGGTCTAAAAGTAGGATGGCTGGAGTGATTGAGTAAGTTCACCGAGGTGAATGATTGCACAAAGTGTCAACTAATCAACTCCATTTTCCTGGACTTACAAAGCTTTACCTTAAACAGAATGTTTCTCTAGTTGAGAATGGATTGTATTGTCAACTGATGGGAGGTATTTGACATGAGAGGAAAAAACTGTTTCTTCCAAACTCCACCGTCCATGTACTGAGTTTTCTATGCCAAGAAAACGGGGCATCACCGTTGAACGTACTCGCTTTGTTTGACCGACGGCCTTTTCACTTGTATCCTCGTCATTCTTCATGACCATGTGTCATGACACCGTACGGCAAACCAGGGATAACTCACATTTTCGTAGCCACGAAATATAACGAATTTCAATCGTGTGATAACTCTTTTCCTCCTACTCAGGAATATCAGCCTTTGTGAAGGTGTTTTAGGTGTGACCCTACGTCGGCAGTTCACATCAGTGCCAAAATGGAAACGTCTTTCGCCCTCAAGTAGAGTCATCACGAGCTTTTTCGTACAGAACTAGGCGCTGGCCAACCACTGCTGAACAATTATCGTAAAAAAGCGTCTTAATAAGAGCAGAAAGAAAGAAAAAGAGGAATTGGTAAAAAAAATCCTAGCCTAGGGAAAGTGATCAAATCAAAGGTTCCTACATCTGTGAGCATATTAACCGCGTATGGAACCAAGCCATGGCTAGCAAAATCGATCCAACCACCTTAAATGCAACACAGCGGAAGTGGTTACTGGTGTTACCAAGACTAATAGTGGCCAGTTTAATTCCTCGTTACTATACCATGGCTCTTTCACTATTGATGACAAGTAATATTATCTTTTCTAGATAGTAGTATGGCATCCTTAGTACACTTCCAACAACCTTAACTTGTCAACACAAAGTTGCTTCTTTCGCTGGTCTTATTTTCCATACGTTAGTTTACATATCACCTGGCTGCAGACCCTGCACAACCGCCCGACTTGTTCTGGGTTATGAAGACGCCAATAAGCAACCAATTAAAAAACCCTCGGGATCTTTGGATTTGTACTTAATTCCGGGACCGCAGGCTAGGAGGGCTTTGACACCCTGGGACAGATCAAAACTTTTTGTAAGGTTAGGCCGTTTTCAAAATGCAAAAATTTGCATACCCGTTTGGTTTTCAGAAGGAAACTTACCTGAATCCCAACTGAATCCCTAATTTATGGTGTTTTTGCTCAACTGAATTAGCTGTACCAGGCCGCCTGATTTCCCAGTTGGTAAGATATTCGATGTACCACAATACTCTACTCGAATACATACATGTGCTCAAATATGAATAACCTTCCTAATGTAATGCTTTTGTTTTCCGACCACAATGGACGAACGCACTAGCCAAATTTGCGCATAATTTGTTCTAGCTTTTACTGCACAGTCACAGACCAAGAGCTGGAAAGACCCGGATGGGTTGGCCGGTGTATTTGCGGACGCGTGTACTGGTTCATATTGATTAACATTGTAAGATGGCTAATGACGCAGTCAAGTGAACTCCCAGTGAAGCTCAATGACCGAACAGATAACAAAGTAATTTAGGTGAATGAAATGAAAATGAATAAAATGAAATGAAACCAGTACAGTAGGTGCTGTCAGCTGAGCTCAGCATATAACTTCCGAAAGTTAAACCTATTTCATGAATAAAGGGAGCGCAGCAAATGAAAGCCCACACCATAAGCAAGTGCCTTAACAAAGCCGTGTTGATAATTGCCATAAAAAACGATTACAAGCAAAAACACAACGTGTTGAAAAGGTAAGGTAAGCTAAAATGAAGTTACCAGTGGTTTACGAAAACAGGTACACGTCGAGCAGTAGATGCTCTTTTAAGTAAAAAACATACCCACTTCAGTTGGCCTAGCTTCTGTAGCGTGTTTTTGTCTAAAACGGTTGAAAATATCTCAAAAGTACTAGAACGGATCAATAACGTATAAAGTTGCATTAGCCGAGTTCATCAGTTATTTGGCCGATTTCCAAAAGTTGCAAAAGAATCATTTTGCATGATAAGCTCTTATTGTTTCTGTCAAATCTACCGAATGATTTATATAAAACGAGTTTTCCGAAGCTAGTGGTCATCCTTGTAGTCTGTGAATAGCGATGCATTCCTACCCGGATAGGAAAACCGCAACAAGATTCCTCGCTTTAAAAGTAGTTTTTTTTGGTTTTTGTAGTAGAGATTTTCACTCGGAACGTTGTATTAT
Organism: Clonorchis sinensis; assembly: GCA_003604175.2. Classification (NCBI taxonomy): domain Eukaryota; kingdom Metazoa; phylum Platyhelminthes; class Trematoda; order Opisthorchiida; family Opisthorchiidae; genus Clonorchis; species Clonorchis sinensis. The sequence continues at coordinate 68,710,930 of CM030369.1, read as the reverse complement.
CCACCGCTGTTGGTGAATCACATCTGCCACACACTACGAGGTTCAAAATGAAAAATGTTTTTGGGGACCTGGCTTGTTCTCACTAAGTAACTCGAACGGAAGTATATCACTTTCTCCAAAATGAGGTTAAGATGCTTCTTGCAGAACATATGCTTCCATCTTTCAACAAGATCGGCTAACCAACTGGACCTATAGAAAACTGCGTGTAAGGACTGGAGGTTGTCAAGCATTTACAAGACATGCGTAGTAACAGTACGAAATACGTCCATGCATCATTCATCTTCTGCCACTGTATCCATCGACATCAGTAGCTTTTTATGCAGTGGTAAACCAAGGATATGGATTTATCGCATTTTGAAAAGGAAGAGCGTGTGCTTGCCTCGTGCGCTAAAGTGACATTTGCTAACTCGGTGTACATCAGTTTATCCTGCACTACTATCAGATACGAAATTAACCAACTTATAGCTTCTTTTTTAGCTAAGATCTCTGTACTAACTTGAAATGGCGGGACTTGAGACCCCCAAAAGTTGTCGATTACCTCATCACCAGCACGCAATTGTTCCTGTCATAACGATCTATATCTGATCCAGAATTGTTGCAAAGTAAGATTCGTGTTCAGTTTGTTTATCAGCACCTAAGCTTTACGTAACACGCCCGCACAAGGCTGAAAGCAAAACGATACAGCTATCCTTTTATACAGCTCTTTTTTCTAATTGCAATCAGTCGTCCAATAATGACACTTTTCATGGACCTTCGCGACTTTAAAAAATGCATTGGTTGAAATCTCGCTTGCTCAGTCCACAAAGCAACCAGGTTCTTGACCAGTTTTGAACGCAAGTCTTCCGTGTAATAGTCATCGCTGCACGGCTAAACGGTCAGATAGTTTTACGCATATAAATCTTGGAGGTGATAAAACATGTATATGTTCATCGGTTGACGTACTGGTCCACCACCTAGGGCACCCACCACTATCAGGAGAGTAACGTCTACAGAACTTTGAAAATTTTACAGAGAGAATCAGCTTCCAAAGCCACTTTAGATTTTATTTCCACCCTCGAAATCCCTTCAGCAAGCACCACAATTGTGTCGCTTGCTTAAAGTGTTTCTATCAATTCGGTACCTTTTAAGGCTGATTTCAAGGTTTAACAGAAAATGAGAAGCGAATAAAAAATTGGATCAAGTGACCGTTTTTACCAACTTCCTCCGTCGGCTAAGAGAACGTCACTGCGCAGGTGAATCACTTGGTTAATCAGCTACTCATGGTTAAATGAAATAGTGTAGACCACCTGACCCGCAGGTCTCTGGTTCGAGTCTTCCTCGGGATTCGTTTAGAAACCCCAAACGAGGATGAACGAGCTACACAGCTCTTGGCCTCACAGCATACTTTGACTTTACCTTTAGGCAGAATTTGTAATCGCAACTTGCATGCTATCGCCGCTTTATGCTCTTTGCAGCAATATCATCCACCACCAAGGCAGCTGAATATCCTGCGACTTTGGTTCAGAGCAGCATACAGTGGATCTGCTCCTTGATTTAAGATATACAATCCTTATACATTTTACGTGTTTATATCTCATTTGAAGGTCTATTTTGGATAATGTTTCACCATTTTATTAGAGTACCAATATTTCTAGTATATCCTTAGCCTATATGTATAAAGAAGAATCTGAAAAGTTAATCAGTATACACCTTAAAATCACATTTCATCTCAGTATATCACAGTATATCACAGTGCACGCATGATGCTGCTATTTAAACACCTTGACCCAACAGGTACGTGAATCTTCTCAGAACAATAAACAATCCTGGCAAATGATGAAAAACCAAATGCAGTGAATTCTCCCCACAATTCGGTAGAGATAAACCGTGAATCAAATCTAATAAAATAGTCTGACGTAAAGAAATTACGAACTCCTACCCGTAGTCCATTAAGACTGATAGCCACACGCGGTCAACTAATTATTTCTGTATCAAACTTGGCATCAGAATTAAGAAAATATCTTGTCTAATTTTTTCAATAATACACTTGTAATCTGCTTGTTACCTTCGATTTTTTCCAAACGAGATGTACACAAGTTCAACGAAGTAGAAGGCTCTGATCCAAAACTGAACGTTTGTGTATACCACTAACCGAAATTTCGGGGAAATCGTGTGTCAGATATGGTTGTCTGATCAAAATGTTTGCAAAAGCAATAAATCACGCATCGTTGCAGCCGAAGACGCTAAGATGCATTTAATTCTCTGAAAGCTCATTAGATATCTTTAGTACCGTCAGTTCTGTTTACTATTCCTTGTGCGCTAAAGTTATTCAAAGGGATATTTAGCGGTACACACCAATGGGTATGTTTGTGATATCAGGTAATAGGACTTTTATGTGCGTGTTCTGCTTTGGGAAGTGTGGGCTTCGGATTCTACAGTTGTATAATTTTCACCAGCTGCTTCGACTGCCTGCAATATGGTGAAGAATCGTTATCGCCAGTTTTGCTAAGTACAGCTGGAAAAATACACCTCGAATTGCTCTCTCGAACGAAATGTAGGGAGATGAAAATGACGGAGATTTTCTGTCTGTCATGTGGTTTTGGTTTTGTTATTTTTGGTGCATACTTCAATGAATCTGCAAATAATTTACAGTGCCATCTGTCACTTTAAATTTGTTTGTGACCTATTTGGAAAATTACCCACAGACACCGGCAAATCACAGCTTGCCCAGATGGCCAGGGATAATATAATTTATTTTGCCACCCTATGCAATTTCTGTAATGTTACGCGGCCAGGCTTTACTGATGACCAAATAATAAACCATACTCTGATGGTATATGCTTTCGTCTACCTTTCCTCGATGCAGTGGGTTTCTAAATCTAGTTGGTCACAACAGAAGCAATGTCAAATATGGGGTCCAGTGTATTGCTATAGGACTGAGTGACCAGATTAATAGTTGCAAAGTGATTGCAATCCAAGAAAGTGTGAACAGTCAGATAAGGAATTTGTGGTGATGTGACGCACTTTATCACAGTGCAATATAAGTATTGTTTTCAGTAAGCTCTGACCTTCTCTTCAGGGGTGACGGTCTCTCTTCACAACCGAAAAGACGATGAGATATGGTGGTTTCACAACCACCACTTGAGCGTTACTGTAACATGGCTGATTAATTCTAGAGTCGGTCTCCAGGCCATCGCGCAATCAGGGTTCAACCAATCTCCCTAGACTGTCAACCTGTTTAATATAGACGCAGTGTAACGAACAAACGGTATCTTCGATTGACGCGTAATACCAGGACCTCCGGGAAGGTAAAACAAAGTCGGAACTAGGTTTCTATACGGTACTATTAGTGTAAGACATAAATCCACAAATTATATACGACAGTAAATACTCGTTCAAAACAAGTGGTCCACTTGGACTACAAAAATACGAACCAACTGAGCAAACAGGCTCCCACGTGAGACAGTAACACGTCATGAAGTCGGCCACAAATTGCTGGATGATCTCAAGGCCAAATGATTGAAGTGGTAAGGACAAACAAACGCCAGTTTATGTACACGCACTGAACACAAAAGTGGAGCGAAGGTTACAAATAGGGACAGAATAAACGTGGGGAATTTCAAATGTCGACGTAATGGACGGCACACGCAGGCATGCAGTTATTGTCCAGAATCTTCAGTTCTAATACGTTGAAGAATTCAAAATAGCCCGAATGCCTCTAATAAGATAACTGAAGAGCGATGGAGTGAAACAGGTTTTTGGCGATACCGGAGATACGTGATGGCAAAAACGAAACACCTTCATAAGGCTAATTCCACTACTACTTCGTCCCGTCGCACTTTACGTATTCCACATCTGTCAGGAGTGCTTAACCACTGGTATTCGATAGGCTTCCTGAAGACATGTTAACACGGCCGGTTGTCGAGCCGTCAGAGTAATCTGGAGTAATAAATCTCTCTTTGTTCTTCCAACGGCGGAAAACCACAGCGATCGTAGTTACGCTTCACAAGGCATCTTTTAACTGGGATGTTAAACCTTTGATTCAGTACACGGCACTTTCATAGATTCACCAGAACCCTTCTGTTTGTTCAGTGGGGAGAAACAGGAACAAATCTACCACAAAGAACACATGTTCTCAGGTCGTGCTAATTCCCTGTTTTCCCGTTTCACTGAAGCTCCTCTCTTAATATCTGATAAAAATCAAATCAAGTGTGTCAAAATCCACCTAATTGTCTACAAAATAAATTCCGTTACCTTAGTTTTTGTCAGGCACCCAGTTGATTGAGCTTAGAGGGGTTTCTCATGATAGACGGTGGTGTTGCAGAGTAAGAATTGGTCATCGATCGTGTTTAACACAAGTTGTGCCACATAACACATGTTGCGGTTTATAACAATCAAACGACTCACTCTTATCAATCTGTCTTGTGAACTTTGGTAGAATACTGTGACTGAAAATCCTGTGTGTGCAAACCCAAGTATGAAACCTTATGACGAATGCCCATCCATTGTTTATTACCCTTCCGATTATATTGGAAATTATTTCGTTACACTGGCTGGCTCCAATTTAAGGTGAATGAGCGGCGTCTACCTACTTTAGGTAATCAATCATTGAGGCCGAAAGAAAGTTGGCTCCATGGAGACTTGAGCAAAACTTGGAGTTTCCTGAACCGTTACCACGTCAATCAGAATAAACTGCAAGCAGAATAGCTGGAAGTAAGGTTCATCAGAAAAGAGATAAGTACGATTACAAGGAAGTTAAAGCATGCTGTGTCCAAAGAGAATTTTTAAAAACCTCTCCAACTTCTATTGATTTCCTCCCGGATAACAAGCAGATGTGTGTTTGTTTTAACTTCAGCTATATGGGTTTGAGGGAAGAAATTACACTACATTAAAAGGACAGTGCATTGTGAGGACAAAAATACCTGGAATCAGTAGAATGTCCAGAAGTAAGAAACGGTTTAACTGAAGTAGGTAACTAGCATCTGACTCTCTATTCCCAGGAACAATGTAACCTCCACTCATAGGTCACACACTTACAGCGGACTTGATGAGTATACTTGGCCAATACGGAAAGAATTGCGTCACAATTAAAGAAGTTAGTTTCCTAAGGCACTTTAGATAAGGTGATGCTGTTTGAAACCATAGGGCACTGGAGGGTTAGTCACTGGAAAATAACAGAAACTGGGTGTTATGGCTCGTAAAAGGTCAAAGGTGGGTCATATGTAAAATAGTGAAGACGAACCTCCCATTTGTGCTTGACCTAGATCATTATTCAGTCGGCAAATCACCGGTGTGAAGCGCACGATGTCATGGCAATCGGTTTTGGCCTTCCTCAATCCAAAAGCACCAACTATTGAGGTTACAAATGATGGTAAACTGAGATCCTAACCGGTCTTGTAAGCACACTGCACACATAACGATTGCACGACATCCGGTTTATTCACTTCACTTTCTGTTTTTTACTTGGGTTTCATTTTATTCTTCTTCATATATGGATCATAGGCTTCCGAATTGTGAGGTCTGAAAATCAGCCCAAGTTGTAGTGTTCCTTTCAGTTTCCCCAAACGCGGCGCCCAAGCCAGTTAATTCTGCCTGAACCTTATGTTGTCGGGGGCACCTCTAAATAATCGGAATCGCACAGTTGGTTGTAGAACATTGGGATTTTCAGTGATTGTGTTCAAATCACTTTCATTTGTACATTCGTCTCTATGTTCTGGTCAAACAGTTTCTCCTGCTCAGACGTAGTGATTGAGATTATCACATACTTGAAGTCCGAAGGAGGAGGATAGTGGCATCACGAGGAGCTATGAGTCATCAGCAGTGCTAAACTCACAGCACTTCATGATGTTTAGAATCCGCCACCTCCCGCTGAAGATCTTCGAAACCGATTATCTCAAACAACCTTGTACATCAACTCTCTTCCCCCCTTCGAAGTTGCTTGAACACAAAAAGCCCTGTCAGCGCGGATTCGCTTTGGTCCTGCATGGAGAAGTGCATCGAGGCATGGGTTAGATAGCCAGTCATACGTTCACACTAGACTGAAGTGTCATGAGAAACAAGCATACAAAGGTCATCTCTGGAACGATGGCCTTAGTAGGCTGACATGCTCTTTGGAAAAATCTCGCTTTCAGTGACATCGTATTAATTACAGTGTACCTTGGTGACAAGTACTAAACACGGATAACGCGACAAACACCCGAAGGTTGCAAATCAACTAATCTTGCTGAAGACTACTTGGTTCCGTTAGAAATCAAGCCTCAGAAAGAAAATTACACTGACGTTTGAGCAAGCCAAGTGAGAGAAGACAGCTGATAAAACAGAATGTCCAAGTAAAAATCATAAGCAAATGCATCAGAAACAGAGTAAACAAGGCTTTACCGATTTGGCACTTATACCCTGGGTGTGGAAATGATTGGTCTATATGCACTTAGATCAAAGGCTTGTAGCTCGAAGCTAGAGTCAATGCTTGAGAAGAAAAGTTCATGAGGAACTCTTTTGTTAGTTCTTTTTTGTTTTTGTATGTGATAATACAGCCACAAACAGTCAGCCGAAATCAAACACGTTCATCGACCGATCTTAATGCTCTCATGGTAGTGCAGTCAAATTTCTGCAATACAGCCACACCATTATGATGACCGTGCCTCCAGATATTATGACACTTTTTGTTGTTAGCGAAATACTCTCATTTGCAAACAAATTTGGTTTTGCAAGAGACTCACCTAAAACCCAGCTGAATCTCTCGTTTGTGATATTTCCAGGCAACTGACTAGGCTGCACCAGACCGGCTCATATTCCAGGTGCTACGATCTTCAAGATACCGCGATACATGTATAGACGTAATGCATTACTCATAAGGTTGCTGAAAATTCTTCCACGGCACACGACCGGTTTCTCCTTTTTGGGGCCTATCAAGTGGCACAGTCCCGAGTTTCCGTCATCCTTATGCCCTACTTGAAAGCAAATTGCACGAACTTAGCGAACTACACTCATTTGCAAGCAAATTTGGTTTTGCGAGAGACTCACCTGGAACCCAGCTGAGTAGTGCATTACATCTGCACAATTTTTGCAATTATTCTCTGGAACACATGTGAGCATTTTCACCAGAAGTTCTATTCTTTCTTTACTCTTCTTCACATTGGATTCACCAAGCGATTTATGTATTTTTACGTCCCTTGTGCTCTAAAGCAATGTATTTCAGTTGCTCAGTCACACTCTGACTGATTCGTTTCCTCAGTGATGCGTAAAAATATGAAGATTTCATGCAACGTACTTGCAGCTCACTATAGATGTAAGTACAATAAAGCACAACGACATAAAAATGGCGTTCCTCTGCAAAAAATTACAACAAATTCTAGTGTCAGATAGTTCCACAAACTGTGGTACTATCTCGCATGAAGTGCCATTTTCCGCGGTGCTAACAAAATGCAGTTCCACAGCAACTTTCTCGGAGCCAGTGTGGTGAACTATGCAGAATTAAGCTTTCAGAAACCTTACGGGTGTGTTTTAGCGTGATCTTCAACATTGAAATAAATAATATACAACCCAAGTATTTTACCCTACAGTAAGCCTTGGAAAATTATAGCATGTATCAGGTTTCGAGAGCATAGCGTTTGGATCAAACTAATCTGGTTGGTCAATCCGCGAGGCCGCGATAGATTAATCATGAGCTTATATGATCTCAAAAAGTCAAGATTTGCCTCCCTTTCAAATGATCATTTTATGAGTTTCCGGGTGACACTAATTTCATGCAGTTTAAGTTTCAAAGAGAGGAAGTGAGTGCTGGCGTACTACTAAGCGGTATTAATGTGTGGATAGATGGTTTTGCTCTATATCTGCGAGTATGTTTTAGTAAGCGACGATGTTAAGAAAGTGGAGACAGGTGGCAATTACCAAGCCCAGCAAATTACGAAGGGATCCCATTCGGACTAGTCATCATCTTTCGTAAGGAATGCAAACACTTACCATGTTCGCTTCCACACTTAGTGCCGTCCTTTGGTTATTACTTGGCAACACATTGGGCCACTAGTTAGGTTCAGGATTTATTAGCATGCAATGCGCCAAAGTCTTGATGGGGCACCACATTCTGATAAGTTCTTCTATTTACTGTGTGGTTCTCATGCATGCTGGAAAATTATTCATACTGTAACAAGTTGACTTTCTAAAGTTGGTCATTATAAAAGCTGTGTTAGTAGAAGAGATATTTTTGATGTGTTATTGAAGCAATAGATTCAGCAGTATCCAGTTCTGGGTTTACAAATATACAGCTTAGCAGAATAGGGTGGGACACTCAAACTGAAGGCAAACATATGCACTAAAATCTAGACACTGAAGTGCTAACCCAATATCCTATCTACTTAGACACCAAAAAGTTAACCATCCCCTCTCTTATTCATTTGATTGTGTTACTGAAGAACACCCAACAAGCGTCATCCACATTTGCCACATCCACCTGGTAACCCATACCAGCAGTTTGCATTCCTTTGGGAAGGGCTTCCCATGCATTTAGTCCTTAACACATTCAGTTCAAGGCAGTATACATGAAGTTGTGAATTTCAGCTGTCAAAAAATGTCAAATAGCCAGTTACCTTTGGAAGCCGTGAAATTCTGAGAGGTTTGAAAGGTTGTTACTTCTAGCGTAGTTCTCTCAGATGAAAGTAGTCACCGCTCCTGTGGTCTTCAGCACGACTCAGAGCCTAGCAGCTTTCAGTGCATCTACCGAGAGCGTGCAGGATTATTTCACAAAGCAGATTTTTCATCCGCTTATGTTTACTCTTCTACATTTATGATGCGGCCAACTCATCAATCCGTCTTTTTGGATATGGACACAAATTGCAAGGCACGATTAACCAAAATAGTGAAAACCTTGATCATACAAATAAAGTGTATGGCCCATTAGGCTTTCCCAAATGATCACATCCTGAAATTAGAAAAAGTTGAGTACACTTTCGTCCGATGATTTCATGCATTTTGTAGACAATAGATGAATTTGTGCAGTTAAAACTTTGTTCTGATTTGCAAATGGGAGCAATTTTCGAAGGAAATTCAATAACCACTGCAAATACGATTCGTTCGCGCTGGTACCTATCACGGATATCTTGTAAAATTAGATCTTTTGTCAGCAGTCAACAGTCATCCAGGAAAACAAGTTTTCCAGTATTTTACCTGTTCTTGAAGACCATTATGCATTAAAACCTATAGATAGATAGATAGATAGATAGATAGATAGATAGATAGATAGATAGATAGAGACAGAGATAGATACAGATAGATATCTCTACAAAGAGATATAGAGATATGCGCGTACTTGAACAAGCGTATTTGAGAACGAAGTCCACGTCCATTTAATTGGTCATCCTGAAGGATAATACGCACACCCAAGGCGTAGAAAACAACATTTATATTATAAATGCCGGTTCATATTCATGGAAATGTGGCTCTATGAGCCGGCGAAAGACGAGGCGCACTTGTATGAACATCGATAACTCAAATGTTAAAGTTAAGCAGACTACAGAAATCTTCATTTCCACCTTAAATGACAGGCTACTTTCCTCTTCTTAGTTGAATGACCATTTTTGTAGAAATTTAGAAATTTTCATCAACCACTGTAAAGAAGTGTGCCAAATTGCACATAACGTTTTACAGCAAAGTCTAACAAGGTCAACTTGGTGCATAACGAAACAAGTTAAACGAATTTCGCGCCCTCAGTATGCGAGTTAATTGTGAAGCTATTTACGTAGTTCCGGTTCGCCACCCGGCTCCGTGTAGTGAATAGGTTCTAAATATGTTTTTTCAAAAGAGCAGCTCAGGATATCGCGCGGCAATCGAATTTGCAGCATTAAAGTTGTCCTTCATAGAAACTTGCTTTGAAATTTCCTTGGGTGTAGACCAATAAGTTCTGAATTTATTTCATTTTTTATATTTTATATCTGATTTTTTATTTCATTGATTTATTTATTTCTTAACATCGCTGCAATAATTTGCGAGCCAAGTAGGAATGTTTTTTCTACATTGGGGCACAGACTACTTTAGAATTTCTTGAATATTCGTATGAAAACAAGGGTTATTTCTTTCCTCAGTATACGATGGCAGTAGAATAAGTGAGATTTTCAACTTACGGCGTTTTCTCAAATACGTCAGTAGGTGAATAAGCATGGGATTACCGTACTAAACACAGTGATACTACATAATTAAGCGAATCCGTAGGCATGAAAATTTAAGCTACTAGTATGTGTTAAGCTACAAGAAAACAAAAGGGAAGGAAGGTTTAATACATTTTAGTAGCTTCTTTGAGATTGAACGGTAGTCAGTCACCAACGTTTTCTGGCCAGCATGGGCACTACTTATTGAACGGAATGTCTATGTTAATAATTTATCCACGGTCAGTTCCACCCAGTCAGGCATTAGTCACTTTGAGTATCCGAACTGCTGACGCGCGAAATCCGTCGGAATCGCCTGGGATTAAAAAGTGAATCACCGCGAATTGACTCACTCACAACATCGGATGGAATTTGTTCGACTGTACTGTGCTTTCGGTTTATTCAATTATCCAGATGAACTGAAGCAAAGTTACTCAAGATACACGGCCATTCTGTCTGCTTTTGGAGTGGGATGATTCCGGTAAACTCAATTAGGTAACTGCCGGACTTTATTCCAAATTGGCAGCTGAGATGATATAATTTGTTCACGGTCATTTTATTTAGGCTTGTACTCAAAAGAAATGATCAAAGATAAAACGTACAATATGGTAGACTGCGATGCATAGAAACAGGTAACAAATAAAATCATGCGCAACCATAAAAAACAGTGCGCAATCCAGTCCAAACTTCGGTATCACAAGTGTGAAGTCGGTGATTTTCTTTTACTGACAACATTTACTCGCGGACATAGCACCTTGCACTTTTGGAGTTACAGTCGATCACGCGGTGCAAACTACTGATCCTACAGCAACTGAAATATTTGACCCGGAAACCGACCAACCACCCAGAGCAATCAAGTTTTGATATGGATATCAGGAAAAACTTTCGAACGGGACTAAGAACAAGACACAGAGGCTAGGGATACAAGTTCTAAGTGTGTTTGGAAATACTGTACTGGAATGTCGTCGGTCAGCTATAAGATCTCAGCAGTTGGCTTCTTATGAGAGGAAAGCTAGTAGTAGCATGACTGAGAAGACTAAAGCTCGAGAAGTTCTGATCAGTTTGACTATCTCAGTTCCGCTAGCCTGGCTCAGAATCCAGAAGTTTTCGGTTTTTCCTTTACATAGGCTCAATCTGCACCACGGCTCGGAGGTTTGGTCTTGGATATTCTTTCATACAATAACTTTATCTTTTCTTAGCTAAACTGGTATGTTTGAACAGCTCGGTTAGCATCAGCATTCTGAGGCGTAAAATTAAATAGAAACGCTCAGTAAAATTACAAAAGACGCCAATTTTTGGTAGACTGGTATATGCACACTAATCACCAAAACAAGCTTTTGGGCTTCTTACCACAGCTAGACGTATGGAGCAAAGTGGATGTCAGCACAGGGAGTTGGGGCACTCTCCAGCAACGTAATTTCAGAGACTACGCTAGTAAAACCTGCTGCCAGTGAACACCCCTACAATAAGCCGTTGTTCTGCTTCAAGACAAGTCCAAACTACACCTCGATCCAAAGCATTGCAGCCCGAGCTTCTGTGCATTTTATTGTCACGTTGATCAAGTTCACTTTTTCAAAGGCAAACAAGATAAGTTATGATAAGTTATGAGGTACGAGTTAAAACTGTAGACTCTCTCAGTAACAAATATAACGACCATATTGCTTGGTACCCACTAGGTCAACACGGCCTCAGCTCCAACAGGAAGAAGCCATGGTTTTCGTTTTTTGCTGTTAACCCCACTGGTCTGTTGTTTTCTCTGACGTGATCTTAAATAGAAAATTGCGCTAAGGCATTACAATTGGAAAAAAGAATGCTCTGGATTGAATTAACAAAATAAAATATATCTTCAAACTTGCGTTTATTGAGGATCGCCGTTAAAAATTTGTTATCTGGCATGAGAGAATAACAACCGGGCTTCACCGGAGTGGTCATGCGAAGTATTCAGAAATTTGCAGACCACTACCATGAGGACACTTTTAGTTAACGATTTTGCTCACTTTATTAGACAGCGTATACCCTTCTTAATGAGATTAAAGTACGGTTTACCTGGTATTACAAGGTTGTATCAAAGCTCCAAAAATGCATACAATTAGGTGTCCTACTGACATGAATTTCGCTGCCTTGTGTGTACTTAGTTTATTGCTTTAGGTGTAGCCACATGGTTGTCGTATCATTTCACAAGCGGTAAAGAATGGCGGAAGATTTCAGCCAGATAGGCGAGGCCAGCCGAAACCATCGGTATCTTATTAAATCTTTGTCGTAAACAGTAATAAATGAAATCTATGTGAGATTATCCGGGCACACATTTATGGTATTGTATCTGGGGTGACGGTACAGCTAGCTGCGTAGTTCCTGCATGGATGACAAAAGCTCATCGGTTGCGTACTTGGCTCAAAAAATGGTCACTTTTGATGCTGACTTTTACCAGACAAATAAAAAATACCGTGACAATTGTCCAGAACGAATGAATAACGAGCGAGTTCTCCCCAAAGATCTGCAATTTTGTAACCTGATACAAGAACAATTCTATAAACCTAAAGCGTTTCCTTTGTCTAAATTATGTTTACTCAGGACGGAGATGGATTCCAGTTCAACAAACTAACCACTGAACAATGAAAAAATTAGAAAGACGACAACACGTAACGAGCTGTCAAATTCGGTCATTCATGTGACATTTCATTTTAACAAAAACAACAGTTCCCGTCAAGAAAAGAGCTTGTCATTTAGGTGTGCCTAAGGTTGCCAGATTTTACCATCTCAACGGAACACACCAACTAAGGGCGTCTACCCAAAAGCAGCTATCATGCACCTTTTTCTCCCACAACAACAAGTAATCCAGCTATTCTGCTTGAAGCGTCGCACATCAGATCAGAAAGAGCTGTGGTGGACGTATATTTGTAGGATCGAGCAAAGCTTAAATTTCCAAAACCTTGCTGGATAACGACTCAAAACCCTGCCAACCAATGCCAACACATGCGTCCTCGACTGCCATGCATTTACGTGAAAACGGCTACGGTCTCAACCATGAAACTTTGTACTTTCCACAGTTAACAAGATTTACCCACCAGCTACTCGCAACCTAACACATGCAGTCCAGGGGATACCAGTACCGCATACCCGAATTGCTCACTCCATTTTGAACATTACTTTTTTATGCTTTTTTACCACTACGCATTTGGACTTGATTGTTTGTGCCGCGATAGTCAAGTGACCTCGGTGCTTTGTAATGAATTTTTGAATTCCAAAGTACGTCTGATTGCAGGTTTAGTCATTTACAAAATGATATGTTTTTTCACAGCATGTCAAAATCTCACGGACCTGCAATCTGGACAGCCAATTCCCAGTTCACACTGTGCGCATAGGAGAAAGTGCGAATCTACAATGAACCATAGGGAGGCCAACAAATAGTCCCTAGAGGACGGAGCTACTTTATTAGTTGGAATAGCATTGTTCTGGCTTGTTGTCAAATTGGGATCGAAATAACTAAGCCGCTTATTTGGCTATTCATTACTCAAAATCGCGTCCTAACGAGGAACTAGACATGTATGGTTTGTCGGACAAACCGAGGCCTGTTCCAAGAATTAGAGTTCAATTGTTCGACGCCAGATACTTGCTGCCAATGCTTTTATTTCATGAGTTCACTTAATTTTCCTTAATTATCTGTTTTTCAGGGACAACGACCGTTTGATTGTTATGATTATTTTCAGATTACCCTTCTCCGAGGAAGCCGCCTGTTGGGACACAACGGCAAAGTCATCTCTGATAAACAGTCTGTACAGGGAAGAAATTGCGATTACATTTCACATTAAAGGACCAATTTGTTTTGAAAGATGATTAACTCTGACGATGGTACCATGGCTTTATCCAAACATTACTATTTTATTGTCATGCAAAATGGCTGGGAAACTTTGTGGAAGTCACAGATATGCTCTGCAATGAACATAGCTGTTTGGTTGCATCTGCGAAGACGAAGGCTCAGTCAATGCCTGTCTTTGTATTTGCATTAAAAAGGTGCAAAAAACGGAGTACTTTATGGGAATCTTCATACCTTATGTAGCGCGAGTGAAACAAGCAGATTTTATGTTTTGCAAGATATTTAGTCTGGTTGCGTCCCGCCGTTGAGAACAGAGTTTTACTACTACCTTTCACCGTCTTCCTTACCCTCCAGAACGTTACAATGTCCGCTAGAATTTTAAGCATCAACTACCTGGCTTGCTCACTGACCTGGATATTTGTACACTCCGTAAATAACTTATTTTGCTCGATATCATTGAAAGTAGACACAACCACTTAATTCGCTTGTATAGAGCAATACGGTGTTTGCTCAGGATACAAAAATTGATGTCACATTTCGTCAAGATTCTTGACAAGCCTGTAAAACTCTCAATTTAGTATTTCTAGCGGACCAGTTATGAAAATGGTTATTAGCATTATGGAATCTTATTTTTTTTAAAATCAAACTCCCTAGTCTTTGAGTAGAAAGTGTGGATTCGTTAATGGGAGCTTTTGCATGGAGGAGGATATCTTCAGCGGCAAATCCGAATAGGCAATGTTTAGCTCGATAATCCACTCGGAAATGTTTGTTTACACATTTCTCATCCTAGAGTCCAGAAAATGGGACTTAATCCCTCCTGGAGCAATAAACTTCTCCACCCGTTAATTCCTACCTCACCATTCACTTTGAACATTCGAGCACCCTAAACCTAAATGAAACATGCAAAGCAGTAAATCCTGCCTAAATTTTGTTTTCGAAATTTGGCAATTTGTTTATAAACTGCCTAGCTCCTTTACGCGCAATCACCGCCTCTTCGTTTCACATAGATTATTAAGTACAGTGCTTGATTGGCTTTCTTCATGCAGAGTATTGCGTGAATTGCGCAGCGTTCTTTAGTTGATCCGGACTTACCACACAATTGAAAATTGGAGAACACGAGCACACCCAACACCGATGGTGTTTCTAAAATGGGGTGTACAATTTCGGTTGAAACACAGCATAAACTGTGCATTACTGAAGGTGTGTTTGATGCAAAAGATTTTACTGGCCCAAATGGTTTGGTTCGGCATAAATGACAACAATAAGTCAATGCTAATGTCAAGGAATGCATAAGAAGTTACCATCTCCATACACATATCTTGCAGAAACGCCATGTAAAATCCATCGTCACACCACATGTTATAACTTTGAGGTTTAAACCCATGTGTATTAAAACAGTTTGAGATTCCACTGTACGCTTCTTAGTTTTTAGCGAAACGTAATCGCCTGACGCAGAAAGAGACCGGAAGCACGAAGAAATTTTGAAGTGTCATTTAAGACTACATGCTACGAGTGAAGTCGCTTTTGGCTGAAAAGCCGAAAAGCACGATACAACTGTTTATCGAAAGTACATATCCGACTTATCCTTCGATCTTACTACACCACGATTGATAGCCTTGTTACGTGGCCATAAGTGACTGAGTTTAACAGTTTATAGTATCTATATCTATACGTTTTTCTCGATGACAGGGAAAAGGGCGTGTAAATTCACATTTCCCAGCATAAAACTGGTTATATCATATCAGCTAAAGCAGATCCGATCCGCGCCACTTTCAATGACTAAGTTTGCGTGCCTAGACAAGATTCCTCCTATTAGTGAACAACAACAAAAAGATGTGCCCTGCATAAGTTGTGCCATAAATCAGATCAGTAATGGAATCGCCTGGATCTACAACGCGTCTCCTGAAAACTGCATGCCGAATCTTCTGATTCCTACCCATTTTCACACTACTGACGACTGACGCGTTCACATGGTCATGTACTGTCTACAACGACCGGGGATGGACGCTTTCCCACAAGCGTTGACATCCCGTAGTGATTAAGATGTGGTATTAGGTTTGTTGAAAAAAGAGTGATATACATACTGCTTGCAAAAATTTCAGCAACTATTCGAACCGTGTGCGTTCGCTTTTTCTTAGAATTTTATTTAACTACTTAATCATAGGGGAATCTTTCCTCTCATCAAGGAGCATGGATTAAAAGGCCACAAAAACCAATCAGAAACACGTTTTCTGACAAGCCAATTAAGGACCTCAGTGTTTTAGAAAAGGCCTACTTTTTCCTGCCGCGTATACTTTACTCATTGACTCGCCCTTTGATGAAATGTTCACTTGTTCTGCCATTATCTATTTAACAGATTTGAGAAATTCCCTTTTGTTTTGCAGAAATAAAAGTGGTTATACCAGCCGTTATAGTAGGAGTGTTAGATGTGTATGTTTAAAAACCTACACATGCAGGCTTACACTGCTTGTTTTTTCCACTTCTCTTTGAAGTTTTCGCTACCTGAAATTGATTGGATACTGAGGGATCCCGATAGCCCACTAGGTTTTCTCTGAGTTCAGCGAGATAAAAGCATTTTCTAGAAAAACCAACTGATATCTTCTGTAACTTTGTCATACAGTGTGATACAGAATGCGTTAAGTAGCACAAAGTCAATACACAAAATTTGCAGAATGGTTTGCGTACTGAATAATTTCAATGACTGAAAGAGTTTAATACTTCTGCTTTTTATTTTGCGATTAGCGGAGAGCAAATAAAATTGATGACGGCTAGTCTTCGGAATGCAGTTTGATGGAAATGTAACGGGAATGTTTCAAAAACTCCCGAAATCTGCACTATTTCATAAAATTTGGATGGTAGCTGCAAATAGGAAGATGCAAATGGTTCCCTCCGGATATGTCTTTTGATAGACTCAATATTAGAGCGTCGACCTTTTACTTATCCTTGAGCCAAGTGCAAGAAAAATCAGGCGAATAGGTGAACTGCAATTGTTAACAGCACTCTTATCTTTGGTCACTTTGCGCTGTAGCATACGGTGCATTCACATTTCCCCCACTGGGATTAACCGTCAATCAGTCCGTGGTCCGGGGCGAGTAAACATACAGGGTTGATAACTAACAAATAGCACAACCTCTCCTGTGGCTGGTGGAACTGTTCCGTAAGTCTAGCAGTATTTCCCAATCATTCTATCAGCGACTGAGTTACCATTATCAACTGAACTTGTTTTGGACCGTTTTGGAGGGGCAACTTTTCCTTGAGAGGCAATGAGAGTCCGGATTTACCAAAGATGATATACGATAATCAGAAATATAGAATGCTGCGGCCAAATACTGCCTCGGTCTCCATCAATGAGGGTAAACCACAGATGACATGGTCGAACAACGTGTTCGTCGATAGTTAAGTAGCACCCAAAGTTGCGGAGATGCAATCCTGCAATCAATAGATATCCACATTACTATGGGTCAAAGCGAACCACAACCGTCGACTTCAAATCACATGACAAAATGCATCATCACTTTCATAGAGAGGAATTTTTGAATGTTTTGGCAAAGGACTCTTGTCAACTAAAAGCCAGTGGTGGTTTATTTGAAAATGATCACTGTGACGCAGATAAGCGCACAGATCACTTGGTCGCGCAACGATTAGTTTAAAGGTCCCTGTGGTTCTGAGAGAAGAAAGTTCCAGGCTTTTTTGCAAAAGTAATCCTTTGCTTAGGACACCGTCGATTTAAGAGCAATGTTTCATTTGCTTGTGACTCTTTTGCTTGAAACGTGTGTTAACGGCTGCCAAAGTGAGTGGTCGCGTTGATATGGCGTCTCTTAGATTCAGTTAAGTTTTGAGCGGTTCGCGCACCAAAGAATGTTTCGGAAACCGTCATATCACCACATGCCACAACTCTACCGGATCAAGGCTCTAACTAGGACTGCGACTGTCTAGCCGTTTGTCAGTAATCTGATATCGATATTTCTTGCTCAATATTTTCAGATGACCCGAAAGTATCTCCAGTGTTCGAGATAGATGACGACGTGTAATTGCAGCAGGAAAAACTGGAAAACGTCATTATTCTTCCCGACCGTTGCCAGTTTGCATCAGCTTCTACAACTGTCACCTTGTTCAGAGTTGTAACTTCCAACCTCTTGATGTTTACCGGATCCATGAACACTTACTGTGTAATGATTGATGGAGATTAGGGAATCTCCGAGATTCCAAATCTTGAACCGGTGGAAGACATCTAAATTAAGAGTGCTTAAGCGACTAGACTTCCGAGATCCATAGGGAATTTGTTTCACTGGTCATTGTTATGCATACTTTGATGCTGACAAATCAATCGATAACTATTTTAATCAGGAAACGCTGAAGTAGTCGTCATACTGTACCTCTGACAAGGACAAAACACCTGCATTGTTTTGCCATTAAGAGACCCGAACTCTTGACTGAGGTTCTATTCTTATATATATATATATATTATATACATTACGCTGTCATGTGGCGCACGAGAAGGATAATACTTGGTACGATAAGACGAATGAGTCGGCAATTAGCCTTTGTCAGGCCGGACACAGTGAGCTGGGAATGGGTCTTAATGTTAGGTAATAACGAGATATTATTTATAATAGCACTAAGTCAAGTATAGTAGATAGCAACTGATATACTAGAGCAAATTGCGTTTTATTACTACCAAGATGACTACCAATCAATGGTTACTGTATACTCAGCATACCAGCTAGGAGGTCAAAGCTACGAAATCTGGTAATTGTAGCAAAGTATGGCGTCTATGACGAACATTATTTCGCCCAGCTTATCAGGGTTATTCATTTATCGAGTTCAAATGAATAACAGCCAAATCCAGCCTGCGTCTTGTTAGCAAATATTTTGTTGCTACAATAACTGATGAGCTGATTTTAACAGCATTTGCAACCTGAAAAGTAAAGTGTGTTTCCAAACCGTCGGATATTAAATGTGATTCTGTACGTTTTGGCACTTAAGTCTACATCAGCCGGTCGAACTTCGCTGTCCTCAGTCATTTCTTCAATACTAAAAATTTGAGTGCTATGCCATGTTGGGCTGCTGAGGATTAGATAGGTAGATAGGTAGGTAGATAGATAGATAGATAGATAGATAGATAGATAGATAGATAGATAGATAGATAGATAGATAGATAGATAGATAGATAGATAGATAGATAGATAGATAGATAGATAGATAGATAGATAGATAGATAGATAGATAGATAGATAGATAGATAGATAGATAGATAGATAGATAGATAGATAGATAGATAGATAGATAGATAGATAGATAGATAGATAGATAGATAGATAGATAGATAGATAGATAGATAGATAGATAGATAGATAGATAGATAGATAGATAGATAGATAGATAGATAGATAGATAGATAGATAGATAGATAGATAGATAGATAGATAGATAGATAGATAGATAGATAGATAGATAGATAGATAGATAGATAGATAGATAGATAGATAGATAGATAGATAGATAGATAGATAGATAGATAGATAGATAGATAGATAGATAGATAGATAGATAGATAGATAGATAGATAGATAGATAGATAGATAGATAGATAGATAGATAGATAGATAGATAGATAGATAGATAGATAGATAGATAGATAGATAGATAGATAGATAGATAGATAGATAGATAGATAGATAGATAGATAGATAGATAGATAGATAGATAGATAGATAGATAGATAGATAGATAGATAGATAGATAGATAGATAGATAGATAGATAGATAGATAGATAGATAGATAGATAGATAGATAGATAGATAGATAGATAGATAGATAGATAGATAGATAGATAGATAGATAGATAGATAGATAGATAGATAGATAGATAGATAGATAGATAGATAGATAGATAGATAGATAGATAGATAGATAGATAGATAGATAGGTGGATAACTACCTCCTGACCAAGATCACACAAATGTGCACTAGCACTGTTCTCAAGCAAAGGCCTTTTTGGCCACTCTTTTAGTGTAATCAGCTGACCTGCATTTAATTCCTTAGACGATTTAAATCCTCCAACTTATAATGCAGCTTAGATTAACGAACCACCCAAAGTCGGTGGAACACCAAGAAGGATGGTACATCACCTCGATTTTGCTGGACAGTCCTGGTCTTTCATTAAATACAACATTTTCACATCAATTCGGTTTTAATAGGCAATTCAGCTGAAACCCAGCTGAACCTCTCGTTTATAACCATCTTCAGATTAGTGCCAAAAATATCACATCGAATTGGTTGGTTGGCAAATTTTCTACTCAGATGTAGGCAGAAATTCCCCTTCTCAGATGCATTAGGATAAAGCAAGTTATGTAGATGCATTCGTTCCTAATGAAGTACCGGTTTTCAGCTAGTTACAGCTTTTTGCAGGCAGAATTCTTTCTCCAAATACCGCCGTCTGCAAACCAAGCTCCCAGTTACATCAAATGAGCAAACAACCGCCCGACATTTGAGTGATGAATGAGTGCGCTGAAGTGGAATATTTGTCCACGCCCGAATGAACGACATCGATTTCACATCTATCGAATTTCACGGACGGCTTGTGCAATCAAATGCAACAACTATTCGACAAAATAGCTAGGCCTGAAGTCCAACATCAAATAACCTCCAGCTTTTTTGCCTGCTTGCAGGGAGACAGAAACGAGTATACCGCTTTCGGAGACCGGTTATTTCTGCTATGTAACAAGATAACAGGTGTCAATTGTTTTTTAAGCACTAGAATTCACGTAATGGCGATGGTGAAAACGTTCAGGCAGCAAATAACACGTGTATGGTTGAGCTTTAATTACTCTTGAGTTTGGTCTCCGAAGGCGCACCCCAGAAAATGCGTGAAAATGTTGTTTGCTCTTGTCTTGGGATCAAAAATGTTATTACCCTACATATTTTATAAAGTCGTGAGAGTTGTCCTTCTAAGTAGGCACCAACTAAAGATGCGCAGTAATGCTATGATTAAGCAATAGCTAAGCGTATGTCCGTCATTTAGCGTAAAAACAGCAACTTTAGGCTGTACTTGTTTGTTGTCTGTGGAGAGCGAAAACGGTGGTTAGAAGAAAAATCGTTAAATGCAATGCAGAGTGACGGCGAAAAGATTAAACTAGAGAAACTAAAATAACACTTAGTCAACATGCGATAAACAACGCTGAGTAGGTATACGGTGGCCAATGATTGTCACAGTCTGCAAATCCGGCCGAACCTACGGGCAATAACTTAGTAACTTAGCCTAAACGGCGAAAAGGCCAGTCCAGCCTACCCTAATATAATCGTTCCTCATTTATTGTGGAACAACTAAGAAGAATTAGTTTTTACGCCGCTATCACTCACCCAGATTTCTTCCTGTTTTCAATGGAAGAGAAATAACAAACGCTTGAGTTTTACACTGAAGGCAGCTCTTCATCAGGCACATGCATGGTGTTAAGATGAATTCGGGCCCTGGTTCTCTAAAGTTCAGCGCAAGAGCATTCAAGTGACCTGTGACTCGCCAAATCTGCTCACTCTGGTTGGTCAATTATCAGATTCCTCCACAGCAGTCGAGTTTGACTGATCCTAAAATATCACAACTACGTAAAAGTAAAAAGGGGTTTCGTTCTTTTTATCCTAGCGTTTTCAGTTGGAAAAGCCCATCGGCATTTATAATAGTAATAATAAGTTGGCAAATTTTTTGCTGATTCTATTCGCAATCTTTGTGAAAAATGAAAGGAACAAAAACAAAAACAATAGTATATAAATTCAGGTAGAGAATTTGCTTTTAATTACCCTCTTGCAAGGATTCTAGAGAAAACACCAATTTAAAGACGCATTAAGTACAGATAATCCAAAGGTAGCTTTCGTACGATCGCACGCGATAATGCGAATTTTTGTCACAATCGGATATTGGCGCCAGATGATCACACTGCTATTTTCATGATTGTGTTAGGCATAAATGAATATTTTGGTCAATCTGTTTAAAAACGATGCTAGAACCATCAGTACTCAAATGACGTCGACAGGTGCCACTCAAACTTATACAATGCGCTTTAGGGGGATTGCCACAAATAAATTGGGTAAGCTGAACATCCTCAACATGCGTGGCACAAAAGCTATACCACAAAACTAATTCGGTCGAGGTTTAATTTGTTCGGAATCTACTTCAGGAACCCCTTCGCAATTGCGCAAAGAGTTTTTCCTTTCAGCTGTCTTCTTTATTGAGAGTAAATTATAACTAACCGCCAGAGAAGTATAATAGATGAGGTTAACTTGCTGTGTTATTTCATACGTTAATATTGCGTTAAAAACATGCTATCTTTATAATAAATGTATTCCAGGGTAGATTACAAAAAATTTTATGAGGAAAATTAACCTACGAAAGTTTGCGCGTAGGAAAGCTTCCACTTTGAAACCGACATTTTCCCGAAACAATTTAAATGACCAACTGTAAATCATAAACATCAAGCAGTTTGCTACTGCATAAAGCAATCATGAATTTAGTGCCCGCTTTTGTTGCGTTTTGCCTGGACTTATGTTTATAAATGTACGCTTACGAATACCTTACCTGTGCTAATATGTATGAGTTTAAGTCTGTAGAATTTGACCAGACACCATACACAGTTAGCTGAAAAACACCAGTCACACGGTCACTCAGTTTTTGAAAGCATTGTAACAAGACTGTGTGGAAAGGAAAGGCCTATGAATAAAAAATGGCGCGTATCATTGATATTACTGTTTATAAACTACAGAAACAGGATCAGACGAGAGTAAGTTAGAATCATGATGTATTTTCAATTCTCTTAATCCATTTTTGCAGTTCTGAGTTTCGAAGACTGCTAAAATGTTAACTAAAACAAAGATATTCGTGTTTTATGGAGCTTGATGGTGTGACAAGATACTCACAGTTCGCTGTTCCTGTGTGAGGTTAATCCAGATAGGTTAAGCACACTAGTCTTCTGTTTAGAAGTGTAGGGTGATTTCGACCTACAGTGGAGTTGAAACACCCTACCGTGATGTTACTGAGTAGGGTTTTGAAGGTGAAAACAAATTTACTTTTCGTCCGTCAAGCCAGCATCAAATGTAAATTTAATATAATCAATAGTCCCGTGAGTGTATTCTTTGGCAAGAATTAAAACCCGTTTTTCGATTGCTGAAAGCTAAAAGTTTTTTTTTAAATTTTGATTAGGTAGCCTCCAACGCCACTTATTTGCGTTTCTACCAAGGGAATTGTATTCGGCAGCTCAGGCTATTCCACCAGCTAGTTGACGGAGAGGACGGCGACCCACACCTTGTCTATCGAACAACCTCTTCGCCAATGCTTTTACCCTAATTAGGTTCAAAACGTGGCTTTTCCACTGGGAACAACCAGTCGTTTGGCCACGACATAGACGAGCATTTCTAGGCAACCGTCCTTATCTACTGCCGTATAGGTGTTATCCGTCGTTAACTACAATGCGTGTGTCTTTTCAGTTAATCTAGTAACCTATCGGTGAAAAAGGTCTTAAATAACTAATCAGTGTAGCAAACAGCGTTGCACATTTGCTCCATTATTTTTCTCAGTGAATCAGCACTGGGACAAAGAAAAGGGCAAAATTTTTCATCGAAAAAATAAGAATTTCTGAATCGAAGTTTGCATTTTATTTTTACTCTTGAGATCAAAATACTTAAGATAAACCATAGTATTTTTCTATGGTGGAGACTACCGAATATGTCTTCTACATCTTGTTGCATGCAAAGCATGTGAAAAAGCAATCACTACTCGGTCAACGAAAAGGAGTCCCGGTTTCGAGATTGGTCATAGAAATTGATGACCCTTTGAACCTGCACCTGAGCGAAGCCGTTAGGTTACTTAGCGAACGAGATGCTAACATACACTTAAGATTTTTCGATTCTAAAAGTTAAAACGCAAAAACGGTCAACAAATAGCTGGTGACAATGACTAACAAGTTACGCGGACACGTCTGGAAGGTGAGTCATTCAGGGTTCGCTATCATTGACTTTTGCGCACATATATCAGCAGTGTCTCGCTCCATGATAGAATCTGGGCTTGAATGGCCAAGCAGTGTGAGAAAAATGTACTTTAGATTTCACGATGATGCTTTCCTGGTATTTGGATGGCAATTTCCAGATTTCTGCCTCACTGCGAGTAGAAAAATACGTCAAAATTTCCTTAGTGGTTGATCAGGAAAACAGGTGTTACCATGACTGGACAGACTGAACCATGCTGACAGACTCACGTGACGTTTACATGTTCTCCAACACTCAATGTGATGGATTTATTTAGGTAACGGCACGATGTTTACGCAGTGAAAAGATAAGACTAAAGCTGATGAGCTGAAATCAGATATAATCTACTGACGGTCGCATTTTGATACTACTATCTGCTAAAAGCTTAGTCACTAGGACATGTCAGAGTTCACAGTTTCCTGTATACACTTGCTGAAACTCTGAATTGCGTTAGAATTCTACTACTACCGCCAACTTTTAATTTCTCATATGTTGTTTCTTCTGTTTTACCAAACAAATGTTGTATTTAATCAAGCGTTTAGCTGGTTGGAACACGGAAGTGATCACTTTTAATCTCAAAGTTTCGAATGCAGGTTGGAGTTAAGAAAGCACTCTTTGAGCCACTGATTTCAAATCCCACGGTCGAAAAAAATGGGTCTTTTCAATCGAATTTTACCTGTAACAAACTGTATGTCATTACTTTGCAGTATGATTAAGGCTAGAAAAACCACGCTGTTATTTCTGATATTCCTGCCTAGGGATCTCATCTGACGCCCGTTTCTTCCATTTCCTTTGTTGAGCTGTCTTCAGCAAGCACTATTTCACATGACTTGGGCATTTTCTCTGTCTACTTGCCTGGCTTTTGAAAAAATTCCGTAAGTCCTTACGATGGAAAATGTTGAAAATCTAATGTCCTGGTGTGTAATTTGTATCAACGGAAATATCACCCAGTGTATTTGGACGAAGTTGCGATAATATTCCCTCAACATTGTCTCGAATCTAGCTGGTCTTAGCTTTCTTGCACACTTAATGACGTAATAACGCAAACGCTAAGAAGCATAGGTATATATGGCCAGATCACATCATACTGTTTTCATATTGTCTTCTTCCCAAAATGTCTGTGTTGACGTAAGACACGCAGATTTCAACACGGGCTGTCTGAATCTCCCTAATTCGTGTGAAATTTATATACCAAAATAATTTCTTATCAGACATGTCATTAGCTGTGTCAGTTTGCACGTGGAGGGAAGCAGTGTACCATACGACCTACCATATGCCATTGTGTTCCCACGCATATCAACGTTCTGTTATCATTTATGAAATTGTACGCCCTACATTCTAACTGACAGCAAATAAGCTGTCTGGATTATTCCTCACCTTTAGTGTTGGTTGAGGCAAGAAAACTGGGCGAGCTCTATAATTAGGATGCTAAAGTTTCAGAAACGCAGCAATCCTGATACAGTAAAGGGGACCAAACAATTGGGTGTAAAATATTCAATCATATGGTACTCTGATCCTCAAGTTACACAGTTCACTTAGTAGTTGAGTTGGGGCTTATAGTTCTTCTACATAAGAACGCCAAATTGATGCTACTTAACCAAACACTGCTTTGCCAAGATAAAAGTAGTTAAACATTATAGGCAACGTTATTTTTCGCATTCCACTGTTCTCGTTCTCTGTCTCCTTAAAATTTATCGTGTTGTTAAGACAGTATCCATTCAATAGCAGAACAAGTAATGGCTGTTCAATTTACCTCACATCAGGTGTTCGTGTTTAATTGATGCGATTCCTGACAAATTAGGTTCTGTTAGGCGCCGCATCCATAGTGTTAAGCAGTTTGTAATACACAAGGACATTTGCTAGAGAGCAAAAATTAGCACTGGGAATGTATTAATTTCCTAACATTTTCACCAGACTACTTGTCCACTGGGGTCTAATTTCTGACGATCACTTGGTTTAACAATAACTAAGTCCGGCTGAACTATCCGGCAGATTATCGAAACTTTCCTGAGGAACTCGGAGGTTTTGGACAAGTGGTCTGCGACTTTGTATTTACCACAGTGTTGTCACTTGTGACTTCCTTGCTGAAGTCAGTAGATGAGCTGAAAAACCTACGTCTTCTTCACACCTGTCCTGTCTTCTAAACAAAGCCGCTGCACATTGAAAAATGTAGTAATTTCCTTACCCTCCGATTTGGTTAGCGATGCACGCCGGCCGCGTCTAAACGCATCTAAACTCGTCAACGATGTAGTTTGGACGAAATGAGTTCTACGTTATCGATAACCTGCAATTTTTGACGCAGGTTGTTTGATAGAAAATTATCATCTAGACTCCTCTTTGTCTAATTTCAAAAAGCGCTCAGATTCTAAGGTTCATTTCTAATGGGAAAGTGGATTTCTTTCTCTAAACACGTAAATTCGTTCGACTATTATTTTTTTTGCGGGCAAATCTTATTTATAAATTTGAAACCGGGTATTGTGCAGCTGGTATACACACTGATTTCGGTCATATAAATACACAATGACCTTAGTACCGGCTTGTTCAGTCCTCTTTTTCTCAATGACACGATGACAAGTACAATAAAACACGTGCAGTACCAAGAGTAATGTTGCTCTACTATAAAGCAGCGTTCCCTGTCGGCCTAAAGCTATCAGGCTTTTGACCCCTTCGCCGCAGTGGTAGAATGCCCATAGGAAATCTAACATTAATAGTGCTTCATTTTTCCCATTATTTTGGGGTCTTAGCGGTGAACACTCAATTTTTTGGTGTTGAATCACTGCTTATGTTACAGATGTCTCAAAATCGTTTCCTTTGTTTTATCTTTTGATACAATTCATTGGCCTTTTACTTAAAAATGGCTATTATAACATGGAAAAGATTTGAAATGGGTAAATAAACGTTCGCAGATGAAGCACGCAAAAGATATAACATATCACAACTTATCAGCGTTGAAATATTTGTAAACTTGACCGTAAAATAACTCCTTACAGTCCCCTGGAAAACCACTCTAAATTTTCCCTCAGATTGCACTTCCGCGCGGTGTCAGGTATATAATAAATTAACACCGAGCGTTTAGGCACAGGCTTGTACAGATTTAACAAGCAAAGTACAAGATCCACCTTGATGTGTCAATTCGGTTGGGTGAACTTATCTCTTGCATTACTCTAGCTTAGTGCGTGTTCTGCTGTCATTCGTCTGGAGACGAAAATGTGAAGACAAACGTACCTGAATAGGATCAGCATGTATGATAATCACCATGGGTGGGTGTCCTATTGTGCTGGTTACAACTTAATTTGTTCTGTTAGCTTAAGCCGTTCACATATCTTCGAGCACAATCCAAATGAGTAAAAGTGTGGTTTGTTTACCCTCAGTTATCGTGTTAGTTTACATATGTTAAACTGTGAAGGAACTGAAAAATTAATCTACATAGAACTATTAAAGTATGAAATGATGCATTAGCATTCGTTCACCTGTCCAGGGACCTTTATTGCGCATTACCGCAATTTGCATTAGATGTATTTTCTCTGTGGTGCCTGCACACTTCAGTTGGTGGTTAGGATTCACCCTAAACCTCAGTTTGTCTTCGCAGACCACAAGTAGCCTTATCTCACTCATGTAACATCAGTTCAATTAGCTGCTGAAAAATATTCTGAGGCTGTGGTGGTTGACAAATCACCTTGCTGATGATACATGTCTATTTCTCTTACAGGTTATAAACTACTTGGTTTACGATGCACACGGGAAAATGACACATGCTGCCAAAAATGTCAGTATACTCGATTTGCTCCGATATGTTTCCCAAAAACGTGATGAGAGATGATAGAAATGCACTCACGCCGTAAAATGAATATCGAATCTTTAGACATTGGATTAGCTCACGTTGTGTTATTTTGATTAAATGTTGCTGACAAAGTAGCGAATTGTATTCAATGTCCACTAGTGTTTAGACACTATTTGAGGACTAGAGAAAAACCCGTCTGTGGTTTAATGAGAGGAGTCGTTAACTGCGGTCATTCTGTGAATCATCGCAACCGAAATGTCATTCTTGATATTGTCTAATATTTGTCGAATTTCCTATTATTCTGTGTTGCGTTGAAAACGAGTAGTTTACATTTATTGTTTTGGGATCCTCCAAACGGACCGGATAATTATTTCTCTTTCTCGGATAACTAGGTCCGAATAAACGTTACATTAAGATTTTGTTTTTTCAAGTGTATGAAAAGTGACTTCCTTGTAAAATGTTCTTTCTGTATACCAACTACTGGTCTCAAGCGTGTTACACACATCTAGTATGAATCAATTCCGCACCGCTGACCTGATTTCTAGACAGACAACTAGCAATTTGTCAACTGGCAAGTAGACTGGATATGGTGCCATCATCCTTGGTCGAACTGATGGTGACTTTCCTGGTACCATCCAGAGAAATTTCCAGAAGAGTTGTGGAGCGCTTTACCTTCTAAAAAGCCACATATATTTTCTAAAAAAGTTTTAACCAAGCTTTTTCCTACGAATCCAGCTGTGAGAACCTAAGTTCACAATGAAAATAAAAACATTTGGGCAAAACACGAACGTGCAGACATCCGCTAATGGGCAACTGGTGCGACAGATTTTTGGTTTCATCATTGGACTTTTTGTTTAGCCACATACAGCACATTTAACTCAGTATTATGGTGTTGGTCGCAATTTGTGAATGTTTATTTGAAACAAACTCGCTACTCACAGTATGCTTAATTCCAGACGTTCGGGATTGATGAGCCAATCTACTAAAAACTACAACGAAATCAGCTAAGTACGTTGAAATCTACATTCATTTGGGGACAGTGGGGCGTTTCTGTGAAGCTGATTTGTACGTGCCAGTTGTTATTTACAAGTACGCGCGGACGACCCGCCCATAATCAATCTGCAGAATGAAGTAAAACAAAACACCAAAGGTTACCAAATGTTTAGCGTAGTGCCACTGAGGTCACCGTCTTATTACATATCTCCGCCTGGAATTTAGGATCTTATAGCCATAAATATAAACGTATTCTGACATGGTGACTGAATACGTCTGAATTTATACAATGTGTGCAAACCTGTAGCTGTTCCGAAACAGCATGCAGCCGGTGTGCGGGGCATTGATACACTAATCGAAATTATTGAAGGATTGATACGAATTTCCGGCATATGTTCCACAGGTATATCAGGCACACTTTGTGTGCGACTCTCCTTTGAAATACTCTAGTAACTCCTCGGCCATATGACGTATTTATATTAGCCCCCCAGTAGCCGCCAAACAGTTCAGGCAATAAATGCTTTGGGACGTTATGCCCCAATTCATGTGGTGGACGATGTTTACAGGCCTAGCACCGAATTACAAAATCAAACTTCATCAGTTTTTTTATCAACTCTAACTTGAGTGATTTTTATTAAGTGTTCCTATCCTTGATAAAGGTTCCATAATTTCCATATCCAACACGCCTCCGGAGGTGACGAAAAAAACAATGTATTTTTATGATAGTGAGAGATCCAGTATCCAAAATCCTCCACAATAAAGTCTTCTAATCATTGGGTGGCTCGTTTCCTACTATTGCTTCCAAAGGACGTGATCTGCCTCACTTCAGTTTCCATTTTAAGTAAGCTGCGTACAATTGTAAAACCTGTTTAATATATTCTGAGCAAAAAGCAGACTGGAAAATATGCTGTAAATTATGGTGCTTTTACTGAGAGTTGCTAGTTTATTATCCAGTTACTTTGTTTTCATAGACATTTCCATTCGGACTCCACCTGTTCAATTCAAACAGAGTTTCTTTGGATCCACGATCAAGTTGTCAAACACCGGCTGCATTTTACCTGGCGCTCACTCTCCATCCCCCATAAATCGATAACTTACCCTCATTAAGCTCTAGACCTGATAAGTCCCGCGGAATTTTTAACTTACTTAAAAGGGCTATTGATGTACTAGTCTTAAGTTCAAATATGATGGAAGAATATTTCTCACGACCGATGGCAAGAAAAACAAATCCTTGAGTCTTGGATTGCGGTGTATAATAAATCCGTATTTATGTTTCATTTGTGCGAGGGAGTTGTGACTAGATTATCAGCTTAATTCAATTCTCATACCCACAATACGTCCGCTAATATTTCAATGGAGATTAGCAAATTCCAAAGGTTCTTTTGCATACTATAAATACCACGAAATTCGCGCTTGGAGAGATGTGTGTGAAAAAATGACGGACCTAACTAGCACTACAATAATTCGTCACCAATGTCACTTACCATATTTATAAACTTGCCTCCACGCAATGGTGACTAAATTCTCCAGGTAACAAATGCATCCTTGCAAGGCACATCGTCAAATGAGATATCCTGACCCCCGATATTTCACGTCATCCTTACCCGCAGAACAAAGATGGCGTTACCTGTACGTTAATGCTACCTTAACTGACAGTAGAAATAAATGAGGTATAACAAGTATATATATTGTACTCCTTGGTATTTGAGACGAATCTTCGGCTACGTCACCTGTTATGGGATGAGTGAACACTTGGATGTACGCATTCTTCTTTTCGTTTTTCATTGCATCGCGAAAAAAATTAGGACATGTCGTTCAAAATTCTGTCCTGCACGTGGCTACATATAAGCCGCGAATAGACGAGCCAGTCGAAAAAAGTCTCTGGTCATAGAACATCAGACTTTCTTTAATAACTGCAGAAAATGACTGTCTACCAGTAAAAAAGCGCCAAATCAGTGGCGTGTATAGGTATTGTTTGTCTTTGGTCTGGTTTAAGTCTCGAGTAAATCGTTAGAAGGCGTGTGCCAGACAAAACTCCAGTTTTAAAGCAGCCGTGTGACAGTGCTTCTTGCCATACACTACACAAATTTCCCAACACAAAACAAAGACTATGGTATGTTTTAACATTTGCTATCCTTTTCCCATACTTCAACAGATACGTTGGGGGAGGAAACAGTTCACTGCAGTTCACAAAAAGCTATCATGAGAGGGAGTTTAAAACCAACAAGTAAACGGAATTACCGCTGTATGATGACCATAATTCAAACGAAAAACGGTTAATTAGTTATACACATGTTGCGCCCGGTTCTCTTCGGATGTTCAGTTAAACCACATTCGCAGGCAAATGTATGTCACTGGTGTGATGATGTCAAACAAATTGTACAAATTCACGGGGAACTAGCGCTTTTACGTCTGAAAATTTTGAAATGACTAGAAAAGCTGCTGAAGAGTCTTCAGCGACCTTATGAGTAGTGCATTATGTATATACATATATCGCGATATCTCGAATATCGTAGCAACTGGAACATGAGGCAGCCTGGTGCAGCACATTCAGTTGCCTGAAAACATCACAAACGGGAGATTCAGCTGGGTTCCAGGTGATTGTCTCTCGAGACTAGAAAAGCTTTTTGTCGAAGTAAAGATGACCATTTTGAACAGTTCTTAAAGAACTCAGTACCATTGTACCTGATTTGAACACCAACCGAGAAATTATTTTTAATGGCTGGTGAATGTCACGTTATCACAGACTGAAAATTGTAGATTTACCATGACGCTGGTAAAGACCTTGTGTGTATGTCTGCGCAAGTTGATCAGGAGCCATATTTTATACCAAGTATATCCTACAAAATGCTTCCATTAAGTATACCTACTTTAAATTTTGGTCGGGTGTGGTAACCTTTCGTTTGGTTTCCATTGGGGAGAATGGCAGATCCCAACCCAAAATGAGAAAACACTTATAATTCTCAGACAAAGGTTTATTGGAAATTTTAATTGGCGCACGTAGGTCAATCAGTAGACAAAGTATTATTCGCGACTTGGACAATAGAATACAGTCTGCACGGTAACATAGTAGTATCTTTGTGGAAATGTGTGACACTTAAGGAAAGGTAGGATGGTTAAAAACAATAGTTCTGTTTTAAAAACGAGTTTTGGTAAGCAAGTAATTCTGTACAGAAACGGAATATCCTCAAGAGTCAGTGTGTTAATGTCATACATTGTACATCCGGATTGGTTGTGAACGAGATGTTTGAAAAGGTACATTTCTGCAAAGGAAGTAACAGTGCGGCGTTAAACAAAAAAGCATCCGAAAATACAGTAGAGTTTTCGTTTCA
Source organism: Clonorchis sinensis (assembly GCA_003604175.2). Lineage (NCBI taxonomy): Eukaryota > Metazoa > Platyhelminthes > Trematoda > Opisthorchiida > Opisthorchiidae > Clonorchis > Clonorchis sinensis. The sequence goes on along the minus strand of CM030369.1, from coordinate 68,678,883 downwards.
CTCTCTGATAAGGCAATAGGAAGAGGAAGGGTGTTATATTCTGCAACCCCTTTTTGCTTTTTGTATGCGGTAACCGAAATCAAATTTTCCACCTCTATTGGTGACGCCAACAACCAGTAATGTGCCTACTGAGCAGTCTGCTCGTTCACGGTGTTAGCCAGATAACGTCCGTTTTATGACAAATCTCCATTGTCGAATGTGTATTTCTATGGCATCCAGGCGCAAGTAACGCTTTATTCACTCCGACAACACAGATGTGTTTGTCACACGTTTATGCCATTGGATCTTTTGATACTAAACTCTAATTTTATTACGGACAAAGCCAAAGTTTTGAGATTCACCCGGTCCATACAGAGTTTTGCAGAATTTGCTTTTCAAGTTCAAGTGAAAGTAAAAAAGGTCTAGCTCATGGAAGCAAATGTACTTGTCATCCTCCAGCAAACGCTTACTTTAAGTTTAATTCGAGTCGCCTAGAAATAATGCTAACACAAAACTGTTATACTAATTGTAGAACAGTTGCACACCGGTAACAGCTATCTCGTCCAGACGCTAAATCGCTTCACGGATAAATGTAAACTAGAGAGCCTTCGGTCCCACTGGTAAACTCTGACAGTTACTTGGCTACAGCAATCACCCGACAGAGCATTCTCTTTCGAACCGCATGCCCGACTGTACATAAGAGGTTAGTGCCTGTCAAGAAGAATACCAAAAGTGTCCAACAAAGAGGTTCCTTTATACGTTTAGTGACTAGCAAATTTAAAACTTGCTCCAGAAAATAAATGCTTGGTTGCTGGGAAGCATCCAAATAGTATTGTTCCAGAAGGTTGCCTTCCGAAAATCCCTCTAAATATCCGATAGTACCTATCTCGTTATTTTATCACCTACGAGCTACCAGATCATCTACCCCCTTAGGTAAAATCATCGTGTTATTTATAACCTGTTCATTCTGTCGATCGTCAGTATGACGGCTTCCGATAACTGTACTTGTCACACTAGAAAAGCTCTCTTCGTCCAGCGATGGGTAAATCCGCAATTAGTGAAGGCAACGAACTTTCTCTCCTGTTTCTTAGATCATTCTTGTCTCCAACCTCTAGCCCTTTCTCGTAATTTTGAATAAAAAACTGGATTTGCGTGATAGCAAACTCCTAACAAATTTAGTCAAGGAATGTGACCATCTTCAACAGACGTTCAGAGCATCTAGCAGTGGCGGGTAAGTCTTTCGTAAATAGGGTTTGTTTTTACGTTTTGTAACTTCGTGTTTATTTAGAGATATTCCATTGCAAAAATTTTTTTAACCAAGTAGGAAAGGAGACGTCATTGAGAATTTTCAGGTGGTCTGTAATTTTCACTGGCTAAAATTTGTTCTTGAGTTGTTTGCGAGTCATCGCCCATTTAGTGAAACAAAATTTTGCGGTCGCACGAAACAGAAATGGTAAAGCGAAGTTAGAGCTATTCCAAAATACACTCGCGCTGTCAATCAACAATTCGCGGACAGAATTCCAAAATGAAGTGAATCTTCAAGGTGATTCATTATTTAGGTGGGTACTGGAAGACCAATCAGTCAACACCTGGCCTGTCATCTGTCCTTATCAATCAAAATCAAGAACAATTTTCTGATATCGTGCTTGGTATATTCACGTACTCTACCCAAGAAAGTCTCTTGGCGGGTAAAAACAGTCTTCGTCATGCTGTATTGGGATGCCAATGATAATGGTTGAGAAAAACTAAGTTTCTTCTTCTACATGTTATTATCATCATTACTCGGAAACTCTGCATTTGATACGTTTGCCAAATTATGCCACGTTATGTTCTGATTTCGTTTTATCCACCTTCAATTACTTTAGAATTGTGTGCCTCTGATCTGAGTTATGAAACATATGAAAAAGCAATACTAGTAACACAAATCACTTCAAAAAGTTGCTTTGTATGTCCTCGACGAAAGTGGTGATATTTCTATACATTGCCGCAATAAGAAACAATGCATATCTTCAAGGAAGCCTTCTGTAAAATTACCTAGGATGCAGGGGATGCCCTGTATTGGTTGGTTTCAATCCAAAATACAAAATGTCTGTTGGGTTGGTCATGCAAAAGCTATCCACTTGCTTGTCATTTCGCCGACACGAAAAACACTGTCTACGTAAAAAATGCGTTATTTTAGCACATCTGTGTGTCGTGGATTTGCAAACTGGGATATTCTCGCGTTATTAAATGATCTGTTTTGTTGCAGAACGCTCGCATTTGGCAGTACACGTTACGGTACAGTGCTCTTCTTGCTCGGGCAGACGTCTTCACGGAATTCCAAAATGTTCACATGACGAGATTATTACTTAGTGAAAGAATAACGTATATAAGTCCTATTGGACATCTTCAGCTGTGGAGAAGAGAAATTTTGTTTTTACACGGGCGTTTTATAAACACCGTTAATGAGAGGATGATAAACGTTTTCATTTCGTTTGAAGTGAATGTTACAGCTATTCAGTACCGGGACACATCCATGGTTCATACGTGTCACATAAAATGACAAAAATTTGCACTGAGTTTCAGTCCCTGTCTCCTGGGTCAAGTGGAACTGGCCTTGTTTTCATGCGGATGTGTGAAAGCGAAGACTTATTATCATGTAGCACCAAAAAAATTATTACTTTAAGCGTTTACCACTGAGTTCTATTTTAAGTGAACCGGCATTGTATCGCTTCGATTCTGTTATGTCATATGTGTCCAAGACATAAGACCTTTTGAAATGACACTAAGCAAGTTGATCTGGATCAATGCCACATGGTTTTTCTAATGTGATTTCTTCTCGTAAGTAGAACAGCAAGTGTTTGTGGGACCAAAACGACATCTTGTTTGGGGCTTGCTTCCCGAGGGAGTACTGTTACGAAAAGGAATTTCCTGTTACCAAAATGTCCCCTCTAGTTGAGGTGCTTTTCCACGCCAGTCTACTATGGTCTCTGCATTCACTATTGTCCATGAGTCTAGTAGGATAAGGCTTTTTCGGGAAAGCAGTCAGCAAAAACTTTCGGACCACATTTCGTCACCGAAAACAGCGGTTTGGTTGGATTCATATTCAGAAGCATTCCAAGATATTTTCGATTCCCGAGCTGATATTAAGAAGTTGAGTTTAATGAACATATGAGTGCTCATGCTAGTATGTGTTCCTGGCCGTGTCTTCCATGTACACTAACTCTGCCCCCGAAGTGAACAAATTGAATATTCTTTTCCTGACACCAATTCCTTATTGATCAATCTCTGTTAGTTTGACAGTCCGTTTGGAATTTTGCACACATTTTGGCCCTTGTAGTGTAAAAGTTCAGCTTTTATGGCAGTGGCTGTTAACCACTTGCCATTGTGTCCAAGAACTACTCTTTTTCGGGGAAATTCGCGCGCTTCTGTGACATCTGTTTTGGAATTTCCACGTTTCATTTAGGTCATACTTCTGAATACCCAGTGTACCTAATAAGCCTCTATTAATTTACTTGGAGATTCCGGAAGATTTTGCGTAGCCTTTGGTCTAATATCTATAAGCGGGTGCCTGTCCAATAAACCCATCTATCCCATTAATTACAGATGATAGGGCGCCACGGAGAACGAGGCTATCAGTCCACGCCCGACCTTTGGTCTGTCTTTAGAAGAGTAGCACAGCTGACTTTATTTATGAAAAGCGGAGCAAACAGCGATGATACAGGTACCGAGGTAGGAGGCAGTACTGTGAAGTATTCAGCACGTACCCCCAAAGGAGAACTGAATGGAACAAATCGGCAACTTTACATGTTCATGGGAACTGCCAGATTACTAGACGGTTTTCTGGTGAGTGTCAGTTACATTAAATATTCCGCCTAAAGTTTTTGCTTTCTGAAACTTTCAATTTTTGTAGCGCAAGCTGGCCACGTACTGATTCAGCCCATTCGTGACTTTGTTTAAAAAGTCGACTATGGGTATTTTGTACCATCTACTACGGTATTAGTAAACGTTCGGTCGGTTCAGTACACTTTGGCTACAATAAAGCACGTACCAGGGATTGTCGTTTCAAGCTACCACTGTTTCACTCAAGTAGATAGGAGCGCTTTACTGGAACACAGGCGTGTGTGAAGGATGCGCTGAGACATACATGGATGCCTATTCGTTCCATTTCATGAGGAAGAAGGGTAGCTTTTATGCACGCCAGTCACTGAGCACTTGAATGGACTATGTATATCATTGCCCACTAACCTTGATTTTGTTTCTCCTGAGGTGTCCATCAGGTAAGACTCTATTTGTTTAAAAAAAAGTATTTACTTGCGGAAAGCTTTCATAACCTTCTGTGAAACCGTCGAGTGACCGAATTATGGTGCTCCGGCGCGCAAAAGCACCGGTGTGAATTAGTTGATCCTCCAACAAGTGGAGCAATGTAAAGTCATACTGACTCGTTTTTTTCGTGAGGAACGTGTCAAATCGTGTGGCTGCACAATTTAACCAATTGTAAAAGCACTGTATTTATCGGTTCCACGTGCGGCTCTATCATGAGCCTGCTCATGAGGTTTCGCTGAAGGCTGGCAAGAAACTTTACCTCGCCATGTTATGCAAGTATTTAAATTCTTTAAGGCCTTAAATTAGGTACCCGTTCACAAACCAGATATCAAGCGAGTCTTGTATTATGCTTAACTCACACGATCTGGGTGTCATGTGTGACGCAGTTGATCCGGTTGGGGGCTGTCCGAGAACAGTAGTCGCCATTGAAGTTGTCTCTGTGCCAGTACCTCCACCGGAACTGTCCTCATCACTCTCTTCGCTCTCACTGGGTGCGTCTAAGCCACAATGCAGAGTAAGCTGGATGGCTCGAGTCAAGCTGACTGCTGGATAATAGACTCCAGGTGGAAGATTCGTGAAAGCGATTGGTCCATGTGGCTCGTCATTCAGATAGTATGATAACGTGCCCCTGTTGCAGTCAAATCGCACGCCCACTACTGATCCCGTCCGTACTCCCCCATCTGTTCGTTCAAAGTGTTCACCGTTGTGAAGGAACCAGCTTCGTTTGTGGTCAAAGTATACCGACCAGCTACGCATGTCCAAGCCTGCACACAATCAAAGAAAAAAGCATCCAAATATTCATTTGTCTTGTAAAGTGCGTCTGCTTGAATGATCCATATAAAGCGTGAGACATGAATCAGCCTGTATTTTAAATTCAATTGAAGTTCGTACATTGCTTGCTGCCGTATGCAGTCGGCTCGTACTCTTATTTTCTTCAAAAGCACGTCCAATGCCAACGATGTTTATGAAATTTGTCTTAGTTCTCAACCCCTAATAACCAGAAAAAAGTACGATCTTGGTGGTTCAATTATTTTGAAGTCAGATTTATTCTGATCCCATTCTTACTTCCTTATGAATCGCAGACTGAACATAAACTGCATGTACCTTCATAACAAGGAATTCCATTTTCAGAAGGACAGAGCTTCGTGACCAGACTTATGAAACATTTAATCAAATTTACCTCATGAAGTGGATCTCAGTCCACCAAATTCCGATTGGATTGCCATCCAGAAAGTGGAAATCTCTAAACAGAACACGTCAACTTGGTGGACCCAATTAACCCATTTAGACATTACACAAGTGTAACCGACAAGTACAACCAGGGTTTTAAACACATCTTTTGGATAGACGAATTAACTAAACACTGTCTAAATTTGGGGTGAAAAAATATTGAACTCAGCAAAAGTACAGAAGAGTATACTGAGAATTTGGTGGTAGAGTTTGACAGTTTGTCCTTCAGTTGTATTCGCTTGGTCGGACTAAAACTAAAACTCAAGGTACGTTTTTTGGAACATTAGGCCATGGCGACACAACAAATTAGCCTCATGATAACTAAGTCTGCGACTGAATGGCCTCTGAGTAGGACGTTGATATTTAAAGAAACTGTTTACGATAGCCACATTCCCGAACTTTGTCCGCTGAAAAATTGTGCAAAACCCAACCAGTGTGAAAGTGACTTTGGTGTAGAAACTGTAAGGTTACTCTAACTAAAGCTGTTGGTCTGTTCACCGAACTTGAGGGTTTGCTTGCAGATGCTTCGACCGCAGACCGTAGAAGGGAGACTTCCGGCTACCAACAAACCTGCACATCAAACCAACACAACCTGGCACCGAAAATGTTTCAACGATTAATGACGAACGTTTTGTAATCTATTTTGTCAAACCATGTAAACAGATCAGCACGGGGTCTAAAACAGTTTAGCTAGACTGTTCATACAGGTCCTGTACCAAAGTTACCGTCCAAGTAAACCACTAGGTTGAAGGTTCGGGGTAATTTGAGATAAGTTGGTAAGGCGAATAAAAGGAATGGTCACCCGCGTCCAGTAGACGAGCCTAACTGGCTACCGAGTCCCGCACTTGCACGGAGCACTAAATGAGATAGATTGTACCCATGCGTACCTAACTACTACTTGTACGTCACGGTTGGATTGTTATTGCTACCAGTGTTCAATTTCTGACCAGGCATTTTCTTTGAACCAACCACAAACTGAATGATTTGCTGTTTTAATCGAACATGTTTAAAACACTCCACGAGAAAGTTTCCAAGAAGAAAAACCAAAATTGGGACAAATTTTTAGCCACATCCTTCTTCATGTGAGAGCATTTATGTCCAGAAATATCCAAAACAACTTCTAGTTCCTTACATGACAGAGTTAGCTGACATTCAAACGAAGATTGTTAATGAAGATCATCCATGATATTCACCTAAATACGTCAATCGAAAGCCAAGCGATATCTATCACTGTTGTTTCGTTATCCTGTGAAAGTAGTGGGCGTATCGTGACTGAAAATCACACGAGTTCCTCACAGACCTGATCTCAGCTTTTGAGCACCTTAAAGGCTCTAAATTTGGAAGAAAAACAAAGCTGCGGGCTGAAGAAAAAGAGCTTATTATTGAAGTAACAAACGAGCAAAACTTCATCGTTGCGTGTGAGCAACACGACAAGGCTATGTAAGAGACGGCGTTTCTTCAGACACGCCTTTAGCCTTTTTCATGATAATACTACTCCGAGTACTTTTTTGAGGTCCTTACAATAAGGATCAGAAAGTAATCTTTTAATCATCGGAAGACTCCTGCGTTTGTTGGTCCTGGTTCATTTTTCATCCTGCATGTGTTAGACAAGTTGCACTGCAAATGACTGTAACACCGGGTGGTGTCCGAGTCCGTTCAGGGAGATACGATTCGTAACCCGTTTTTCGTTATGTCTTCACAGTTTTGAACGGCTTACAGCAACATGAGGCTTCGTAAATTTTTCCGATTTGCTTGTTTGTGTTAAATTTTCATGTCGTAATAGACATGGAGTTTTATAATTTTGGAGATTTATGGCGACTTTCTTGTGTTGTTTTAATGTAAGATGATGCACCTGGTTCGCCCCAAGACAAAGAACGAGACGGCCAGGCAGATTCTATCTACATCAGGCTTGGTACAAGAAACACAAACAAAAATCTGGCCGTTGGCTACAAAAACGATACTCCACTGGATTCAAAAAACAAAAAACATATGGAAACAAGAGCTGTCTGATCCAAAGTGAGCAGATTAAGCTTTCAGTCGTTCCTTTCGATTTGGTAACTGCTATAAAATGATGGATGTGAAATAACAGACGAATTTAAGTTCGATGGTAATACCAGGATAGTTGATAAGTTCTAAACGAGATTCCGTCCCACAAGTGAGTTTACTCTATGCTGAAAAACCGAGAAGCACCCTAAGATCCGCCACTCCCGGCCACTATTGGCCACGAGCGGCTAATCGGCAGTGTGATTAGCTGGCATTCAGACAGCATATAGCGTCACCTACCATTGAATCATGGGACCTATATCACACGTGTTGACTGTCTTCTAAAGTGACAACTTCTCAGATGTGAGTTCTTCTCATAGAGTGAATGGAAGAATGAGTCGCGCTCTATCATGTCTAAGTGCAATCTAGTTACACTCCTGATTGGGAACTAGTGCGTGAACGTTTAATTACTCAAATTACTGGCCAAAAGATCGCTTTTCTAAGATGCTGTGGAGTTTATTGAGATATGCACTGCTGATAGTTCCCAGCTGTACAGCTGTACAGCTTTTCAGCATGGATTGGCTATACTTACAGAGCGAAATATCAGTTAAAGCATTGCATGCTGCTATACCACTTGGCTGAAATTTCAGACTATGGTATGGAGCATGTAGGTTAAAGCAACCAGATTCACACTTGTTGCCTGACCATGGGAAAGATGACTTATGAAGCTGAAGAAGCGTAAATTTGCTTCAATTATTCACCGGATCGTTGGTATTTGATGGAAATATTTGCAGTAATAAGGAATGGAGATTTGAAGGTAGTTGAAAGTGTCAAGAACGTTAGGCTTTACCAGATATTTGTTTGCCACTATAATTTGTAGAGCAAGTTCACATTCTCAACAAGTAGCTGACAAATTATTTCGAAAATCTTGCAACCATGCGTGCGCCTGACAGAACACCGTCCGAAACGGGTGACGGATAACCGGTGAGATAACATTTGGAAGGTATATATCTCGAACAAGTTGGGCTGATGGCCAACCAGGGCGCTCAAATTTTGCTTTGCAATCAAAGCTTGGCACCTTCAGCTTTTCAATAGGTAGTGCTACTCAAAACACAGTAATCAGCCCTAGGTGTGCAAAACTTGTTCAGGCTGTCCCTCTACCCTAGAACTGATCCAACCCCTTAGTTACTCAAAATACGTGACCTGACGACGTTCGCTCAGTCCTTGTAAGAATGTCCCATATACACAAATTTCGGGTGCTAACTATTAAAAGCGCAATCAAAACGTCGTTACATCGCAATCGCTGTCATCTTAGAATCATAACCGGGACCAATATTTTTTAACTGAAAAACGACCAAAACTGAAACATTGTAGACTAAAAGCAATTACTATCTTTATAAATGTATAGAGCTAACTAGGAAAAATACGTCTTTCACTCAGTTTCACAATTACCAACAGTCTGGCCTATTTTTTATCGATGGCACCAAAGGTACTATCCTAAACCACGCGCTATTTATCGTAGTGTCTTTCAGTCACAATGAAAATCGGGTCCAGCGCTTATCGAGGCCGACAAAAGGGATATTGTTCAGCAAGCTTTTTATCTGATTACGATAGAAATATGACTGGTTACTTTTTACCGCTTGGCAATGTGAATGTGACTAAGCCTAATCACTCGACTCAAGTGACTCCAGGTGAATTGGATAGCAAATGCCGCATCCCCTTGCAAAATTCTGGCTTCATAGATGTTTTCTACCCCTGGATTCATCCTGAGTGGAAGGTGAATCAGCACGGCTTCCAAAAAACGACATGAAAAATTGGTCAAACGCAATTCTCACTATGTACACAGAACAGCCATTCAATTTCGACCAGATGTCTCGACAATATTTGAATTCTTCAAAAAATAAATCAATATAAAGACGCCGAGTGCTCGTTTGTTACAAAACTAAAAGTGTTATGGTGATAAATTTTACGGCGCGAATTTGCGGAATGACAGCTGAGCAATCGTCAATCGGTGGATGAATTTTTGCTATGAAACTAGCCTAAACGAAAATGCACACACATTTCCCACACTTGTTTTGCTTCGTTGTTCCTTGTAAAAGTGTGCATTAAGGAAACGTGATCCGTCTTATGAACACTGTGGAATAACTGGGCGTTCGTAAGGATATTGGAGCTGACATGACTGTTATAGGTGAACTCGGTTTCAGGCATGTCAGTATCGAAAACGTTTGCGAGTACATCGCTAGGTTGTCATTATAAAGATACCGTGTCGTGGTAAACTACCCTGGATATAGAATGCAATGACTGTGAGCGGTTTGTGTCCAGCTGGACTCTAGGATGATCTCTCCTAACTATACCCCTACGGATATGGCATATGCTGGTAAATCTTCTGGCCGTAAAATCAATAGGAGCCACAACCTTTTTTCAAACAACGTCCGGATTGGTTCTGAACACTGTTTGCCATCGTACAACGATGACATTGGTTTTTGTCTCTTGTCACACAATTCCAGCATTTTTTAAATAACGGTTGATTCAAACCCCCTAAAAGTTAAAAGTTGCAACACACCCTCCTTGTCATGGGGATAACAATAATAATGTGGCCTAAAGCACGCACAACGCAAAACTCAATCAAAGGCGTTACTATTCATCGCGTTTACATCCGATTTGTCATTACACAGATTGGCTTGGCATACCTACCCAGTCTGGAAATGATGGAATAAAGCTTTCACCACGAGCATGATGGCTACTTATGGGTGGGTAGTACAAAATGGCTAATATTGGAGGTCTAAGCAAGCTTCTGTCTTGGTGCTGTCATTGCCAGTGCAAGTTGCGTTTATTTGGTTCGTATGACGACCAAACATTAGAGAAGACGAAACTAATGCTAAGGGAACACCATTAGTATCGGTCAGCTCACTGTAATAGGGGACAGTCTTTCTCGATTTTGAATTAGCACACAACATTGTTCGGTTGAGTTGTGTAGCAAGTTGTCAACAAACATCACTTGAGTGATAGAAGTTAACAAGTGGGAAATTACGAATATCAAGGAGCACTACGCCTGTGAGGACGGAATAATGAAGGGGTCTGATACAACAGGAAACTAATGAGACAAAAAGGACATGACCAGCAAACGATAACATTGCGAGAAAGCATTCATCATATCTATAGTTGAGTTGTAATCAAGAGCAGTGTTAACCTTGCAAAGCCTGGATGCGCAAACCCGAATACAAGTGCTGACGAGGTCTTGAAGTTCGAACCGCAGAATAACACGAGGTCTTGGCGATTTTGCTCCTATTAGTACTAATGAGATTGAAGATTCAAAAGTGCCGAACACTATATAAGAGTCTTTTAACGAATATTTCAATTGTACAGAAACAACGTTATTTTACTCCCCATTGAAGAAACGAATTGTGGCACAAAAAAGAGATACACACAAGGGAAGAGAAAAGCCAAGAAGATAAGAACCACCGCCTAGTTCTGTGCACGCCGGAAATAAGCTCATGCCAAATAGTGGAGGAAGGAAGCAAGTCATGGGTTATCCAAGAAACAGCTTCTATTCTGTATAATCTCAACGAAATCTTTTGGGCTCTAAATGGGAACTGCAAGTGCAAGTCTGTGAACAAACAACTTATTTTCTTCTTTATATTCATTTACCTATTTAGTTATTTCGTTTTTCATATTGATTTTTACATTTTATTTAGTTGCTTTTTCTCCCAATTTTTAGCAGAAAGGAAGCAATTGTTGGCCTTAGAAAACCCATATACCAAAATTCCTAACCCAAAGGAGACAAGTCTGCTTTAATCGCTTGTTAGGTCCCCGCTAAAAGGAGCAGTATGTTGATTGCTAGAGATGATTCTGAACAAAATCTCTTTTAAAACGTGAGTAACGTAAGTGCAAGAAATGTTTTTAAAGTTTCAAATATTCTCCTCCTTACGGTTGTCACCACAGAACCGACAAAAGGTATACAGCAACTTGCAGACAAAGAATGTAGTCGATTATATCAGGGGAGGAGGGCAGTGTATATCTTCATTTAAGGTAGGTACTCCTCACGCGTCTGTTTATATGGGACGATGTGTAACATGGTTATAATAACATGTGCTACAATGTGTGGCGTAATACAATGTGTGGCTGAAAAACAAAGGTACTTTCTGCGTTCTGCTATTTTTAATCCTTCTAGTATCCACTTTGGCGAGATATGTCCGCATTTATCACGTCTCACATATAACGCGCGTTAAACATCATATTGAAAAGTGACATCCTTTTTGCGTTTCTCAATATAAAATACTCAGTAGTTGACGGAACATCCCGAACGACCAACGTTTCTCTACTAATTACCATATTAACGAGGATAATGAATCAAGTTTTTTTAGTATGCCATGGATAGATTACAGACTGCAAAGAATTTTGTAATGTTTGGCAAGTAATACAAACTATTCATCCATAGCCGTGTCAACTCGAATTAAATTGACAGTTGAGCATTATTTGTATTGTTTGTATAGTCAGTTGATTATTCGGGTTTTTGCAATGTTCTCTTATGATCTGTCTTCTCGAAGGAAGCAATGCTTATAAAAGAAGGCTTCAGCAGTTTACAAAGAATAATATACCGAGCAACGTTCTGAGCCATCCACTTTTATTACAAGATGGCTTAGCACCAAGTAATGGTAATCGGTCGTCGGTCCATCGATTCGCCAGTAAAACAACACGGCTTATCAAATCCATTGGTCTGTGTTAGCCTTGTCAAACTTCAGAGCATCTGCTAGCCCGTGAGTATACGCCAAATTTAGTTCCATTGGGAGAGATAGTGGAGTTGTTTTTTATTTGAAAAGTACGACTCTGGTGCTGTTTTAGTTCCAACGTTTTCGTCGTCGACCATATCGATAGGTTCAGGGGTTGAACGTTACACTGGGAAAAGTGCCCTATAATCAGGGTGTTGTTTTCCCCAGTATTGAGAGTGCCTTGTTAGGCCGGATATTTTAAAAGTATACACATCTAGTGGGCCGTGCCGATTTCGTGCAACAGGCCCATTTGACGGAGATGTGTGGCTGACGCATGTTATTTGCGACACGACCCTTGGATGTGTACGCAGTGTTCGGCGATGTCAATTTGGATACGCTCTAGAAGTCCGAGTGCGCATAACGCACCAGGTAACATTTTTGCACAATCATCCGGTGTGCTAAAACCAGAGGATAGTGCTGTCAAATTATGAGCACGTTTTTTTAATATATTCGCTAGTCCCCTCGACGCGTAATAGTTTTAAAAATTAACAATCATTCGATTCGAGGGGATTCATTTCTTTCAGCATCCCATAGAAATACGTTTTATACTTACTCATAAAAAAGTTCAGTCATTCGCTCCTTCGTTGCCTCTTCTCTTGTAAGTTAATCAATGTTGAGCATTTTCTACATATTTCATTGCGGTTATACTGCAAATCCCCAGACCAAAGAACTGTGGCACATTGCAGCAGACCTCGGTGTTATCCCTTCGTCTTCGTCGGTAACCTCTATGTATCTTTCGTCTTCTCCGGAGATTACCACGGACGTTTATTGATATATGTGTACCTTGAGACTAAAAGCCTACCAGCGACTGTGTAATCTTTGAGCTTTGATGCCATTTAAATGATTCTGATTCCGTTGTCTCGAATTTGGTTTTCATTTCTGTAGCAGGGGTGGTGGGGCTTGCCCGCTTGTCAAGGCGTCGCTTAAAAAAGCATCCATAGAGTGTCGCGATAGAAAGAGCGATTCAGACCTTCTTGGTCTACAAATAACGTCTAACGACTAAATATAGTGACGAAAGCATGCGAAAATGGTTCATTTCCTTCCAGGGAGTCCATTTAGAGTTACGGCAGACTTCCAAGAAACAAAAACTGTGGCAAAAACTACATGCAAAAATCCATCTTTATGAACTACAAGATTCCTGTTTTCGGTAAGTGAGAGTGTATGGAGAACTCGTCTGAAACATCCCTACAAGCAGTGGTATCCATAAAGTTGTCCATTCTTTCCCACTTTTGTTTAGTTTCTTCACCGATCGGAGTACTGAAACGAACCTTAGAAGGTCTTTGAAACCCGGTGTTGAAATCTCTCCGAGTTATAAACTTTGTCAATCTGGAATATGCAGACAGCATCAGTCTTACTTTCAAAAAGGAGGAGAACTTGCATGCATTATTGGAGAAGCTGACCGAAGTCATCCAGTCCTTTTGCATATGCTTCGCGTCCACAAATTGCAAGGTCATGCTGCAGAACGTAGTCTTTCACTAAATGTTGTGGAATGCTACACGCATCTCAAAAGTTAGATTTGACATGGGGAGAAGGACAGCCTAGATTTGTTCTTGTCAATTTTAGCTGCTTGAAGGATCAAAATGACTTATCACTGGGTCTGAAGGGGGGCGCATATCAGACTAAGGTACGGGCAGTGTTGTTGTACAGCTGCGAGATCTAGACACTTTCAATACCAGAAGATAAGTTAGTTTAGGCTTGTATAATACCTATTAAGTCACCTCCTGTTGAGAATAGCATTATTTGGCACGCCCAATTTGGAGTGTTGGGAACCAGAAGGTGGAGAGAATTTCACATGGTAGAAGGAAATGATGGACGTTACGAAAAGTCTCCACGCTGTTAGTGCTGTTCTCCTTCCTGCATAAGTTCCACGTGATCCCCCTGCGTGCTTGGCTGGAGAAACTGAACAACCTTGTGACATAGCCACTGACACAGCCGATGTCAGGGACGCTCATGCTACCGGTTTCTATCCAGATTGTGTAACTGAGTGGCGGAGGTGTAGGCAACTCGGATATCTGTTGCAGGCCAGTCCTAGGTCATCATCCTATCTCATTTTTTTCTAATTTCACTCATAAGGCATTACCCATAACTTGACACACTTGTATGGCAGTGGATCAATTGTTTTTATCTGGTGTCGCAGTCATTACTGATGATGAAGATATCTGTAAGCACAAGTAGGAATTATGGCTTAATGTTATTTATCCGAATGGAGGAACATGCAATCCAGTTGGTCAACATCATAAAAACTCTTCTTTTTGTTAGATCATCTTTTGGTCAGGTGATACGGCCATATCTTGGACAAATCCATCGTCAATCAAGATTTCTTGTTAGATTTATACTACGCACTCAGCTTGGCAATCTGTGCAGTGTTAAGTACCTTGGCCTCCGGCATTTGCCACAAAGAAGGATAGTAACCTGCCGTGGACGCTACTACAACTCAGGAACACAGTACTGCGATGCTTGATCCTTTCTTGCCTACAGTGGTTTCGCACTTTCGTGAAGAAATCGTACGATGTGTAAGAAAAATAAGACACTTTCACCGAGCTTGAACAAGTTTTCCGGGTTACCTATTTTACACAGCTGGATTGTGATCAAGACAGTTTGAAATTGTGTTTTGCTGAGTTACCGTTTAACAGTCTGGAAATGTCATCATGTCGCTGTGGGATTGTTGCATGGAACTCGCTTACTGACTCCAAAATGGCGTTCCTCAGCTCACTCAGAAAATCCAAGGCTAAGTGATTCCATTAGTTGTGCTAAATTCCCTCAAGCAGATTCTTAAACATTTAATGCTGCCTACAGCTCCCGTTTTTTCAGAACACTTGAATAAGGATTACCGATTATGGAGTGAGTTCGGATCTTTTCAACATGAGGCCGAAGTGCTGTGCTGCTCAACGCTATTCCTTTTGGTTTAATTTGAGCGCCGGCATTTTCTGCCCGAGTGCCGCCAGGGCAGCTGATCACGTTATTCAGCTCCACCTTTTCCGAACATACTAGCCTACCACTTCTTGGTAGCTTTATCACGTGAGGTCATGACAACCCTTTCATCCGGCTGGCAACTTCGCCACAGAGGGTTGCAGCTGCTGAATGTTTTAGCAACAGAACTAGTGATGCACCCTGATTTCATGCACAGTAATTTATTTCAGCTCAGCAATGATGAACCATCTTGATAAAAATCCCTGGACCCAAAAACCGTCGACCTACTGCTCAGAGTGTGTTTAGGCTGATAATTAGCCAAGATGTTAGTTGCGATATATATGTACACTTACAAGTGCTGTCAGTTTACAGTAATGTTTATGAAATCAGTAGCCAAACGCTGATTCCCAGGTCGTTCGCTTAAAGTCGTTTTTCTTTTCAAGGACCACCCATTAGCCTCTTGGTACAAACAGTTCTGAAGGTAGGAAATCAATTTGTTTCATGGAGGGATTCGCGTTTGCTACCATTGTGGAAACTTTGGACAATATCCTTGCACAGAACAGTCATGCCCCTAAGTGTTCGGCATCTAGATCTCCACCGAGTTTTCCCCCTAAAATATACCCACATAATTTCAGTTGCACGAGACGGGGGTTCGTATTCGGTCTTACCAAGCACCGTAATAGCCGGCCCATTTTTCTGGAACGATGATGCTGCAACGGTATTGCCCATCCAAACAAACGTACGGCCCATTTCTTGCAGCTGAAATTTCAGGTCTTAAAAATATCGTCGGCTTTAGAAAACGGGTTCAGTCTATCTAGCATAAATAAAATCCCATCTGCGTACCCTATTTTTCACTTTCCCTGTTCTACTCCTGATTATAGGCTTCGTGGTTATTATTTCCGACCCGGCTGACCGATTTGCTATCTTCGCATCATTCAGCACGTGTTTTCTGACTTATTCCGGCCGCTTCCCCATATTTTCACTCAATACATCAATGTTCACTCTCTCACACCAAATATCCTGTCGTCAATTTCCCCAACTGTTTCCCGAGTCCTCCTAGAATTGGCGAAGTAACGATCATAGACACCAAATTGCGCTCTTTTACCACAGCATGTGAAACAACGCAACTCCAGTAGGTCAAGTTTCCGAGTACAGGCGCTTTTTTTAGTTGATGTATCGACCTCTAATCTGTACGGTTTCAGAAACGGATCGACTAAAGTTTGCGGTAACCCGGCTCTGGGGAGCCCACTGTGAGTGGAGTGCCCGACCGAATACCGTGACGTCAGACGAATCGGTCACCTGTATCGTTCCGTTTTAATTAACAATTGCACCCATTCCAGCCGCAGAGAAGTAAAAGCTTACGACCTCATTCAACCTACACTCCGGTCAGTTAGAGTTAATCGTTGTTTTGTCAGTCAAAAGATCCACCAACCCAGACATACACGCTCGGATGTTCGCCTTAGTCGCCTGTGAACTTTCCTCATAATAGTCGCCCGACCCCCTGACATCCACAATCCGTAGGCTTGCTAATCTTTCAACTGTTCGGCACAAAGCAAATACAGCTTCCTCACCCAATCCCAGCCACCCAATGTATATTTGTTTGTCAATATGCGGGGTAGTTTGTTCTAGCGCTGAGGTCATACATTAAAACTCGGCGACACGCGAGTCAAAATCGTTAGATATGTAGGTCAACCAAATGATGATTTGCCGGCTTACCCGAACCCAGATTGGAAAGGCCAGTGCTGAAAACTGACATACAGACACTTCAGTGGTGTTCTGCACTTTGTCGTAGACATTGTAGTACTGACGTCGGTCTTACTTAGCGTGATGAATTTAGTTCATCCGTTCAACACTAAGTTCGCATAAAAAGTAACGTTGGCGCCTGTCGGCTACGTTTCTTGACCGTGAAAATTTCGTATATATCCTGTGCAAACTTCTCGACTGTTCGCTCCATGATTCTGATTTCTTGTTGAGAATGTGTACCTCGTTTGGTGTGGTCTAATTGAGTACAAAAAACTGAAACAATTAGATTGTTTAGTTGCAGAAATGCTATGCAAACGTGATAATCTAAACTAACATTTCCCTAAATAATATCTAATGTATATGTCTAATGTGGCGTGGTTCATTCCATTCCAGGTGCTATGGAGAAGAGCCTTAAAAGTCGGGTTATGCCCTTCATAATGACTCGCAGCATTGCAGCGGTGTAAGAAGAGCTTTGTTCCTCTGCTGCTCTAAGATATTATTTGTTCTCCCAGATAGCCGTTTTATGAGTTTCTCAATGTAATCATTGTGTCTAAAACAGGGACGATTTTGTCTATGGAGGTTCCTAGGAGTGAGCAGCACCACAGTTGAAGTGCGACTCCGAAGCGAAACATTTGGACCGTCCTTCCAAGCACACTTACCCAACATGATTTCCTTGTTACAATCCTGTCTGGCTATTCCGAACGCCGGTTGCCCTCCAGCATCACAGCGGTCCACGGTGAATTCCCAGTAATGAACGCCACGCGATAATCCAGTGGAGCCAATTATCACTCGATCTTCTGCTATCTGACTCGTAACTGTCCTGTTGCCATTTGTTAACAGAATTTCCGGTGCAGCTACGTTCGAGTCCAGATGGAACCAAGTGACTGTTAAGAAAGGAAGTTACCGTTGTAATACTGGTTTAAACGTCATGAAAAATCTTGTCGGTTACCAACATCAGTCCTCCTCAGTTTACAAAGCTCTCGGGTCTAATAAACATGTAGCTACTCATTTGCGACGATTTTTCATTGAGGGGAATCATTGTAAAATATTTCAAGTAGTAATTGGTTGTATGTTTGTATAACACGCCCCGATAAGAATGAAACTTTTTTGATATCAGAGTTTAGTAAGTTAGACAGTTCAAGAGATCACAGCATACAACGATGGAGTCCACAATAAACACTCTTGGCAGAAAACTAACAATAGCACAATTTGGAAGAGTTAGATGAAATTTGAAATTCATCATCAAGCTAAGGTGGACAAACACATAAGAGCTAAAAAAACGGTGTACATAGTTTTTATACTATTTTGGCGCTAACAGTATTGTGCTGTCACAGATCTCAAAGGAGAGTCAGCTATTTCACAAGTCGGTTGCGTCTACAAATACGTCGTTCGAGAAACCAGATGGCACCGAAGAGTCTGTTAATGAAGCAACGATTTTTCATCCACGTGCAGCTAGATCACACCAGTTGTTGAATGGCTAAAACATTTTAAGATCGATTAACAGCAGTCTTCATTTATGTCAGCGCAATGCTAAGTAAACTGTTTCATCAACGAACATACTCAATACACTGTTGGTGCTTCAAAAGCACTGACCGACAATCAGACATTTGCTCGCCAAAGAAACAGAAGTACTTATTCCGTACTTCGTTGGGATTCCTCTGCTAGCCATAAAATTGAGTACAATGCCTCCCAGACAGTGAGACGTCGTTCCATAATGAACCCAACTAAGAAAGACAACCAGAATAATTGATATGTTTCTCCAGGGGCGTGTGCAATGACTAGCCAACAGGGCCAGCGCACGCAAAAACCGGAATTTACACGTCACATACAGACCTGAATTTTCTGTAATCAGGCTTATGTCTACACTAGGGAATGGACAAATACACCACTAAACAGTTTCAGTATTCCCGCCAAATATAGAAAATCTGTTGATGATGGAGTCCTCTCGACCTCTTTGGATAAGCGGTCTGTCGTCGGTTTGGGGTGTATGAAATTAGGACCTGTTACTGACTGCATTGATGATTCCGTGCGAAATGACCTGTAACCGGGGGAGCACTATTGAAGAGTTAATAGATGTCAACTTTACTGCAGTTTTTGAGTAAATACTACGGAGTAAACCGGCGTAAAGTCCAAGAATTTTATCTAGTGGTTACTGAAACCGGGCGTTTTTAATTGTTACCTACTATGCAACTTTCTTGAAAAATCAAGATGTTACAGGATGTGTAACAATGGAATTTCAGGTTACTTTTACCACTTGCAGACGTGAAGGACGCAGTAACAGAAGTTGAACTTCGAAAGCCATACTGGGTCTCAAAAGAATCTGTGGTTGCCTTTTTTACAGGGTAAGCATCTGACACAAATGGCTAATTTTGTGGAAAAAATGATGTGCTCAGATTAGCTTACAGTTATCATTAAATGAATAAACCCATTCCACTATCGGGATTTTATCCTGTAAGTGAAGTCCATTCATGAGCCAAGATGCACTGTGGAGTGTGCATCTTGCGAACCCCAAAGGAACTTCGATTTGCATGCCTCCCGGTGGGAGCTGAAAATTATGCCATCCAGCAAGAAATGACTGACTGCCAGTACGGCTAAGTCGCAGTTATAAAAGATACGGTGCAGCTCATCCGGGAAAAGCCCAGCTGAATTTACTCAACCCTTGCTGTAATTCAACTCAAGTCTGTATGTTTTTTCATCTTTATTGCAAGTGGTCGCAAGTGATAATCTAGAAGACTCTGGAAGAATATTTGAACGAGTGACTGGTTGGCGACTCGTATTCACTTGATGTATAAAGTATATATAACAACGCCATTTCCCACAAAAAGCACAGACAAGTAACCCAACCACTTCTACAATCCAACGGCTTTGGCCAGTGGAGCTGGTGAAATATTTTCCACGCTAACTATTTCATCTAATTTCACTCATCGCTTCGCAAATTTTGTCGAGCTCTTCAAACCAGTGAGAAGCTACTTTAAGAAGCAAATATATACAACAGACACAACCAGCTGGAACAATACAGTTGACGCAGAGTGCTTTAGGTCAGATCTGTTTCGATCGACATCGACGCACTATACTTGCATTTCCAGGGGCACGTGACGAAAGAGGAATGGCTCTGAATCACGCAACAGTTCCATCTGCAAAATTGAAAGCTTATGGAGTTAGTCCAACTAACTGATAATAATAGGGGTTATAAATTAGCATAGAGTCACACGCCATTTGTCAGAGTTATTGCCTACATCCCCATCTGCGCTCACTATTTACATAAACCAAGGAGATTTAAGTCGCTTAGTTCAAGTCACTACGAAGTGACTGTTTCGCAACGCCAATCTCAGGGACTTCTGAAGAGGGTTAGGCTATGAAGAAATCGTTTGTGCTTGTACAGTTTAGTTGCTTTGGTACATGAGCAACTGGCAAATAATTGCCGCCTGCACCGACAGGAACGAGATCTCTTTTAGTTCTCCACTGAAGTGTCTTCGTTCCAAGAAGACTGTTAAATAATTTATATAAGTCATCCCTGAAACTCCTCGTAAGTCAAACCGGAATAGTTGGTACTGAAATCGCTCCCCTTTAACATCAGTAACAACATGGAATGCAATTATTGCCATCAAAACAAAAGAAACTCACAGTCAGATGTTTGTAAGCATATCCGTTCACTGTACGCACTTTCGCCTACTTGATTGTGTGCTTTGACCCGAGCACGATAAACAGAGCGAAAATGTAGCCCCTCAACGGTACATATCGTCTCAGGGCCACGGTACACTTTCTGAAACAACAGGAATAATAACATGCTTTTACTGAAAGTCGCAATAACCGGAAGTTTACCGTATATGCTGCTACCAACTGAGTTATATCTCACAAAATACTAGTTGGACCCAAAATTCTGCAAAATGTATGTAACGTTAAATGTTCCAAGTGGTGTTCCATTTCCATTTCGCAACCTTTAGTACCACGATCTCTCATAGATATATCGATCACTTCCACAGTTTGCGATCAAAAAGACAAAACAGCCAAATGTAACCCTCAGATTTGTGCAAACGCGGTGAACTTTCGCCTTTTATCTTGCAAGGTTTTCTGACCGAAATTCGGTTAAACACAACTGAATAACCTCACTTTAGGAAACGTTCTAGTGCCAAATGCAATATAAAACAAAAAAGCGGCGACAAAATAATTCGCATGCGGGGAATTTGGTGGGAAGACCTCTGCTGTAAATTCTGTTCAAGGGGGCAGTTGTATATGCCAGGCCGAAAAATTAAATTGAAAAGAATTTAGGAATTAGTACACAGGCAACATACTACACTGAGTCTGAGCGTGCTTTAAGGCATCTCCCATAACAGTTTCAAGAATACGATTTGTAGTTCTTCGTGTAGCGAACAAAAAGCTCTTATAGTTAAAGTCGCCTTCTGCTACCTATACTGCCTGACTTGGACGGAAGGTAAATAGAGCGTAGCCAAGGATACATTTTGGCAGTGGGCGACTGCTAGAAACTAACCTCAAGAGGTTACTCTGATAATGACCTATTTACATAAAACTATAAAAAACACTTCTCCTGGATGTATTACGTGTACGTAAGTTCTTCCGAGGCCATTTTAGTGGGGGGTATGTCCCTACTCGGATGTCAGGGTTGCTAAACTTTGATACTATTCTCTCTATCAGGTCCTGTATAAACTCTTATGTTCAGGCATAGGGAATGTAACGCGATGCTCCTGACGCATAAACGGCTTTAATGGTCCCAAACTATCACTAATCGAAGAAGAAACTATGTTACGCTTCCCACCGTCTTATAATCCTTTTGCCTTTGTTTTCCGTTCACCATTTTTCTGTTCTTTTGGCTGTTCTACCGGCTATCCTTGAACAAGTCCTCAGCATGTTAGAACATTACGTTCAATTAAGTATATATATTTATATATAACGCTGTTTGCTCGAACAAGCTGCAAATTTTGGCTAAAACGTTTTGGGTATAAATAGCAATAGTGCACCTTATGAGTGGTGTGTCTAAATGGCAGCCCATCAGAACTACTGAAGAGCTTTCGCACGCTACCAATTTGACGTTCACAACGGGCAAAACATTGTCGTAAAACCATATGGTTCAAGTGAAATCACGTTCTTAAGACGTTCTCTAGGATCCGGTTAAATGAATAAGTTGTAGAAAAATGTAAAATTCATGCTATATAAAATCGTGAACAGACGTCGTTTACCGAAATTTTTAGAAGATATGTTGTTAAACTTGCGAACAAATGCTATTGATTAGATCAGGGCTGACTGCGACCACTAAAACAGTGCCTCTTCATAAGTACCATTTGCCACTAAAGTGTGAAATTAAAAGCCACTCATCTTCATGTGATTTGTTTTGTGCCTACATTTTTACGTCTTGATTACTGAACTACAAATGAGCAGTGGTTTCATCCGATCCGCCTACTCTAATTAGACCTAATAGTAAATGGAAGCAATTTTGGTGGTACATGTGAAAACATTCATTAATATTAGAAGCGAAAAAATAGTAATTACAATGATTTGGGTCTATTACATGTCAACGATTTACACCAAGATTGGACGAAAGACATAACGCAAACTAACAGATGAATTGGGCAGAAGGGACTCAACTCGACGACCCTTTACTCAAAGATTGCTTTTACATTATTTTCTTGTTCTTTGTCTCTACTACACAAATGCTTTTTCTTAACGAAATACGAAAACTTAACTTATGTCTACAATTAGTAGTCGACCCCACCTATAAAAAATTGCGGATAGCCGCTGAAATAGGTTACAGAACTTTGGATCTTAAACAGAATACGACCTTGGTAGTTGCGTTCGTTTATGCACGCGATTCGAATTGGAATCCTTGGACTAGAGCAGAGAAATAAATATGAATTTGCACAAAGTTAAGTCACTAGCATCAAGCTATGCTGGCGATGAACTTTCTGCGTATTTTCTGCGCACTTATATGCGTCCGCCGTTGTCCAGTAAATATCCGCAACCATTGTCTTGGTTTTGCATGTTTCACTGGTAACTTAAGTGGCTTCAGTAGCCAACCGGATTACGAGCGAAAACCAGTACCGTTACATATGTGCACCCACAATACAGTTGCTTTTATTGTAAGTTAGGGATACGAATAACCAGCCAAGGAACTTACTCGGAAATTTCCATTTGCTCCATCGTCAAGTTCCAGTGTGTATCGATCAATAGATGTGGTGGAGGACGGTTGCCATACCAACGTAATTACATTCCGTTCAGAAATGCATTCTTCAACGATGAACACAGGAGGCGCCGGCACTGTAAATCACAGTTTGTCAATGACAGTCGGTAAACTTGGTCAGACAACAAGCGCAGATGACGAATGCCTATCCCATTGGCTAGGATAACAATGCAACTAGACAAATTTCCAAGTACTGATTTGCTTAAATAATGAATAAAGATTTAGACAGTTTGGTCGCTGAACCGTGTACTGTTTTTTCAACAGTGACTGAAGATGTACCTTGTGCATTATTATTGGGAAATTCTTATCAAATCTGGCCAGGTTTACGTTCGGATAATTTTAAGACGGTTACCGATAAACAAGTATTAATCTTGGGTCATAGATCTGATATTAGTAACATTATCGCACGACGACCACCTTTGCCTTTACTGGTTCTGATGATGATTTGTGTTATTTGATGATGACTTGTATTATTCGTCTGAAGCTTATTATCGTGATCCTAACCGGAACAGGTTAAAGTTCTCAAACTTGTTGTTACATGGAATGCAACCCAGCCACACTGTTGTGCCACTCGTTTCTGCCACATTCACGAGTGTAAGGAAATACACTAAAAATCTTGCTGAAATTCCACTGTGCTGAAATAACGGGACCAACGAACCGGTGACCAGTCTCTGGATAGTGACAGAGGACTATCGATTTCCGGCATGCTGATAACTAGATGACTGACACATTCATGTACCTTAGCATATGTCCACAAGTTTTTAGTTATTATGCAGGACAGTGTAAGATTAAACGCACCAGGAGACAGTTGGTTTTTTATGCGTTGTTACGCGTTTTTATGCCCTTCACAAAGAGTGGTGTGGACTAGAATGGCGTTTCAATGATAAACAACCGCCGTCAGCATGATTCCTTAAACAGATTACCATCCGAATCCCAGGATTTGTCCATAAATGCACTGTTGAATTTCTAGCACAGTCAGTGTTTTTCACAGAGCCCGGCGTTCTGGTTGCACATGGTTTGTCACCAATCGCGATGACCAGCAGCGAGGTGTTGTATAGTGAAGCAGTGTGGTGAGTCAGCATGAACGCGCTGCACAGTGGTTTACATGTGCTTACAAGCGTATCCCAAATTAAGCCTGACCTTTGGATGTAATTTTGCTGATGTTTGGCTCCTTTGCATATGTTGTGATTGGTCGACGACAACATGGACCTTGATCCTATTATCTTTACTCTTGGTGGTCAACGATAGCCGAATTAAGGCGGACCTCAACCGGCGGGGTTTTTATCTCTTGATTCTGGTGGTACAGCAAAATATGCGACGAAATGTTTGCCAAAGCCTCCGTTTAAGCAGAAGACTCATTTAGTAGCATTGTAAATTTTGAGCGAAGTGTCCTGATTCTTCTTATTTTACTCCGTAATTGCAACAGCTCCTTATTCTGTGTCAGTCTGCATGTCTTCCATAGAACAAATGTAGCAGAAGATTGGATTATTTATATAGTCTGTCTGTGTGGTTTCCATTTGGATCACCGATCTAAAGATACATAGTAGGAAACCAGTAAGAATAAGAACCAACAGCAGTAAATAGAGTATATGTTTGCCTACCTTCGCGTTTACGATTTGGCGCTTCTTCAGTTTCACATGCGTAGGTTCTCACTGCTGTGGTGAAATGAATGGAACAATATGCCGGTAGTTAAAAAATGTGTTAACTCAAATAATAAAATTGTCATTGTACACATAAACCAATCGTATTCAAAATTGGTTATATTATACCACACTAATTTTTAAAAAGGATGTATTTGTTATTTTTCAGTGAATAAGTGTCCGAGTCTTAGAGACACCCGAAATTTCTCTAGAAACCATAGTTTGAACAAGGGAAAATTATAAGAACGTTTTGGCATTTTACGGTAATTATCCGAAACCGCCAAATTTTCCCAGAGAGACACTATTTCTTTAGGATTTGTTTAAGCTTGTCCAAATTCTATTTCCTGTGTATAATTCATATTTTTAGTGGCTACCATGGTTTAGAGTAATCTGTCTGTATAGGAGATGAAAGATTGTACACAGAATTTGGTTTCTCTAACTTTTTCACTTTAATTGCTTTCGAAAATGTCTTGAAGGGATGAATAAACATAACCTCAAAAAGAAGCAGTTATCTGTGGTTTATGTAGAAAACGTTTTCTGTCGTTGCAGCAGGTAAGCCAACGATCACAGCCAGCGGAAAGGAATTCGCCGCAGCTAGTGAGAACTGATTCAAACGTTGTTCGCATATCCACTTGGATGGAATTTGCATTGGAAATTAGTTATGAGTTATCTCCGATTTTAGGAACCTCGTTGGCTGTTGAACTTTGCAACGATTTAGATTTATACCTTATTGGTGAACCGAATAGGCAATGACTGGGACCTTGCAACTCCGCTCACTCAAACAAGCAGCTAGAAACAACATGCCATTGCAGAATTCAGTCGGACTAAACTAACTCCCAGTGAAAATCTTTACTTCGAAAAACCCCACAGTTTCGACAATCTCTGTGTTGGTTCGCTTTCGGCGATCGACAATAAATGCCTCGCTTCAGAATTTGCTTTCCGCACATTTTAATCTAATCATCAACTTCAGAATACCAATAAAACTGTACTTAAAATAGAACCACCACAACGAATCCATTTTTTCCATACATGGGTAGGATAATCTTAACACCACCTTTTATTCACTTTCATTAAGCTTCGAGACATAACCAAGAGAAAGGGAACAGATTGCAGTGCTCTCCGAAAAGTGTATTACTGGAACTGCGGTAATAAGGATTAGTTGAAAGTTCGCACTATTCACAGCAGCTCTGACAATTTGGCGGGTGATTCGCATCCCAAAACTGTGAAAATTACAGCCGTTGAATTGGTTAGTAGTAAAAAGTGTGTTCACTGTATTCACTGAGTGAGCTTCTTCAGGAGCACTTCATACAAGCGAGCATCACCACGTCGCCAGTTGGTTGTTTCACTCTGATGAGTATCAGCTGTTCTAGAAAAACGCATTATTCTTCTGGTATATGCTAAACTCCGAAGATAAAATAGTCCAGAACAATCAAGAGAAACAAGGAAATTAAAGTTAATCTCCTACTTAGTTCAATGGCACATCAACACTGACCGCACTATTGAGGCCTAAGTGATTCAGAACGAAGATTTATTCAGGAAAAGCCCTCCGACGGAGAAAAACAGGAAGAATACGAAGCCCAAATACTCGACGGTTTTACAATCTGAAAACTGATAGCCTAAACATCATTTCGAAAATTTAGCCGACAAAAACTGCAATTTGTTTAGCCACCAGACCACTGTTGTTAGGCGGACGGAAACGTCAACAGGCAGAATTTTCCGCCCATCTACCATAATTTTCCCATCTCTTGGTATGCACTACTTTAGAGTTGGCGTGGGAAACCATCATTTCCTGCTAGACCGTAGCTCGCCGTGTACCTCTCATGAAAAGCCCATCGCGGACTGTAGCGCCGCAAAACATATAAACACCCATTGATTGTTTTTTCGTGATGACTTAATTGAGAATTTGTTTTGCCAGTCTATTCCATCTAAGTTTCTGAGACATTGCTTGCCGAGGGCTTGAAGCACTTTATATATGCCGCTTGCACAACCGTTTCTCACAAATGTCCAACAATATAATCAGTACGCGGTTAGTGCGCCTTCTGACGCCACAGGTGGCGCAAACTGGTAAGCATGATTCGTACTTTTATGGTCCGTATATCGCCCATATTCGGCGCAATAACTTCCCAACGACTGAAATTTCCGAGGCTTATAACCTGCCTACGTAAGCTGAATACCAAATCTGCTGTAATCTGCATGATGTGATGACAAGATCTGGGATCAGCTATGACGTATGCCAAAATTTCTAGGGCTACTCATTAAGAAAGAGTATTCGGTGGCATATAATCGCTTTAATTATGGATGAGGATATTTTAATGACTTAAAGTAAGTCGCCATATGCTACTAACAAAGCGCAATGTAAGATATTTCTGACAGTACAATGAGTTACTTTAAAGTGTAAGGCTAGTAGAATCAATGAACAATGCACGTGAACTCTGTCCACCCCACTTATGTGTAAGAACTGTTGAAACAGCCGTGTTTTGTTTCCATTTTCCATATTGTTTGTTTACAATGGTACAAAAGTTCCCCCACTTACTTTGATCTTCTTGAAGATGAAGCTCTAAAATTGCTTGTCTAATTGCCTCCACTGCGTTTCCATGCAGACTGGTCCCGCTTACGTTTCTGTCGTACTTCCTCATGTTCTTATTAGATACCTTTCTAACGACTCCTTTGGATAGATTCATCTCATGGTCCGGACTTGCGGGATACTGATAAACGTCCGAATCTTCCTGGTCGCTTGTTGGTACCGCTTGGTCTAGTTCTTGTGTGAAGTGGTATTCCGCCTCTCTGGCTCGCATGATCAGTGATTGCGATACCTGTCAAATATAACCTCATTACCATTTCATGTTTTGTATACTCTCATTGAAATTCAATGCACACGCAGTGCATCCAAAAGTTTTCACAACTTCCAAAAACGATTTCGACACAAATTTCCCTTCATTTTTAGTTAAGGCTAACCGCTTTCGAGTAGGGAGCGCAAGTTTGACAGGCCTTTTTTATGGCTCTACCAGCCACGAGTGCCAAATATCTGTGACAAACTACGGATGTTCACCAAAACTTACAGCAAAAGACAGTAGCAGCGTAAGGCTGTTAGTTCTAAGCTAAAAGTTCTCTAGAGAGTACAGGGTGATATTTCACTATTGTGCATGATTTGTATCCGATTTGGACGAGATCTTTTCTGTCCCAACAATGAAGGGCATTCAGTGAGTCATTTGAAATAGTGCCAAATAGCATGCCTACATAAAACATTGAAAGAGGCGGGGTGTTCATTTCCGTAGTACCATCAAAGCACACGTGAAAATATCATTTGTGCTATTAGGGGGGCGTATGAAGCGGATTTGGCAACTGCATTAGTTGGCTCATATACCTAAGGTTAAAAATTCCAAGGTGGTTTATGTGCAACTCCTCCAAATACCCCAGGATTTCTTTTAAATCATTTGGATGTTTATACTTCTGGGGAATGTGGATAAAATGGGCTTAAAACGACGAAAGATAAAGAGGCTCAAGTCACTTAAAGAAACCCAAATCCGAAAAGTTTCATTTCGAAAATTTTGCTTCACCAACTAGGTTCTAGATTATTACGTTGATGCAGTTATCATCTTTTGGTAAACATAACGCCATGCAACATTTGAGAACTCTCAGGTTTTAGTTAATAGATTGAACTTGAACATAGACCGATGGAACCACTGATATCCACCACACACGGGAACTAGTCCGACACCTAAATGCAACAGCTGAAAACCTTTATCAACTTATTTTTCCACAAAAGTGCTTATAGTTGTCAAATGTGGTCGGCTACAGCACAAAAATTCATAAAATTGTAAAGCAGTCAGGGCAAAAACTTACCACCATAAACGCTGATGGATCACTTTCTTTCAGCATTTCAATGCAGAATTGAATAAGCCCTGTAGATCGCGTTAACAATCCAGTAATTTGACTTATTTGACCCTTCATGCTGCACACCTTTGATTCTCGTGCTTCTCGTAACCTGTTGGTAAGCTCCACTTTCTTCTTTTCTAGAACCTCTAACAAAAGGTTCAGCTGGGAGATTACCAGACGCTCTGATTCAAGCATTTTTTGCTGCGGGTTTAAAAAATACAAATTGCAGAAGATATGTTTAGCCATGTGGTGGATAACCTCAAAAATACTATCGGTTAACCCATGTTTGAACCCCGTGAAGATTATTGACATTACGGTCGGTGCATACATTTCCGTCAAAAAACTCGTCTCGGAGGTAGCAAACCCAAAACTGATGCGCAGCAGTTAACCGCTTGAGGACAGACAAAGCTCAGATTTCATAAAGCCGTTAGTGTTGAATCTGGTGTTTTTGTGGCCCAAGCGGACGCTGCATCCAACAAAACCGATATTATCGGCTAATTTCATCGTTTTCGGTCGACCAACAAGTGTATCCTTTCGGAGTGTTGTCAGCATCTATATTATTAGCCAAGCCCGTATTATCCGATCACTGTATTCATCCACATAACTATCGTAATTTCTTGATAGAATGGAGGTTATTATAAGTCACTGCAACAACACAAACGAGCTTTGATCTACTATCTATTTGCAAACGACACAGTGATACTGGGTAGGCTATATCTCAACTTACAGCTCGAACCGCTAATCATAAAGGAAACCCAAAGTTTTTTATCGAAATTACCGTGCCTCATATAATGGCCAGAAATGGGTCAGATCTGTTAAACTTTCCCTTTCCGTATTGCGAGAATTTTCTCCGACAATTTTGGAAAAGTGAACGTTCGTTTCTTTTGGTAACCGTATAAAAACAATCTGCTGATGTGTTATCTGTATTCCACATCATTTAGTTCGTTTTTGTGGCAATCAATTAAACTTGCAAAGATATGTTATGCTGTCTGGGTTTGACACAATAGGTCTCACATTTTTAAACGTCCCGGAAATTTGTGTGAATTTCTGGAAACACGTGCATTAGGACTATGTAAAAAGCGCGTCATGAGCTTTCGCTAAAATCTGGGTTTTATCAGCTTAGTCGCAGTATCTAGTTACCCAGACTTGCTTTCCTCCTGAGATTTAGGAATTCGTTCGTAGATAGGAATTTCGATAAATGTAAAACAATAGTTAGCCAAGGGACCTACACCTTTTTGGGCTTTGACACAAGCATACACTTATCGATTTCTCACGAAGAGCAGCAATGTAAAACAAACTTATCATCAGCTGTTATTAGAATTCGACCTTGGCTATTTCTCTGCTCCGTCATTACATCCAAATACTGATTCTGGTGAAATCCTACAAACTTCTGGAGCTTTCTCGGAATCCCGACCCTTCCAGAAAACAGTGTTATTTGTTAGCAGTCAGTAGTGAACGATTCTGCTCCTCAAAGCACACGTGTTCCATTTATCGATAGGCTCCATATTGGTTATTATTTGCCTTAACTTAATCCGTATTTCATTTTGGAGATTATAACCCCGAGTGTTTTTAAAAAGTGTTGCTCAGTTCAGTTGATGGCTAGACATACCAAATAAATGTTACATAAGTCATGCCCATAGTCCTTTCATCAAAATAACTGAACATTCTCTGGCAACAGATCCGTTTAATCCTTAGGTATTCAAACCTGATAGACTGTGTTACAAAAAGAAATATATTTTTATTTGCTTACAACGCCACATGATGTTTACACCCAATTTTTCCCACTAATTGTGAACAGAAGAGTGGAAGCAAAATCCTAACAAGAGCCCACAGAATGTGACACTGCTTAAATTAATTACCCCACTACCAAACTAGCCACTGATAATTCCAGCCTTACAGGTGGATAAATTTTTTTGCTATACCGTCCTGCCCTTAGTTTTTTGAGCTAAAACCACCTCCTGAGTAACCACTACCCTTTTTTAGTAAAAGTAATTCCAAGATGCTCAAAGCATCCTAGCTATAAAATCACGAGTTACATCTCAACAGCAGCATCCACCGAATCAACATAAAGTTCCATAGGGTCCATGAGAGCTTGCGAAATCCAAAGTTTAGTTCGTTTTGTTCAGCTTTTAAGATAGTTTCTTTTGCCTAGTCATCTAGTTACTGCGATGAGAGAGGCTAGTTACTGGTCTCAAGAATTCACCTAGCTAATAACCATGCTTTACCATACCAACAACCAAGGATGGACTTAAATTAACCGGAATCCTTCCGAAAATGATGCGATGTTACACAGACGCATGTATTCTAAAACTGGCCACACCCCTTCGGCGTCGCTAAATTAGGTTAGCTGATATGTGTTGTTGAACCTCATTGTTTGCTGGTTTTATGTATGTGCCAAGAAACGCCCATGATTTGGAAAACTATTTATGCATCACTGGTCCGATGTCAATGGTCAATTGTCCCCAACTGTTTACGGTTATTAGAAACTTTGGTCAAATTATGAATGGGAGAGTCACAGGAAGATCGCGAAGCACACTTCCTATTGAGGATTATAAAATGCATAAGTTATATGTTCAACTTAAAACAAAAACAATAAGTAACTTCGATCGGGAGGATTTCAAAGAAACTCCTGATAATCAATGATCCAGCACAGTTAGGCTTTACGGATACGCGTTTCCTTCATGGATGCAGTTGTAACACTGGAAGACTTCGACATGCAAACGTCGCCAAACCGCTGTCTTTTACTTGGTCCAGAATAGCATTGGCTGTAAAACGTGAAGCTGAGTCGGTAGCTTTAGTTCTGATTCAATATCTACCCCACTATGTGTTTAATGTTGCACGGTAAAAATAGTTATTCTGCTGTTGGATGCACATATTATCTTTGTCTACCAAGCTCTTCAGCTGTGCAAAGATCACCAGTGTGTATAGCTGGTAGATGTCTGATACTCCTTGATTTGACTACCTGGCGTACTTCGGTTAACATCTTAGACCCTTTTTCGTAACCAGTCGCAAGCGTGTGATGATCGTGCTTACGATTTTATTGTTGACGTAATAAATTGAGTTTTCTGCAGCGTACAGCTTGTGCAGATGGATTAGACAATTGATTGGACTGTTTCTGAGTGAACAGCACTTTTAGGTTTCAGCTTGTAACCACAAAAAGCGCAAATCCTAGAAAATCAAATCCGCAGCGACCTACTTGACTCAGGATCAGGTCAACCGAGGGCCCCCGGTTTGTGCCTTACACAGAAGACATCATTCTCCAAAAAGAAACTTTCAATTGCTGACCTGCACAGTAGTGAAATTGTTTAAAATGTTTAAAATGTTTAAAATGTTCTACTTTGCAAGAGAGTGAGAATGTAAGAGATTCAAGAAAGCTACTGGTCTAAAAAAAATCTTTCAAAGGCTTTGCACGTAAATGATCTAGAAGAGCGACATCAGCTTAACAACCAGTGGATAATTCTAGGGAGTCGGATGTACGTAGCCACAGTTCCCTTTTTCAGTTTGACGATGAAATTGTCGGTAGTAACGAACCGTTATCCGGTCGTTCCAGATTGTTCACATTGCACAAGTCAATACTCCTTTATACATTGCAGGGAAAAAGACTGATTACGGACCAACTCCAAGTGATCGATGGTTCCTCGGTTCCCCCCCTCTCCCCATCAAACCAAAATGCTTGGCTCATGGGGCACTATTTGTTCCATAGGTTTTAGTTGTATAGTAGTTTGTGCAGATAACCTCAAAATGATTAAAATCAAGCTGAGATATTGCGCTGAAAACTCATGCTGACTCGCTCGTCAGTGTGTTAGAAAAAGGAATCTACAGTCCGTACGTCTGCTACCAAAAGGCCTTAAAGACTGACGTGCAATGCTAATAATTTTGTCGACAGTACTGTTTAATTGTGGACTTTCTATCCTTAAATACGGCCGGTCCCGTTTCGATAAGGCGGAATTCCTATACTGACCTCGAGCGTATTCCCCTAGTATTGCGTGTGAAAAATCAGTAAGTATTTCTCTAAAGTCCCAGTAAGTAAGAGAAGAAATCGATCTGCTTAGCTACTAATTAACTGTCCAGAACCTGATGACTTGCATCAATTGATATCATCTGGGCAGAATGCAGAAACTGTGTTACCGGGTGCCCAGCCATTTTTGTGAGATATTTGATGTCTTTTTTCCTCTGCAAATGGTATTTCCGCGGTAGACATGGATTTCAACATATTGCATTTTGTCACTTGCTATAAAACTGTACTGGTGTTCTGAATAATCCGATTTCGTATCACGAAGAAGACGTATAAATGAAAGTGTTTCCCGAGGAATCCTCGCCGAGTCATTGCAGTTCAAAAGGATTTACTGCTGAATGCAAAGTTAATACAAAATGCGGAATTGACCGAATTGTTTCTCGATCGCAAAAGGCTGAAGTCCAGATTACCGCTATGACGACTCAGAGACGTCACTGTTCACAGACGGTATGCCCATGGGATTGTGGGTGTGCGTATGATAGTGGACACAAAATCCAAGGACTGACCCGGAACAAGGTAGATAAGGTGTGCTTAAAAAGCGCTCCTTTTGATAAAGATCGAAGCGGGTTAATGATAACAGCCACTTCAGCTACCTCGGGCGATGTTGCTTAGATGGTGTTTCGCAGACCACTTGAGAGAGGTTTACTCTATATTCACCATATGCTCAGTGTCCGTTGGATGATGCACTACAGAGCTGGTGATAGACAGCTTTCCGGATTCAAGCGGATTGCTCTCCTTAATTAGTCAGTCCAGTGCATTCAACGTATTCAGCTGTAAAGCAGCGGAGATGGGCACTGGCATTATAAGTATGGCACGTCAAACCTATGTAGAAAACCAGAACCAACACGAGGCTGATGGAAAAATTCTGCGTAAGGAGCTATATGCTGCTGGTAAAGTCTGCAAAAACCATCTCTAAGAGAAAGATTTACATAAAACAGCTTTTCCTTAACGGCATGGATTGGAAACTGCTTTGCTCGGAGTTTCATACTGCGATTATTGAGAGTCTCGGTGAATCCGTTCTCCCGTAGTATGGTAGCAATAAAAGTTGGTTTACCTGCTAAGACACCTTCGTTGTGGATTTTTATTGCTATTTATTATTTTATTGCTGAGGAAGGCAGTGGAATCATTGCCTTTCTTCTAAAGGTGAAGAATTGTTAATTTTTACACACTGTCCATAACATGTCAATTTTCTCTACCCACAGCGTTGGAGAATATCATTCAAGGCTTGGATAAGGCTGCCGCCTAGAAAACATCAGAAATTCTTATCTGAACTGAATAGACAGCTGAATCTTATTTAAGCGGTGAGAGAATGACCTTGTTCAGAATTGTTCACTATGACGAATGTGCTGTTTACACAACGGCATGATAGTGTATGTTCTCAATATAATCTATGGGATCTCTAGCATTCCAATAGGGCGTCGCCCTGGGGCCAAAGCTGTTTGAAATATTCGTGTGCAAAAAACAACTTGGGGACCTCGATCTCCGAAAAGATTAACGTCAGATGCTCTGGCACTGTGATCAGTTTTTCCGTTGAATCAGGTAAATTTGGAACCTGAGAACAAACAGCCTGCCAAAAAAATTGGAGAAATTATCGGGTAAATACTCGCCGTATTTTTCTATTATCGGAAATTTTTGTGCCTCTTTTACTCACGCTTGAGAAGTAATCCCGCCATGCTGCATTCATTGCAAACCACTCACGAGTGAAAACACCACATAGTTTTGCGCAATCCTATCTCCATATTATTCCACCCGGTGGGCTGTGTAAGTGATTTATGCTAATTTTCTCATATCATACCACGATAGTATGGTAACACGCTCCTAGCTGCTGTTGCATCGTCTGACTGAATCCTCCGTCGATACGTCTTAACCAGGTAGTGTCTTGGGCGTTCAAAACGTAAAAATCCTGCAACAGCTTACAAATTGCATGCAACAGTTGGGAAGTTTTTCCTCCAAAACAAATCTATAAAACACAGTAAACATCACGTGAATATGCAGCGAGTGTTGGGCCGAACAAACTCTTACAATAGAAGTAATCTAGATTTAGTCGAACAAATGGCCCTGGTTCTCATCAGTGGCCACAAAATGTGTCCTCTTGTTTCAAAATATGAAAAACTGATTACATTAGTGATAATGTAATGACACCCTTTACTGTGAATTATTCTGTTGTGGTTTTAAGTCACCATGGATGTGAAATTCTGGTCAGCGTGATGAGGACGTGTGCAGCAACATAGTTTTAAGGTCCTAGGATAGGTGAAATCCTTTTGTTATGAAGAATAATCTATCCAGTGTTAGTTCAAGTGCTACAAGGATAATGACATCCTTACACGCCAGGTTGTCATCGGTTGCAAAAAAGCGAACACATTTTGTTCGTCTTCTTTGTTCAGGTTATCTGCGGACAACTCAGGCCCCAGTTAGTGCAGATAAATCGGACATGTGGATTTGTGTAAGCGCCAATTCAGTCACTGTTGCGAACATAGATAATGACATAAAATAAAAGTATAAACCGGGTTGTTGACAACTTTTTATTCCACGTAATATCTCGAAAGGAGTATTTTATAATTGTTACACTGTGGAAACAGCATTTCATATGGTCTAGGAAGTTGTTAATAAAATTCCGCAGACAAAGTTGCTCCTAGGTATTGGGCACTTTCATCTTATAATGACACTTACATTTACGCCTTCCGTTTTTGAGCGAAGTTGTTGAATAAATTCTGTTCCTGTACGCGCCTTTTCGGAAAGCGATTGGAGTGCTTGTGAGAGCTCGGTCTGTAGGAGAGGAAATCATTCGACGCATTAGTACCGCTAGTCGTAAGACGATCAAGCGATGCAGTGAAAGGTTTTTCTAAGAGTAGCCAATAAACTTTACTTGTTATAAGTGCTCAGTATATTTCACTACCCGTCTACCGATCACAAATATAGAAACACTGAAGCGCCAAGTGTGCAGACTGTTATCTCACATTTCAAAGCTGTTTCCCGCAAAATGGAAATCAATGACTGGATCCGGATTTCGTCGCTGTACACAGGTGTTTTAATTTGAATTACCGATATCTCTTGCCTCAGTTTAGTTCCTATGCAAATTTTTTCTGCGTTACGTGCAAAAGTAACAAAACTCTGTTTTAAGTATATTTTTAGGATAAATCAGCACGGTAGTACCATCTGTCCAATGTATCTTTCACAACGTGTTTGCACAAGTCTGTTTACAATTTTTATGAATTATAAATTGCTCTAGGCTGATAGTATGTTGACGTGCCTCTAAGAAAACATGTTTGGTTCCTACCAACCGCTTGAATGAAAAGAGAAAGAAAATATGAATGAATGAGGAAAAGGACAACTTGCTCAAATAAAACATCGTGTGTGGGCTCGAAAGCATCTAGCGACAGACTCCATAATACCACATACTGTCACTCTTATGCTGAGAGCTACAGCGTTCCGATAAATTTGCCCCGTAAACGCTTTGTAGTCCAGTCTTATCGGTGAGCGAAAGTATTACCGTGAGCGGGAAAGCTGCCATACCGAAGGTAAAACTTTTTTATGTAGTGACAGATGCACCCGTTAAGTAGAATGTTCTAGATTGCCATATAAATCTCCCCTGTTTTTCCACGAACTAAATTGCTGGAAACAAATGTTGACATGCGTAGGTGGAAAGTTATAATCTTTTTTTTAAAATATACATGCAAATATCCGCGTAATAAGCCACCAGGGACAACAGGGATAATCCAAACAGTATCCTGAACGTATATAGCATTTTAAAACTAACTATTGATTGTAGCGCTAATGGATTTGTTAGCCTACAAGCTGAAGAACACCGTTGGGCTACATCTCGTTCTTGAAGTAGTATATACCTAGATGTTTAAGCACATTTTGTAATCGCAAACAACCAGCAAACATCTAATTGCCACCGAAAAATATATTAAACATCACCCTAGGCATATCTGCTCCAGTAGCCGCGCGAAAAGTGATAGGTAAACTCACGTTAACTAGGTTTATTATGTTAGCAAGTAACCCTGCTCCAATTAACAAGAATATCGTCCAAATGCAATTAAAACTGACAACGGTTTGAATAATTTCATGATAAAAACGTGTTCAGTTAACAAGCTGACCTCAGGATATGATAACCGCTCGGTTTTGTCTTCCACGGTCAATCATCAAAAAGCACTATCGTTTTGAAAAACGTGCTCACTGAAACTTCTTTCTTCCACGCGCTCCGTTTCAAACAAGGACACCTCAAGAAACGGGAATTTCTAACAGCTTTATAAGATTGTCGAGTTACAGTAAAACGGCCAATCATCTATAATATAATTTCCGAAACAGCATATTTGCCCTATAGGTTGACGATTATTGGATCTTATAATTGTCAACTCAATGTGAAAAGTAAATTTTATCGGTTTATTCTTCTGGGTCGTTTCTTCGATTATCAGAGAGTTGCTCGAGATTTTACAGGCCATTAAACAGGTTTCAAGAAAAACTTCATGTGAGTAGTGCACGACGACCACGCAAAATCCGCGAACAACATACATCCATTTTGCCCTGCTTAATGGCTTATTATTTAGTTACAGCTTCCGGAAGCCTAGGCAATTGTTCTAACTTGAGAAGCGCTGTGTTTCTATGTCTACTCTGGAGCTCGTATGCACAATGGAAACGACTGAAATAAAATCTTATTTGAATCCCTCGCTCCAACTTGCATATTGAAATTTTCTGCATAATCTGCAACGTACACACCGCTCCGAGATTTTATTACAAAAACATTCGACAAAATTTTTTTTAAAAAAGTAATATGACGATTGCTCAACATCTGCGGGTATCACGAAACAAAAGTGACCCCATTTTCAACAATTGCATCATGCTTAAGAGCTCAAAAGCTTTCCGATTTTGACCGCAAACACTGCTTTTAAAGTTTATTTTGAAGCATATTTTATTTTGGATCTGTTCTTGTTAAAATACAATTTGTTAATATAGCGTATCAAAGTTCATTCTAGATTTTCTTTGAATTTTACTTTCTTTCTAGCTTCTTTGTGCAACGACACAAGCTTAAGTATAACACCCTTCTATTCTACCTGCCTGTAATTCGTTCACTCACATGCATACGCAAAAGTGGTTTCTGCTTGGTTCCTTTGTTCGTGTCCTCATGACTGACAGTAAAATGCATTCCAATGCAATCGCCAGAAAGAATGCATTCATAGTGCTTGTACCTACAGTCACTATCAAACCGCATCCTTTACCCTAGGTTGACAACACCCAAACGCATTTGCGGGCATATGTATGGTATTGCCAAAACATCCAAAAACCTATACACACGTTTCTCCTTACCTATGAACCCTAAACATATGACCGAAATAGATCTCATAACCGTTGATAGGGCCAACTTCAGTCATACTTGGAAAACATAAGATCCCTGAATCACGGATGTGTATCAGCTGCCTGCTCTTAACACCCCACAGTTTGCGAAGACCCTGAAGGAGCACTTTTTTTGCGCTTTCTTTTCCCTCTTTACCGCCGTTTATTGCCCTAGCTAATGCGGTAGTAGTATGCAACTCGGCAACCAGACAGCAAACTATTTTGAGGAAATACCCAGTATTAATGAAAAAGCGCCCATCGTTGGTATACATTTGGATTTGTTCCAAGGTCGGAAATATATTTTTCCGAGGGAACGTCTCACAAGCTCAATCTGAAATGCGATTGTAGACCGTCTACAAAGTGGTTTGTGGACACTTGATCCAGACGCTCCATCCTGATAGTGTTAACCAATACTCACAAGCCGTACCGCTCTACTCCCATGTAGTGGATCTCAATAAAGAAGGAAGAGCTTATGTAGATGAGAATTTTTGGACTACATCACGTCTTTGCAGGAAGCTGACTCTTTCAGCATTTCTGGTTATCAAGGGTGTTTTGAATCACATGGATCGAAATTATGCGATTGGGTTTTCAGGCAGAATTTGATTCACTTGATGACATAAGTACGCAACACTAACCATGTTATACAGCACATTAAAAATCGGTTGCTCTGAAGACGCATTTGTGTTGTGATAGACACATGTGCCGCCAAGATGAATCATGGTGAAGGCAGAAAGCAGATGTAGCACTGAAGTAACATGACAGTGGTAAGATTGTCTGCTTAAAGTCAAAAGGCACGAGTAATTGTCTGGGAAGTGTATATTTGACCCTCCCACATTTAGTTGGATTAGAAGACTATAGGGGCCCAATCCACCTTAAGGTAATAAAAAACCTATTCTCCTGGTTAAGCTGTACTAATAAGGAGGATTGAAGTTTGATTAAAAATATTTTCACCATCTGACAAAAGAAAATGTTGAGTACCGAATACAGCATAGACCTAATTGCGGTTGTCAAATGCCGAAGACTAAAATCAGTGAAAAATTCTTCATACTTCCTGCCGGAATTTCCGGTAAAATAATTGTTTGGGAAAGGCAAAAGTTGGCTTTTTCTTTATACAGCTCATGCCACTTCAAACAAAAATTCATTTTACTCTAATGTTGAACTTTTAAACGTTCATCGTGACAATTTAGAATTTCTAGCCTTTCACCTCAAAGCTAATGAAACACCGATTAATTAGGTTATTTCCTATCATTTATAGTACACCAGCTTACGAAGATATTTCCATAAGCGTGTCCAGCGTAGAAGCTATGAAGGTTTGACTTCATCTCCGTGTTACCTCCGCTAAAACTCAAAGTTATGTTTGGAACCATTATCCTTTTTGCATCGTTCATACATCAGTTGTATGCGTTACTTTCACTTACTAGTTTACTATCATCATTCGAACTGAAGAGCTGCTGATCGGTCGAAACACGCATCAAGAGATCAAGTTAACACAAAGACCAAAAATCACCATGCATTTTTTGTATTTGGACTTACTACTATGGACCATCCACGCAGTTGATTTCGGAACAGTCGATCATAATTTGCTGCCTTCCTAAAGTAGTTAAACAATGATGGAAACGGTGTGTGGAATACGGTTGTATTATGTTGGAACCCTTGATTACTCAAATGGCAAATAAAGACCAACTACCGCCTAATGTGCTACCAAGGGTTGTCCTGTTGATATCCCATCCGCTTTTTGTTTCAAAACCCGAATAAGGCTGCCTTCGTTTCCGAGAAAAAAGTGTCAGTTTATATTTTTTGTTGAAAAGACTTCTATCCTAATAAATACTGCCTAGCTCGGCATGGGTTCCAGTGAAGTCTCAAGCTGACTAAAACTTATGCATAGTCCTAGTGTAAATGAATGCAGCGTATGATCATGAGGCGAAACCGCTCAGGTTATTCTACAAGAAGGAAGTGAGTTTACAGCAGTTGGTGTTAAACCCACACATAAACTCTTACAGTAAAGTGCATGTATTCACTTTGTAAGATCCGTTTGTCTCGTCGATTATTTTATCCTTTGAATTTTTGTCCATGTTATCAGCCTTAAATTATGCAATTCGTTCCCATTCGTGTTATCTTTTCTTTCTTACCAAACATTCAACTCAAAAGGAAACTAATTACAGCCAATTTCAACCAAAGAGATAGCAGCCACCCAAGCAACTCGTAATGAAGCAAACGGACATCCTACTCAAAACACAGCTAATTTTTGAGAAGCATAGTCTAGGATAAATAAATCAGTCAACCGGAAATGCTGTGCAAATCGCTACTGAAAATGCTCTGGGAAGATAACTAAAACCATCCAATTATCAACATATATAGCTCCATCAGTCGAGGCTGTAGAAGTCCCAGTGACCGTGAAACTAATGTGTTAATTCATGTTTAGTTATTGGTTTTTAGTGGGCTTTAATTTTTCAATTTATCAGAACGTTTGTAACTCGGATACGTTTGATGGTTGTTAACTGGATTGCTTTTGACCTGTTTGCCAGGATTAACAGTAAACTCGCAAAGGTTTTGCCAATAATCATGGTATTATCAATGTGCATTTGTAACCTGTAAACTGTAAGTGGTCCCTTTCCCCTGCATTGCAAACATGAATTCAAACAACTCGTCTGGGAAACTGAAGAATGCCTTGGGGAACAGTTCTGCCCTGGCTAAAGCATGGCTGACAAAACTGATAAACTAATACTCACAATGCAGCATCCGCGCAGCTGTGAATAAGGTACGAGGAATATTAATAGAAGCCCGAGTTCTCCACGGTTTTTTAGCGTAGTAGAGTGTCAAAAAAGAAAAAAGAATGCATCCTACGGATATCAGCGCACCATACTTGGTCATCACCGATCAAGAAGACAGCAAATGAACTTGAACAGTCTGGACCGAGGGTGGAGCGATTAATATTGCAGACCTGGTTGCTCGAATCTCAAGGGGAACAATCAGAAGCAGTTGGTCAAACCTAATGCTGGAGAGCACAAAATATTGTAGAGGTACACAACTCTACGTCGTCCAAAATCTAAACTAAACATCATTCTAAAAATCCACTGAAAATGCCGCTAAAATATCTTAGTTTTTGGTGTCTTCTAACCGTTCGGACTACTGGCTATCCGAATGAGGCATAAACAACTTCCTTAGTTGTTGACTCACCGGGTGATAATGTGCTTCCTTCGTACACAGCTCTAATCAATGAATAAGCAACGGGCTTACAACACTTTAATGTAGCAAACTAAAGTTTTATCAACCGACACTAGGGATTTATCTATATCAGCAGACATTATCCAGAACGTGAAATTAGAAAAGGAGCCCAGCTAACTAGAAATAAAAGCTCCGTTCAAGAATACTGATGAACGACCATTAACTACTCCAATAATCTACAACCGGCCCAATTATTGTTAAAGATCATTATCAATAGAATCCAGTGTCCGCGGAAGTTCGATCGCACTGACGTGTCTGCAGGTTTTCAGTAAACCATGCAATCACTATGTCTTCATTTTATTTTGTTCAGCTATAGGACCCGAAATAGTGCTACACCAAAATTATCGTCCAAAACAATTTCAAATGAGGCAGGCAAAACGCTAAACAAGGGTGAGTGTACGGAGAAAAACTAATCCGAATGGTTAAATGCCTGGGAAGTTTTAAAGACGGTGGTCCTATAAAATGACAACAATGAGATTGCTTAAGATAGACTGGCGATTGCACCTCTTATGTGTATGGATTGTCCAAACTGCACAAACGGAACAGTTTACTAATAGCAATGATTGGTATGGTTAGTCTGTCGTACAACGCTATTGTTATCAATAGGATCTCCTAATGTAATGTCTTCTTAAATTCTTAAAGTGCATTCATTAAACTTATTGCCGTTAATCTGCTCAACTTTGGATACGGAAAGAAACCAATTGACTACAAGACGAACCCTTTACAATTGTTCTCAACAGCTACTATAACCGCAGCATATAATGATCACCGTGCACTTTTGTCTTCGTTTTCACAATGCTCCCGAGGTTCTACAACTTTTGACACCTAATGTTCAACCCTGTAATGGAGTGTTCAAAGTCACGTTTCCCTGAGTACTTGTGGAGACGTCGTTTACGTCTTTGACAACAATCTTTTAGTTGGTACGAGATTCACTAATAAATGAACTATTGAAATTTTTCTGTTGATTTCCACTCATGCTCTACATGCATTTTCACATTTTTTTGCTCTAACTGATATAACTTTTATAGAGAGGAAGAGCATTCTGTCGGAAAACCCACATCCCTAACGGTTTTGACGCAAAATGTTGTCGTGTGTTTACTCTGCACAGAGATGTTTCCATGTTGCATGCACAAGATTATCTACTTTTTTCAAACAAACTGAGAGCAAATTTTCAAATGCCAATTTCTTGACAGTGGCGACAACATTTACGGAGTGATGGGAAACTCTACTTTCACGTCAGAAGAGCAAAAATTATTCTGGTTAGCTAATGTTAAATCGATTAACTTGCCGTTTAATTAGCTTCTGGTGAGTGACAGGTGAGCCGAAAGTTAATACAAGTCTCGCATGCAAAACAAAACTGTCCATAGTTTTCCTCTACTCCCATGTATTTTTCTAGAATCGCCGAAATCTGTCGTCACTGGTCCGGAAGTTGTTGACATGCCACATATGTTGGACTCTGGTTGACATGGCTGTGAGGGTGGGCGTGACACAAGTGGAGGATATTGCAGATCTACTTTCAGTATGTTGCAATATGTTTGATTAAGTCTATAGGTTAGAACCCGTTTTAACCAGTTAGATTCGTTCTCTGTCGTAGTATGTCCATCTGAAGTGCGTTTAATCTTCTTAGTTCTAACGAAGTCTGTAGCGCAGACTGTAACTTACGTGCAATCTAAACCGGTATTTGATGTCGTTTTATTCAACCTGCAACCATTGATAAGTTGCGCCGGTTTTTTTTTCTCTTTTTAATATCAAGGCGGGGCTGTACTCAGTGAACTGAGTACGCACATTTGCATGGATACAATAACGCACGTCGCCTTCTGGTACTTTTACAGTTTCAACGCAGTCACTGCATTTGATCAGCCTTAAAGTAGCATTCAGATTAAAATTTGGATTAACTGCTACCTAAAATTCAAGCCGTTGCTGGCAAGCTGAATTGCCTGAGAGGATATCATTCTCACAGTTGCAACAATTTGTGGATTTTTATGCAGGTTTACTCGGCAACCGTTGTACACATCTTGTGAGTGGGCACATAGTGAACGTGAAATCTAAA
This sequence comes from Clonorchis sinensis, assembly GCA_003604175.2. Classification (NCBI taxonomy): domain Eukaryota; kingdom Metazoa; phylum Platyhelminthes; class Trematoda; order Opisthorchiida; family Opisthorchiidae; genus Clonorchis; species Clonorchis sinensis. The sequence continues at coordinate 68,635,631 of CM030369.1, read as the reverse complement.
CAACCAGTTGTAGCTTTTCTTATAGCTGTTTTAAGTCTGTCCACCACACATATGTGAGACACACTTTTGAGTCTCAACCCATGGTTTCAAACACTTTAGTCCTGGATTTACAGGATTAGTTAACACTAACATCTGACTATTGATTATTGGTAGCTTAACTGTCTGCCTAAATTTGGTATTTACCTGCTCACGTCACATCCGCAGAAGCCCCAGAGCCAAAAGAGGACACAGTCCTGTGGTCCATCGTCTAAAGATTTCAAAAGTCTATCCAACTGAGGCCTGCTTTTAAACTCAGCTGATAGCCTTCAATTAGAAAGAAGTTCCAAACTAGCCGGATTTTCGTTAGTTGGACACATTTTTATCAAGATTACCTGGTCGAATTTCAGAAGCATCGCTTTAAAAGTAACGAGTGCTTAAACAGTGATGGTTGCATAGAGTGAAGCGACAGAATTTTAATTTGTAGTCATACTGATAGATTGAAGAGAATGCCAGGAAGCACAGCAAACTTCATTGAGTTACATTATGATGCTGGTATCCAGTGACCTTGGCCAAAATAGAAGAAACAGCAATAAATTCTTCCGTATCCCCAAATCTGGTTTCTAGCAAAATGTTCAGAGATAAACCTATTTTGCGGATTACAAAGGTCTTCTCTCTGACGTCTAATGTACTTCCACCTGATTTGGCCAAGCCACCTCCTAAGAAATGAGAAGTATTACAGCAGATCATGTCGGGAACCTTGTGAATATAACAGCCTGATTAGTGCTCACAAGTAAAAAAAGGGGTAAGATGCCGGTTTCCGTTCTAATCACAAAGAGTCACTGCTTGTGAACGCTCGTGGACTTTGTTGCAAACGTTTTGAAGCTGCCTCTACGCTGTCTTCTCAGCCAAATCATTGAAAAGGCGAAACATTTTTCAAAAAATTAGCCTATTATTTCTGCAAAGGGTTGAAATTTTCATGTCCATTTTGGGGGTTTCCGGGCTAAAAACACTCCGTAAAATTCAAAGCAAAATACATGTTTTGCTCATATGGATATGCAGTTTTGTGTAGATATGCTATAAAACATCTCTCCGTTGTGTATCTGAGAAAACATGGCAGAATAAAAATCCGAAACTATGCAGAACGCCTTAGGGAGAATGTTAATTTTCAGAAATTTGCATGCAAGGTACGTCCAAAGGTTCTTTAGGTCGTCCTTAATGTGACCATTCCAAAACATTCAGTGCGTCTAAAATTGATGTCCAAGTAACCTAAATGCTTGCTCCAAGTTCAATCCGACTAAAACGTATGACCGTTAAACACAGAAACTTCAACTAATATTCGCCGTTATTTCCCCAATTGAGAAATAAGTTAGATAAATTTTTATGTATCCTGGGCGGCGCAGGCTCAAAAGAGCGGCCGCTATCTTGTATACCATAGATTTGACGACTTGAAGTGCCTGCCAGAAGTTTTGAACGAAAAACCACCTTTGGTACCATCTCTGGCAATGCAGTGCTTTAGGTACAATCTGAGCTCTCTGCCTGTTTCATTCCATATAGACACCATTAGTCGCCACATTGGGAAAAAGTTATGGCTGCGCTAAAGACAGTGGATTTAGATGGAACTTCTTAGTAGTTCTCTAATTCACTAGCTATACATCAGTGGCGCTAGAAGAATTCCGACATGCCTTCCACTAGAGGTAGGTTCAAATTCTCTATATGGTTTTTCAGCAAGCACTCGCCGCCAGGTGAACCCGTGACTACACTGTGCTTTTGGCGACAGTTAGTGCAATAAAACAGATCTTCAAATGATGGGTAGGACGTACTACAAGCGCAGCTAAATTACTTATAATGTGGCTGAAATAAGTACTTTTAACTCGTACTGATTTTGTATCATTGCGAGCTCTTCTGTACTTTACCAGGAAACAAGCTAAATAAATTAAATGTGTAGTGACAAAGAAACTAACAAAATCAGCCATTTAAGGTAAAATCGTCCTTTTACTCTTGGTTAATTTTCATACAGGTTAATTAGGTTAATAAGTGGTTCATCCATTTTAGAGATTAAAAGTGACCACGTTATATAGTAGTAGTGTTTTTTTCTTATTTTTCTCTGTTTGTTTGCCCCTTGAATATTTTTCACAATCTACGATTTCGCGTAGAAATTTGCTTTCATGTAACTCAGTTACATAAAATCGTTCAGTGATCTCGAATCTGTACTTCGGAGTCCACTTTAAATCCTAGATGTGGTACATATATATTTTTTTTTGTCGAGAAAAAATGTCCTTTTAGTCTATTTGTGGACGTGGACACAAAATTGGCTTTGATTTGCTCTGCATAAATAAATATCCTAAAAAATGTTACAGAGAGTTAGCTAAGAGACAAATGAGACAGTCTAGCCTGAAATCCAGACCCAGTAAACTTAGTTCTTTCAACGTGTATTGCACCTAACGCTATCGAGAAAATTGGTTGCAACGGAATAAATATCCCCTGAGGCTAGATAGTTCCCAAACACGTCGAATTCTCTCGCATAAGCTACGACCCAACAAGAATGCTACACCACATGTTCTGAGGCAAAATAGGTTTTGGTAACTTGCATAACTGACTGACTGAGTGGGAGTGGATTTCTTCTAATTCCTGATTCAAGCAGCGTCCAATGAACAAACAACTTTCGATCCAACCAAGTCTTCTGTTACAAAATTCCTAGTTTAAAGGTTATATGAGTAAAAGTTTTAGGTAAATAAACAAACTTGGCGTTCGGAAATTCAGGGTTCGAAGTGTTGATGTTGCAGCAACGTTATGTGCTTTTGACGTTTACGCCAGTCCGATCCCATGGCTTTAAAACATTCTTTCGTTTTTGAAGCTTTTGCGAGTGTCTACAGTGCACTCACCCAGAAGCCTAGAGATGGCTTCTGTTTTTGCTAACCAAAATGCATAAATTGAGCATATATCCTGTCATATTAGACGATTCTGTATAATATAAAATAGTCAGTTTGCACTGAAAAATAATTCAAAATGATTGACACGTACTCCGCCAGCTATTGTTTCTCTCGTTTCTTCAAATCTTCTGTGTAAAAGCAAAAGAGTTTAGACCCGGTAAATACCCGTTAGTTGGGGTTTCTTAAAGTGAGTACCACGGAGAATTTTATTGCTTCATTTCAAGCCAAACAGTTTCCCTGTGTTGGGATTAGACAGTCACGTTGATAGGTTTCAACCCAGTATTATTTCGTCATTTTTTCTACAAAACAAACTTTACATGTAAGAAATTTGTCATCCTCTTTGTCATTTTGCTACTTGTTCCTGTAAATAAGTTGCTTTGATTAAGTCAGCGGTTTTAAGGCTCTCCACGTCTGCTTCACTCCAACAACTTCAGTAGGCTTTAAGGCTTAATCTATTGTAATAAATAATTCTAAAAATTGCTCTACACTATCTGTAGCCTAGTCATCATGTTTTTTTTTCTGATTCACTGTATACCCTTTCTAAAGTATGCGGCTCGGAATACTTGCAAGTGTTACAATTTAAACGACCATTCTTGTTTTTGGGTGGGAAGATGTGGCAAACTCTCTTGGGTGCCTGTGTACGCAACTACTTTCCAACATTAGGTCATTCAGCATGCGTTTAGTAAAGCAAATCCATTTTCACATCTACTAAACTTCAAACGCTGTTTTGCGTGAAATTCTTGGAAAAAAACTGAAGGTCGTCCGCCATACCTGTGGGAAACTTCGTCCGCTTGCCGATGTGATCGAATCTTACAATTAAGCTTTTAATTTAATTTTTAATTTAATTTAATTTTAATTTTAATTTAATTTTAATTTAATTCCAAGATTTGTTGTTTGCAGCGCTTGGCAGAATAAGTGCAACAAGGCCAGTACTTCTTCAAAGGGCATAGTCAGTTCCTCCTAGAAAAGAACCACATAATAAGAAGTCATGAGTGACTTCAGAATTTGAATCACTTTTTGTAAGTAAAGGGTTTGTCTGCAGCGGGTTTAGTGTTATTTTGCTGCGAAAACGGGCATTTGACCAAAATTAGCAGAGAATATATATATTGCCTCCCGGGCATATTGGCAAAATCATGATTTAAACACTGGGGAAAACGCCATTTGAAAGCGGTTAAGCTTTGGTGTGTTACATTTATGCTGCCATGAGAGCGAAGTGGACGGATACACTCAAATCTGCCGGCGTTCCCAACAAGTGGCCTTGTTTTTGAAAAAATATCCTGAATTTCCAAGACTGGGGTTTTGCTTTCCTTCATGTTTGTTACAAATTTGTCAGTTGAGTTCAATGTGAAGAAACGTGTTTCAGACTGTGAATAGTTTAATTTATGCGCTACAAACAAGTCGCCGTGAAAAAAGCACACGTTCTTTTGAGAAAAGTGATTTCGGTCTTTTTTACCTTATCATCACTAACAATCTCTGCGTTTGAAGAGACGCGCTAGCACCTGTTGTAAAAATACCCAACTTTATCACTTAGAAGTACCAAACCCAGACACCCATTTAGCTTATTTTTAACTCCACAGGAAACCTTGTGTATTTGCCACTTGTTCACACCCTTATATAGCACAATCTTGGTAAAGAAGAGACTGTTGTTTTATTTACGAACTTTCACTCCTTCAGCCCCAAGGATCAAGAATGAGACGAGTTTTTGACAACATCTACATATTCCTTTTAAGATGATCTACATACAAGCTTAAACTCGAAAAACTTGATTATCTTTATATAAATGCATCTGTTTATCGCAATAACCGAAGTCTGTTTCGTTAAATTAAGGAAACCAGATGTGTAGTTCAGTTAAACTTTTTGGAGGCAAGACGTCTAAAGCAAATTTTTTGTCCGTTTGTGATAGCTTGTGTTTCTTAGGTTTTGAATTATTCAGATCATGTGAAGCATTTTCGAGTGTCTGAGAAGCTCTCAGGTTGTACGTTGCAAAAATACTTCCAGCCCCTCAGAAGGCCAAATAAAGGGAAGTAAAAAACAAACTTCAGGTTCATCATACAGAATGGACGTCTCATAGATAAAATAAAGGATAGTACACTACCAAAAAATTGTTCACTCACCAGAAACGCGCGATTTGTTGCAGAACACCCTGGCTAAGTCCCGATTTGAGAATTTCAGCAAGGCAACAGTCATGAGCATGGCATATGTGTCGGAATGTACCCTGAATACTGCATTCAAAAATTGCTGTATATTGACTGCCCAAACCTGAGTAGTTTACTAATTGGAGACTCCTGCCTGTTAATCAACTTACCATCCTAATTTGTTCACACTACTATAGCATGCTTACAAGCATGGTGAATTCTCCCAACCGGAATTTTCATTCAACAGTATTAGGCCATAACCATAACCTGGAATGGCATTGTATTCGGCCTATGATGCGAGTGACCTTAGAACAAAACTGATGATCCCAAAAAGATGTTGGTCTGTAAGATATCTTTAAGTATCTTGGAAGGCATTCTTTTAGGGACATAGCACTATAATAACCATGTGGCCGGCATTGATGAGGAACGGGCAATACGCCTATATGTCGAAACATACCTTTCTTCAGCGCATAAAAATTTCGCTTTTTTGCAAAATGCCGTGAAGCCATGTGTTAGACAAATGTCACTGCGGTGTGATGTCGAAAGGTGAAATTAGGAATGCAAACATATATTTATAATGTATTATTAAAATTGTTTATCTTTCAAGAGGAATCCGACAACTTCAGTGCTAAGTAAATCATAGGTCGTATGAGACTCGCATCAGTCACGGCAACGTTACATGATGCGGCCATTCTTGAGGCATTAAACAAGTCCACTGGTTCGCCAAAATTTGCGTTGACGGCAAACTGGAGACTATTTCTTCTGCCGTCCCCCCCATGTTTCGACCACAAAGCTTAGTTTATAATATATTTATGTTCCTTTTCACAATATGCTTTCGACACCTGCAAGATCCCAAAGCCATTTGACGATGTGTATCAGCAAGATAGTCTAAACAAATTCGCATTCCTGTCCCGGTCATCATCCAGTTCATTGTCTTACTTTGTCACTGACTCATCATTCTGTACAACTACCGAGGGTGTCATGTCCATTTTTATTTCTGTGTAAGCAAAGAGTTATACGAAGTTTCTTAAGGCCAGCTCAACAATATTTATCATAGATTTTAAAATTTTAACACATTGTCTTTGTAAAAACAGGCAAAAAGCATTCTGTCGCTAAATCTAAAATGTGTCAAAATTTACTTTTCAGATTGGATTAAATACCAAACGGTTTATATTCGGCCTGTTTCATTCTATCTTATTGTACAGATTCCGACAATTTTTCATGAACATTTTTACTTCTATTAACTTAGCTTCAACTGAAATACTCCCATTAGGCGTTCGATAACGCTGTTACTTTAGGTAAATGCATCAGGCACTTCCGGCAAGTTCAGGAACTTTCCACATGAGGTATGATCGTATGAAAGCGCCTCTCAGCGATGCGTGTAGCCTTTTTGAAATGTTACGCTAATGGAATACCGGATGAATAATGAGGCGAAACAGCTCAGCTGCGGCTTAGACGTTTCCATTGGTTGCATACACCAAATTCGGATCGTTTCTTAAACTCACCGATTGTATGAGTCGTCGGGCTTTGAATATGTTAACTACTGTCAGTTTAAATTCTGAGTTTTTAACAGGAGATCTGCTTGTCAAACATTTTTGGAATGTATGAACTTGGATTCAAGAATATCTAACTAAGAGAGCTTATCGGTTACTTTCTCAAAATCAACAAGTGCCCTCAAGTGATTGTATCATTTCACTCAGGTTCTGACTCTGTTTCTCAAAACAGAACACCGCTTTTTATTTCTCCTACAAGCTGAATCCAAGCAATATTTTGAAGGCCAGTCATGGACTGAGCAGCGTAGTCCGATTTTTCACCTAGCTGTGAACCGATTAGGACTGCCGGGAATGTAGCGTTGAAAAAGTATCAACCCCCCTTTCCACATGCTTTGTTCCGTTAGTAACGAGGACAAGTGAAAAAAGCATAAAGGCCAAGTGTTCCTATCATCAAACATACATGAGTTACATAAACATTGCTTGTAGGAATCGGTGATCTGTATTGACTCAAATCAGCAAAGTCCGTACATTGATACACAGAAAAAATGTGTTGCTACAGGAAATTGTGTTTAGTATTGTATCGAATAACCGGTGGGATCGTCAGATGTTGACCGCAATAATTTGCTCATCATCAACCTGGTGGCAGTTCGGTGTTCCTCTTACCGCAACTTTCAGGATATAATTTCTCCGCACAGACGAAGGTGTGCCACTACTATGTCATCAAATGCGTGGGATTCATGCTAAGACGTCACAATTCCCACTCGTGAAAACTGAGCTTTGTGTATCCAAAGTCATCTGTTGCCAGCATTCAAAAGAGGTACAAAAGCGTCTCTTTCGTAACTGCTTGAAAGCAATGAGTAAAAACCGGCATTTCTCAAAAACACCCACTGATAGGCCTTTCCCTGGGCCTCATTAAACGCTGTACGTGTGTAACAAAAGCACACTGTTTTGTCCGGAGAATTATATAATGGGCACTGTTATTAGTGATAATATTCTATTCTTACAACGTAACAGTTACATTTTTCCAACTTAACCTATTGTCTCGGCCAAAGTCGATCATACTGTGATTATTTTGTAAAGTATTCCTAAATGGAGGACAATATAGGCACAAGAACTGTGTGCACTTATTTTGCAACCACTTTTATCGACCTCTTCGTCAACATTTCCCACTGATCATAAAATTACACCGGGGAAAGTTTGATGCTTTAAAAACCTGACCTCATTGCGAGACGACGACAGATATCCTGCCATGTCAGTCAAGCATTAAGTTGCAGTGACTGTAAAATTCCTTTCACCATGGCAACAGCAAGTGGCGTCGGGCTTTCCGCCCACATCATCCAAGCGCGAACATGTTTACCTGCTCGGAAGTATACATTCAGGTGTGTTTAGTGTGTGCTTGTGGTGTAGTGGCAACACACTCGCCGCAACTGTAACATGTCCGGAGTTCAAACTCCGGCAGACCCAAGGATACGCATTGCTGATGAATCTTAATAAGACTTAAACTCGAGTCCACTGCCTCCTCCCTTTAATGCGGACCCACCGGAATGATTGCGTAAGGACAGGAGGACGATTGTTCAAACGAGGGTCATGTGACTGGGCATTCTCTCAACCAATTACGATTATAATTATTACGAGCAAAAAATGCACGCAGAATTCAGTCATCTTATTTCTTGTGTCCGAATTATTCTGAATTAGTACTCGTGAGTGTGAAGTTTTTCATGTAAAACACTGCCCATCAAAATACTCCTCGAAAAGTTGGGTTGTTTTTCGAGCAATGTTAAGTCAAAACGCAGGAAGTGAAAGTTACTGTCGTCTCTGGCACAGTACTTGCAAATGAGCGAATCCCATTCTCCGCAGCACACTAATTGTTCCTATATATGAAAGTTGGACGCTAGGCTGTCTGTAGAGAAAATATTTCCATGATAGTGTTATTCTGTGTTGATATCTAGCTGGCTGGATATGACTTGAGAAGTTATTACCGATGTCTACATGATGTCCCTTCTCAAAACCTCATTACTACTTACAATCGGCAGGTGAGATTTTATGCCAAAGGACCGCTAGGGGCGAACGACTAATAAAAACTAAACGACAGAAGTCTAGCGAATAAAAAGATGTTTCTTTCCAGTGCACAAAATATGGATCAGGTCATTCGATTTTATGCAACAAATCAACAACCGTGTACATCCACAAATGAACAGTTGGAACACATAGTAACCAGAATCACCATTAAGCCGAGATAATTTACGGGAAGTCAAACTGCAACACATCACAACAAGATTTTGCAAGTTGGAAGAAAGGAAGCTACGGGTAGACAGCTTATCTAAATCGTGGATCTGAGAAATAATTCCTTGTAAAAACAGCATAATTTAAATGAGCTAAAAACAGCCATTCTTACGTGTGAAACAATGAAGCAAGAAGGATAAATTCGGCAGAGCGACTCTCAAAAACACCAATGTAAAGATTTTCTCATGAAACTGACCCGTAATTCATCCGATGTGGATGAAATTCCTGACTGAAAAATGTCCAAATCTTGACAAGAAATATGAGGGATTGGGACAGTATGCTCAGATGTTCCTCGGTCTAATCCCCTTCATCGACCAACGGCCAGAATCTCTTTACTTCCCTAAGCCTGCTCAATTAAGTAAAAAATATTTCCATATTTTATTATGCTGCTCTGCATTATTCTGATTCACACATATTTCATGATACAACATTTTATTCCTATGTGAATGTATCCGACTAACAACCTTGAATTTGCTGACTAAGAGGTGAGCATCTCATTTATATATATATATATATGATGCATACTGACCTGAGTCTGCCTTACGGCTGTGGTTGTCGGTCGTTTACCGAGATGGCCTCGGGCTTCACCGTATCCAATAAGTTAATAGCAAGCATACAGAAAAGAGCTCTGAGTCTTTATCTTGAATAATCACATCGCACGACGGTCCAGCCGTAAACCTTTATTGTCCTCCGTGACAAGGCCTTGAAAATAACCCTTCAAAGGTCTGTGGATTCTAGTCCCCATATACTAAGAGATGGAGAGATATAACGAAGCAAGGTACTCTCTAAAAGCAATGATTTAGGTCAAGCAGTGTTTGTCGGCCTATTACGATGTGCGGTCAAGGTAATTTGTGCACTTATGATTTGGCCGGCTCCCCACAGCGAAGTGGATCATGCATATGGTCTTTATCTTTCCAAGGAAACCCCGCCACTTGTGTCCTAAGGATCAGCTTGGTAGGTCTTGGGATCCAGTTACTTTACTCCCAGCCAACCCACATTTGTGTTTAAATGGCTGGGATAAAAGCGGTTACCAAGTCACTAAAACATAACATTCACGGCATAGACTGAAACCCGACAAAACACATCTCTATCGGATATAGACAACAGTGGACAAAGAATAGGAAAGATAGTACTTGATGACAATACTCTAAACCTCTATGGTGTGAACAGTGGAAAACCTAATTATAAAGAGCTATCAGAGCGGTGAGCATCTTTCAAGGCTGAATAGGTTATATCTTTTGGGACGGGAAAACTGAGTGGTAGCCAAGAGGACTAAACATTTTCGCTTTACAGCCCCTAATAGTGTGCCCGAAAGGGTTTTGCATAAAGCGAACCTTAGTATCCCAATAATGATGACCTTTGGGGTTCTACTGACAGAGGACGTGTCACAAGGCTCTAGTACCCAAGTTTGAAATGAGATGGTTTCACACCTAGCTATCGGAAATCGACCAATACCCGTCCGCGATTATCTTTTTTATTCAAAAGTTTCCACTGCCAATGTTGACGGGGATTCAAAACTAAGAATATTGCGGAATCATTTATAACTGGATCAATGAATGACCCTAACGTTTGCCATTATATGTGTATGGAACTATAGGTTCAGCCATTAGCAGTAAGTGCTCCTGTCCCAAGGATCCGCCTAACAACTAGCCACGAATATCTCATCAGTTAGGTGAGAGAATTGGTGTCAACAAACGGATGCGTGTTATGCGACACTGTTAGTACTAGTCAGGGAATGCCTCTACGTATGAATGTAAAACTTTGTTATAAAAATAAGTATAAAATTAGTTGTCGGGGAACTGAATGTCTCGGAAGGCGCGACGAAACGACAGGAGGCCTAAATGAGAGAACCTCAGACTCAAACTTCAAAATATCATTGAAAAAAACAAAGGTCTGTGGTGCAAACGTATATATGTGCGAATGCACTGAAGATGGTTAGGCCGCACTGATCAATAAGAAAAGATTGACTAGACTTTGTTCCACAGATTGTCAGAAATATAGCTGTGAATGGCTGGCATCCCAGCAGATCTGTCATGTTCCTTCTTGTAATGTGCGAATAATTTTGGAAACAGTCGCTTCTGAAACCGCCGTTGGCATCTACGTTTGCTGACTATTCCAATGTTTACGTAAGTCCACACATACATGCATACATACACATATATAAATACATGCATACATAATACATACGTACAAGTGTGTAATGGTGAATATCCTGTGAATATCTCGTGAATGTACCAGTGAATGCCTTTAATATACTAGTGCATAGAAATCAGTCATGTAACTCTCATTGAATAAACGTCCAACATCATTGTTCTACGCTTTGAATGCCATATATGTGCACACCCATTCCCTAGCTATGTGATCCATAGAGGCATTTGTTCATCTGGTGCGAATTCTGACTGTTCTTACCCACCATTTCTCGGAAACGTCGATGAGTACCAGATCCAGTTCAAAGGGGATCTTTAACAATGGCAAACTTGTTTTGTAGTTTGCTTTTTACCGCAGTTATGCGGGTTTATGTACACCGGTTGATGCACGCAGAAATCATAAACAAGTTTTGGAATTTGCACAATGAGTACAAAGAAGGAAACAAAATATGGTGCTCTGGTTGTCATCCTGCTAAGTGAGTCACATATTCAAAACTCTATCTGGACACTTTACAGGAAATCTTTTGATGTCTAAAACAAATGTTTTCCAGAAGGAGTCTAATTACTTTTTGTTAGTCGAGAATAGATTTCTACAGCCTAGCGTTTAACTTTCGCTTTTTAAGTCAAGAAGCTTTCAGCGTTTCCAAACAAACATCTACAAGGTGAGTGATTTCTTGCCCTCTGCTATCTGAAAAACCATTTATTTTTCTTGTTCACTGCAGAATTTTGCTGTACTTTTATTCGCAAGTGTTAATCGTCCTACATTTCTGCACACTCCCCTGCAACATTTGGGCTAACTGGCATTACTTGAAATAATCCGAGGTCGATATCTCTACTTCATCTTTTGTATACACTGTGTGTGACCTTTCGAGCGTCTAAAAATTCTCTCACTGTCAAAATTGATGATACATCCTCTTTTACCAGGCCCGAAAGGTCTTTGATTACTATGCTTGTCATATACCCAGCCATATTTGTTTGGCCATCCTGAATACATCGATAGCAACAACCGCCGCCACTCATTGCCAAGGAAATATGATGTCCGAATTCCTCCTAGGTGCTCATGAGCTTTTGTTTTGTTTCCGCCAACTGTACCACAAACAATTCGATCCTCTCCGAGGTGGGCTTTTGATTTTAATTGTTACCACTGCAACAGGTGATCCCAATGCAGGTTTGGCCATATATTAGTTAAAACTGGGGAGTAAGTAAACTAGGAATTTGTGACACTTTCTGCTACAGACCCGAAAAACAGTTCGTTATGGTAGGCTTCCCATTAAAATCAATACAATTCACTCCGCTCCGCTACGTTTAGGTACCGAACGTGTTCTTTACTTCACCGTGCTGGTTGCTATAACTGTCGTATAACGCTAATCTACCGTGGTTTGCTGAAGTCGCATAGTGCTGGAACTACTATTATGGTCTGAAGTAAAAACTATCTGTAATTAGATTAATTATGAAACCTTTCGGAAAACGTTCTACGTCTCCTCGGACACCTATCCGGTACACAAATTAGTGCTGTATGGTAATGTGTGCATGTTACATCCGAAATATCGTATTTATGCACAGGTAGCTCACAGTCTGTACAAACTTTTGTGAATAAATCGGGCTCTTTAGAGTTACCAGCGCCGATAATCTATGACGAGGACACTCCACAACAAATTCTACTATTACTACCGGAGTGGATCAGAAGGAGAAGCCTTTGTTAAATTCTCCATAATTACGGGCTTACAGATCAAATCTGTGTGGATGCCGTATTAAATGCAATCATACTCGTCCAGCAAGCAACCCTCAAATGATGCACATGTCTAAACGCAAGACGGTGGGAGAGTTTGTGCTGAGTTGCGCTGAGTTGTCCAACAGCGTGTGTAGAACACTAGAGTTTTGCCTGACCGGTTTACTTGATGAATGTTAAAAAAGGACAAGGGGCTGCACCCGCCTGTCCTCTTGGAAAAGCCAGTGAGTGAGCCATTGTTTGGACTTTGTTCCTTCAAGCGATAGGTCGACAAACGGCCTATACCAGTAGAAATATAGGAGTGATACCGTCCCCGCCAAAAACGAAGGCTTTAAAACGCGTTTAATATCAAGGACACTGAACAGTAGCAAACGGAGACCAAAATGACATTTAAGTTTTGTGATATTTGTGATTAATTCTGTTGTTCTGTGAAGCATGCTAGTTTATTATTTACTGAATTCAAGGAAGCTGAACAGGTTGCCCTTCTGTCAGGAAAGTATATCCAGACATCGTAAATACGTTTCCCTTTATCCAAATTGCTCGCTGTTCAACTAAATAGGGGATCGATTGTATATGGTTGACAGATTCAGTATTAGATTAGCTTACTGATTTGCTTACAAAATGTTTGATGCTCAGCTTACATTTTGATGCAATATAAGTGAATCATTACTACTAACAAGCAAATCACCGTATGCTTCTATGACGGTAATCAGGTTTACAGTCACAATTCACTGTATATTGGTTGCTACCCAAAAAGTCGCAAGGTCCTTCCTTTCGTGTCACTTCAGTTCATGTCCAAAAACACTGAGTGGAACAATTCACTGGTCCTCTGGAAGGTAGAGAATATGTGCAACTAACATTTTGACATCCGTCAACCACGCCCCAAAACACAGCATCCATCATGAACCCAATTAGCGGGAGAGCCTAGCAACCCTTGTGGGTACAACAATCGGTAGCAGTTGCTTGTCCTTTTTTCGTTACAACTTGGAGATTGTACATGACTGTACAGCAGGTAACTTAGGATTCGTATAGTACCATTTCGGTACCATTTCCCGGAGAACAACCTCTCAGTGGCCTCTCCAAAAAAAACACAAGAATACTGAATGATGAGACTCGTGAGCAAAGTAACTGAATGACTTCATACATGTATTCCAAAACCTCATAAATGACTTGAGTGAACTCAATTGAGCATTCTCATTCGTAAAACTTGGGCTAAACAATTTTCCAGCCTACAAAATTGATTCCTTTTTATCTTTCAAAACTCTTCCGTTATGCAAATCTCATGAAAGAAACGGGGGTTGATGAAAGTTGTGTTATTTAGTCCTACTATCGCATGTGTTTCAGGCATTTTAATTATTTCCCACAAACGATCAACATCTTCGTGATCATGGAAACTCAGAAGCGTGTTTCTCCTGTGATGGATGGGTCTGAAAATATTACTGATACAGGCACCATTGTTTAATGGATTAAACTGTGCCAGAATTGCATTCCCAAAGAGGCTGAAATACTCAAAGAGCATTGCAGGTCAGTATCTATGGCCCCTTTGCTTTGCGATCAAACTGTCGAACGGATGTTGCGAACCGGGCTTTTGCAACAAATCGCATAAGTACAACTACTTCTCCAATCAGGAGTCCGAGCCTGAAAGTTAAAGTGGTGTGCCCAAAAGAAAGCGTACTATCGTCACAGCACCAGGAAATGATGTATAAGAACTTAAAATATGCAAGGAAAACTATGACACAGCTCACAACTAGTATATCAGATTAAACCTCCCACATGTGCTGAATCTGAACAGGGTTCTTTGCATTGCATTTTATTGATACCACACCATTTGACGAGATAGGGCAAGCAAAATGATGTCCTCCTTTCAAGGAGTAAACATTAATCAATCAAAAATTCCTAAAGAACAATTCGGACCCAGTCATCAGCAAATCAGACAAAGATGTGAGAATTGTGGCTATGAATAAAAATGACCACGTATCAAAACTCGTTGTGATAACCGGACAGGAGAACAAACTTCCACAATACAGTATTCAGAAAGTCCAGACCAAACGCACTGAGATTGAACTGAATACGTGCTTGAAAAAGACGAAAAGATCGAGGCTTCACCTTTAAACGCGTGTTTGACAGCTTGAAGCCCCATGGTTCAATTGTGTCACGCTTGTATGGAATACCTAAAATCCATAAAGCAGGTCTTCCAACTAGTCTGATCGTTGCTACGACCAATTCTTCGCACCACCCTATAGCTCAGTGGCTAGCTGAAGCCCTTTAGCCTACTCGACGACAAATATTTTGCTAGAGCCTGTTTTATACATTTCAGTCTGTAGACCCCATTGGATAATGTCAAATTTAGAACCATGGTTTCTCTCGTAGTGTTCTTATTTGAAGTGTGTCTGCTGGAATCTCTTGCCGAGCAGCGCACAGGTATCAGAGCTGTATAGTTCTGTTGCACCCTTAATAAACGGTTTTAAAGACGCATAATATTGGAATGGAATAGCCACAAAATCACTTCTGTGCCCATGATTTGCTAAAAGTGATGATGGAAATTTGACGTATGATATGTCGAAATATGTCCAGTAACACATATATTGGCCACAAGTTTTGTATGGTTGTTAGCTAAGACCGTAATTTGCATGGAGCCCTAGCTCGGTTCAATAACGCTACAGCAGCTATAGATTGTAGCATGTAAAGTAACATGCAAATGGAAGTGAACAATCAGATGTTCATGGACGTGTCACAAGGCAATCTTAACTGGACAGTATACAAACTTTCTTAGTTCTTTCTGTCTACAGCAAAAACTCCTTCGGCTGTTTGGCTTCTAGGGCAAAAAATATGTCCAGATGACATTCCAGAACTCGAATTTAGTACTATTAGAAACACCTTAAAGGAAAGAGGTTACCCTGACAGCTTTAACTCACGAAATATGCAGAAGAAAACCGGAACAACAATAATCGAAACAGTCGACGTCACACAACCTATTCTACTACCCCCTTCAAGGGCAAATCAAGAACCGAGAGGTTAACCAGAAGTCTCCCCGCAGAGGGATGATCCGCCTCCAAAGCAGCCATAATTCCGTCCCTATTACGAACTTTACTCCCTCTACAACCGCAAAACGAAGACAAACTGCCAGTGTTGTTCTCGTTAATGGTTGTTTGTGAATTCAAGTGGTGCCACTTATGTGGGTCGTACAGCGCAACATTTAACTAATCGGACTAGAGAGCAATGCCCAAAAAGGATTCGTCCTGATATTTAGATGCAAAATCGAGGTTTGCGTTCTAGCCCACCTATTTGACACAGGGGCATTTCGCTACCCCATACACTTCATTTCAGGTCGTGAACGGGGTTCCACAAAACTTGTCCAAAGCTGTCAGGTTACGTTTTCTCGGAATTCTGAGGCTATTACCATCAGATTGATCTCACCTGAACTTTATGCACAGAAGAGACTTGTCCAGTCTTACCAGCTGGACTGGTCAGGTGTTCGTCTCACGTCAGAACATAACACACTAGGTCATACCTTTCACATAACCCAGACAATAAACTGTCTCATCTGATCTTTATCCTGACTAAGAAGCAGACTTATTCAAGAAATCGTGATAATAAAGCTATTCGTTGTTTAATTGTTTTGAGGAACGTAAAGCAGCTCGCTTATTGAGCTAACAGCATGCATCCTATGCCCCTGAAAGATCTAAATGTTTATCCCAAAAAACAAGCCGCTTGTGTAAAGCAATTCCCTGGTTAATGAAAAAAGGCAGACTTGGGTAGCAACACATATTGACGACTCAACACCACACAAAGGAGAAAAGACGAAGGTTTATTTAATCATTGATTACAATATTATTTACTCGCACGAAAGACTCGCTCGTCATCAGGGTACGTCCACTGTCTTTTTCCTGGATGGACTGTAAACTGCAACGCCTAATGGCTTAAAAACCTCACGACAAGTGAAGGATGGAGTTAGGTTTTACAAATCCATTATTACGCAAGATTTTGAAGACTACTCGCGTATTTCTTAGAAAACTAAAGAAATGCCGCGGACAGAAACCCAGTATATTTGGTTACTCAAGAGCTCTGGTAATGTTAGGAGATTAGGGTAATCTCAATTAAGGTTTCATTCAGTAAGTACAGCCGGTCTATACGAAAAACTTAGAAGCACTGTAAACTTGTTTCATCCTTGTTTGGAATCATCAGCAGCGTGTATTTCAGGGAACTCCAGGGAGTTTCGTGCCAGCTACCCGTTGGCTAGTAGCCTCCTCGCCAGCAGCGTGATTAGCACATACTTACACAGGAGATAGAAACATTCTTCCTTCATTCATATATATCACGTAATCACGTACTTGCACGCTCCTCGGGTGTTGATTTCCCAGGTAAAAGCTTTACAATTCCTTTAACTCGTTTTTCCTTTTTGGCTACTAATAGATTGTTGGATTTTCGTAAGATGCACACTGCTAGTGACACTCGGTGGTGACCAGCTTAATAAGACGCTCATCAAGACCTCAAGAAGTCTTGCTAGGATCACCTGAGCCAAATCACTACAAATACTGGGTGTAAAGTTGACATTTTCTAGATTTTCAACGAACCTTAGTCGAGTTTTGTCAACTGTTAACCGACAGAACCGGCAAAGGAGATTGTGCTTGTCTGTGTTGTACTATGGCTTTAATGAGCAAATATTGTAAATAAAGTGGTCCATGCTTACTTGCTTGGCCTAAGAGTCTGGGGTCTGGAAAAAGTACCAACATGTTGATCGTCAGAGAAAACCGACGATGACAGGACGGCTGGATCAACTAATCATGGGCAAACTACTCGCAAAATTCTGTTTCCGCTTAACTGAGTGAATGACATGTTGCATCAAAACCCAAAAGAATGATGCCTTGTAATTTTATTAGAGTATTTAAGCACCTGGTTGTTAACCCATGAAGTCACATAGAACAGTTTCATCGCTATTGTGTGATGAAGACACTGCACTCAAGTATCGTTCCTCCGCAGGATACAATAAAATAGGCCAATATTTTCACAAATTTCTAGTTTTCTACTTTATCGTATACAGTGTTTTCGAAAGAAGTTGCATTTTTTTGTGGCCGCGATGAATTGAAATTTCAAACATACTGACTGCAAATTGAAAATGGTTTGTCTGAATACCCTTAAAATCACACATAGAGTACTAACCTTCTTCGACTTGCAAGCAGAGTTTAGAGGTTGTACCTCGTGTTTCCCGTGAGTTTCATTGGACAAATTACCATCATTTTCCAGACATTCTGTGCAAACAGCTACCTGACAGTTTAGGCAGTAAAAAGTGACCGGTGAGTGAGAATGCACTAAACAAGGAGGAGGCTGGTTCTGACGTTTTCTTCTAACAATTTCTACGCCTTTGGCTGCCGTGTGTAGAGCGTGACGCATCAGCGGACCTCTTGAAGGGTGACACTTCTCTCTGCAACTTGTACAATAGAATATTTCGCATTGTTCACACCAAACAGATGCTACATTCCCTGTTTGTTCGGATTCACCCTTTTCAGGCTCCTCACACAACTGACAAAGCGGACCTCCAGGGCGATTTAGAGGGTCGGTGGCTGAAAGTATAGGAAATGTCTCCGTGTTGACCACACTGGTTTCAATCAGATTCTGTTGCAATATTTCCGGACTGGCAAACTTGAAAACGACTCGTTCAAGCGCTCGGTTTCGGGGTAAATGACCGATTCCTTTGTCGTCCAGGAGCGCTATAATCCGGTTGCATGCAGGGCAAATAAGTCCATGCGTAATCGTGCTGAGGCTGGATGATGGTCCATTTGAATGGCTAACTAACACAGACGTTCGAGCAATACAACTACCAGGCCTACTACTAACAACTACGCCAGAATCTGTTTCTGATAATACGCTGACCTGGTCGGAGTCTGAATGGGCTGAACTGACATGATGAATTGCATTGTTTGGAATGTGTGAGGGTTGATTCTGGTTTTGTCCAAATGGTTGGCTCGAACAACCACTGCTACTGCCTGTTGTTGAAGAAGCAGAAGAGAACGAGGCGCCAGCCGCGGTATTGTAATGATCTGTTGTTGGCAGTGTTAATGCCGTCTGAATTGCTGCCGCCACGTGTGGCTCCGTAGCTGGAAGCAGACCGGCAGCTGCACAGGAGGTGCATAATGAATGTCCGCATGGGAGCAACAATGGGCAATAGAAATAACGTCGACAAGCTGGACAACGAAGTTCAGAGTCCATTTTTTGTCCCGCAGTAGCCACAGCCAGGGATGAAGACTGTCCGCTAATAGAGTTTCCACTTGTTCCACTGCTGTTGCTCGATGCACTCATCAAACTAGAAGCGGAGAAAGCTGAACGAGGATGCCTATCTTCACCGTGCATAATAGTCTCGGGTAAAGATAGAGTGATAATTTCGTTAAAATTACAAACGTGGAAATTTTCAAGCTAGTCCTTCATATTTCACGCATGAGACTGAAAAAATAGCACATTTGTAGAGCGACTGTATTATCGAACATCCATTCTGCTGGTTGTCTAATTCTCACATGAGTGGGCAAATGAATACATGCCCCAGTGGGTGTGCCATGTAGTGAGTGGTTGCTTATTCAAAGCATAAAACATGATAGAATAAGTAGGGTGCGGTCGCATGCACCTGGAATCGGTTGTTCAGCTAAACCTGCGCACCGATTGGTGGACACGGAGTGATACACAATCCAAGGTTTACCACACATTCATCGTCGGTGTGCATCCCAACCTATACTACCGTCTTTGACGAGCACACCCACACAAAACAACTGCTCGGTATCCTGCTGTAGCTCGGATGGACATTAGAGTGAATCGACTATATAGTATGCAGCTCAACAAAAATGACTTGAAGATTTGTTCAGACCGAAATTTATTGAACTGAGTCGTTGGATTTGTTCCCAAACCCGTATGTATATGCAGCTGGATTTCCGTACGAGAAAAATGAGGTTGAACGGTTGCCTACCTTACGATTTCTTATTGAGTAAACTGCCTGAGATGCTCCAACTGGCTCAGGTGTAATAAGGAAGAAAGTTAGCAATCATATCTTAATAAAATATAAAGTAATCGTGTGTGAATTCTATGTGCATGAAACTTCACCGCAGTAAGAGAAACGTTTATGCCACAGCAAGATGACCGATAACGAAAGACTCGTTCAGTAAAATTGTTCGATGGCTGAAAAAGAGGGAAGTGTGCTGCCTATGAACCACTCACACCTCAAACTTGTGTCAAAGTTTGCATATTTTATAATAAGGTTTATCTTACTGATAAGCACGACCTCGAAAAATTTGCTATCCTGATGCCAATATGGGTGCACAATCTTTTAACTATTCGGTTAGATGAAACGCATAATTTTATCAAAACTACCGAATATTTTACTACCGCTTCAAGTGTTTCAAATTCGACAAAACGGTCAAGATGCTTGGTTTCCGTCGATTCCAATTCTTATTTGAAAACAAGCCTGCCGAATAAAATAGTCGAGAAATGTTCGCTTGCTGAGTCAAACTGGGGTTTTAATCAATCCATCGTTTGTTCTGTTACTAAGCTGATCCGTTCGGGTTTGACCTTCATACCGCCCCTATTTGTGAACCAATAATTTACACAACCCACGCAAACTTTGGTGTTTCAGTTACAGCTTCCAAGAAAAGTCCCAAACAGGACACACGCAAGTAGCAGACTGGAACCAATTCATAAGCACTCTATCCGGGTTAATTACTGAATAACATTATTCACAACAACTTAAACAGCGGCCCATAAACAAGACACATCAGCATTCCATAACCCATCGCTAAGTGGCAATATGTGGACGTAATAAACTACTCATACGGTTGCTGGAAATTCTGCGACAGCCCACGACCGGTTTCACCCTTCTTGGGGCTCATCATCATAAACTAGAGATTCAGCTGGGTTCCCGCTGAGTCTCTCGCAAAAAACCAAATTTGTTTGCAAACGAGTGTATTTCGCTAAGTGGAAATTTGCCTTTACTGGCGAAAGAGTGTCAACTCTTGGGAAGATCGAACTACCAAGAAAAAGCATGACCATTCTTTGTACCGATTGTAATTTGTCGTTCATTCTAGTATCACAAGTGATGAAATGGTGTCACTATAATCAATCCACTCCTCGGTAAGAGGACAATAAAGAACATTATCCAAAATTCTCTTAAATCTATAGAAAAGGTAGTGAATAGTTTCCAGGGTGACGGATTACTTTTTTGTGGAATTAATATGAAGGGTCTTTAGCCTCTTCCAGTTGAATTCAACAGCTTTGTAGGTTACATCCAGTCTATTCATATCTCGCCCGGTTCTTATGTTGACGGCTGCTTTGATGGTTGGCAGAGCAACCTCATTTCCAATTGTTTCATTACCAAGCCATTGGGTGTTTTCAGTGCGTTTTGTGCAGTAAAGTGGCACGCTGACGCGTCACTAGTACGCCACATAAAAAGACACTGACAACGACACCTCGACAGGTGAAGAAACGTTCCAAACGCAGTTGCCGGCCCGACGAATAAGCCAGTCGCTAACAGTGCTACGTGAGCGACTGAACTTATCCTCAACAAAAAGTCCAAGTTTACCGACAGTTAGGACGCATTTAAGTGGTATATTCAGCGCAGTTGAATTTTTTTGCAGTGACATCAATAATGATTGATCAAAGTCTTAATTCTGTGAGAAATCCCTTGGAAAAACGGATAAATCTCACGCCAGGTAAAAATCTAGTACACAAATGAAAGGTTTCTCTAAGACTGAGCATTAATTGAATTCTCAAACGACCCAGCGACGGTTTTCACAAACTGACATGTGTTTATACGCCTAGTTTGGCTTCGTAGTCCCTAACTAGCGATATCGCATGCCCTGATAACTTAAATAAGGGCCCTTCAACTGGTTTACGTACATGAGGGTTGTTAGTGTGAACATGTCGTCGGGAAGGAACCATTGGTAAGACACCTGTTTAAAAAGGTCACTGCAAAACCCTGTGGCTTTTTGTTTTTTTATTAAATTACTATTATTAACAAGCTGAGCAAACATTTACACATGAATTTAAACCCCAACATTCGTCGAATATAACGAATATTAATGAAGTTGTGCGTGTTCAGTTGGAACAAATGAGCGCAATTTGTCCTTTCACGTTGTTCAACTCAACCAAGTATTTATTTTCTCCTAGAAAACCGGTTATTAAGGAATTCATGGGAAGTCTCATCGAACAAAGGTTAAAAACGATTCTTCTGCTCAAGACAATTGTGGAGTGCTGTTTTTCCTTACACATTGGACAGCCAATAGTTTGTCACCAATCGTCCCATCATGTGACCGAACTCTCCTAAGGCAAATAAACTCTTAAACCAGCAGGGATTTTAAATCTACTCTGGAATGGGCGAAACTCGATAGAACCTTAATAAGACCTGGTGACTTTCTGTCATACCAGCGCACCAGTTGGGACCTCACGTTCCTCCTGGCGCAGCAGGTGAATGTCACCGAAGAATGGCTTGTTCTGCTTAGCCAAGACAAATCAATTTATACGGTTTGTCCAAAAATGGTGTCAGCTTTTCGGAAATTTCTTGCACAACAAATTTTGGTTTCCAGTAGCAAATCTGCCCTGAACACCTATCCTAAGGACAAGCTAAGGTAGACAATTTGGTGGGAAATACCGTACAAAACGCATGAACGGTCTAAAGCAGCAAACCCGCACTAGAGATCACGATCAGCAGAATAGACTACGTAGACGACATTCTGGATGATCAATCATTATTCTTGCGTTCAGTACAAGCTGTATATATCCGATTAGATGAACGGTGAAATTCTACCAACAGAGAGATGTTTCTTAGTTCGGCGTCACCTTGCTAAGGCAAGACACTTTAAAGCTGTCCAAGCTCTCCGGCTTTGTTTTATTCGGCCACGTTTGTTATTTTTGGTTCAGTTTGATGTGATTCTTCTGTATCTGGCAGTTACCTGTCACCTGTGCCTTTAAGCAGACCGTTGTAGGTGAGTGGCCATCTCGGTAGCACCGCGGGTTTTCAAATAAACCGGACAATATCCGCTAAACCTAGTTGGTTCAAACGGTAGCCATAACACGTTACAGAAACTTTTTGCAATAACCAGAATCCCGATGGTTCTCATCCGCACTTTCCAACATTCAGCTTTTTGTACTACATGTGCTACCCAATCTCGCAGGATTAAGGGGAGCGCCCATTAAACAGGTAGGAGGAGAATTTATCCTTCCACTAGAGGAGAATAATTGCACCGTAACAAGGTTCTCCTAACCCCTGAAAATACTGCGCTGTCATATTGTTGCCATCATTAGGTCTAAAACAGCCTATAGTATTCTACATTCCTGTTCCTCCCAGGACATTAAATGTGTAGTTTTGGGGTGAGATCGGTGTCACTGATTTGTAAACAGACTTCCCTTTGTCACTGTGTTAACTCAAGGCAGATAGTTTTTAAACATCCAACCAGGCAAGGTGCAGACAGTTGGACCGCTTTAGCTTTAATTGTAGTCTATTAAAATCTAACGGTCTAACGGTAGGCCGCCTCTAGCAACTCTGCGCCTGAATATTCGTGAACAAGGAATACTCATTTTTCAGCCCTTGCTTTTGAACACCTTAAAAAATAAAAGGAATGAAAGTGAGATAACAGATTCTGCAGCATATATTTTCCCTGCTTAGATGAACTGTTTGGTGCCCCTAGTTCTTAATTAAATGCAGTCGAAATTCAACCAAACTGTCTAGCACTGAATCTTAGCTGCAATTCAGTATGCTCACATATGTTACTTGAGAAGAAATCTAGAACTTCCGTGGCCTGCGCGTAATATGTCTTTCTTTGATTTTGCTTTGGATGTTTTCTTTCGTAGTAAGTGAGAAATTGGTGTGAAATCTCGAATAAAATAAGAGTTTTCTAAATAAAGAGCTATTTTGCATGTCAGCGCACGAAGTACACCATTTATCGGTTACTTTGTGTAATCTGTGCAAAGAAAGGCCTGTGGAGGCAAAATTTGTATGATGAAGGATTCTTTCTTTGCTATTCTTTTTCAAGCTATCACTTTAGCAACATCTAAAAGCCAATAAACCAGAGGAAACAACAGTGTGAAAAGTAGTGAATATTTTGCTGCCTTCCAGGATTAAAAATAGGGTTTAAATCACCAACCCATCACATAGTAAATGCCACGAAGATCACGGCTGCTGACCGACAGCCAAACAGATCTTGACGCAGGGAATCCTAAAGTTTCTGTTAGCATTGAGAGCTAGAGAGCTGGGAACAGACGGTTTTCGCCTACATAAAGATACTCTGTAACGGTGGACGGCAACAGCTTCTGCCCAGAATTCGGTAGTCAATACCTTTGCCGATAAAAATGTCATCAGTAGATGAGGCAAAAAGCAGTGTTCGAATCAAAACTGAAACGAAACCGCTAAACACGAGGTCAAAATTGTGTCAGCTGATTGCGACTTTGCAAGCTATAGGTAACCACAGATTCTCACAGTGTGATTAACAAATAGGAACCCGACAAATGACGTCAAAAGCTTGATATTCACCTGTCATTTGAGCGGCTTTCTTTGGGTTCAAACTGAAGATGTTTTGGCTGAATCTGTAATTCCGTGAGTCAGCGAAACGAGTCAGCGTCCTTGTGTTCTATCGGACAAATGCGTCCTTGTACGAACAAATCACTATGAGCCTGTGAACAAGTCTACACAAAACATGATAACGGTTTGCATTTAGTCGTTTAGCTGCGGCTTGATTATGGCAGGAGGACTAAAAGTCAAACAAAGCTCGGCGCCATTGATGTAGAATGCACAGTTCTTTAGGCTTCTAGAAGTCTACTCAGCAAATGCCCCTCTTTTATAGCGTGACGTAGATCCTCTTGTCGTGTGCGGAAAAAAATTCTTTTCTTTTCTCACAGATTACATTGTTCTAAGTATGAACACTCTGCACAAATACCTTTCTCAGAGTCTCTAGTTCTGTGTTGTAATTAGCCACTGACTTGGATCTTGATTGCTCCTTAAATGAAATACCGGACATTAACTTTCTTCAGTTTCGAGCAAAACGTTATAGAATACCATTCTTATTTAGTTATCGCACAAAGAGCATAGTTGATTGGACTAACATCCATGAAATTAGATTCTCTGTATTGCCTATTGACTATTGTATCGATTTTCGAATTCCCCTTATGACTACACGATCCATCCGGGGTACATGATCGTGCGATCAGGCTTATTATCACGCAATCCAATTAATTCACTAATTCAGAGTGACAAGTGTGTTCGTGATTTATTCCTGTCTTTTTTATCTGTTGTAAATCATAAGAGAATACTTTCGGTCACGTATGTTTTCGGCTTTAGACATCATCTGGTGAACGGTTTCCAAAAAATGGAGACAACCAGTAAAATTAACAACTCTGGTGTAACTTACACATTCTATAAAACCGAAAAAATTAGTTTCCATGGACAGGTCGCAAGTAATGAACCAAGCAGAAAGAGTGAATTCTGTTTCGATGTTGGCACAAGTTATGCCGGGACAGGTACACGCAAACTCTATACCTCGACAGTATAGTCCTATAACTTCATTTCTTCTGGAGGGTAAGTATACATAGATTGCATGTACATAGTCACAGGATACGTAGTTCTATGACAATAATGAGAGATAAGATATTACCTGGAAACTCAGAGGAATTGTCGAATGATAGTGGGGTCTTACTGGCAAGCAACGCACAACTATGCTCACGTTTCAGCTGACTGTGAGCACGCAACAGGTTTCCACATTTTTACCCCATAATTTTATACTCTCTAGTCTACAACCGGTTTCAACAGTTGGTAGGCAGGACATCACACTACCGCTTGAAAACCCCTTGTGGTTGTTGAAGTGTGAACTGGCGTCCAGTGATTTAACAAATGTTGAATCGGATCTCAGGCGTCCGTTCTCATAGTCTGAACGGTTTTATTCTATTGAACCATACCGCTTATGGATTTCTGGATGATGTTTCATCTGTTAGTTTACTTACACCTGCTGTTAGAGTGAACTATTCATTCAATCAGGCTGGTTCTTCTACGCTGATATTTCAGACGACGGATTAGCAGAGTTAAGTCACTGACTGTGATTAGCAGTTTCATATCTCAACTGCCTGTACAATTCCGTAGAACTGGGCACGATCAAAACTCCGGACAGAAAAAAATAATCAATAATATGTACTCAATGTCTCTATTATCTAAGTGAGTAAATTAGAGTAAGTTATTGTGATGTGCAAACTACAGTAATATGAGGGATGGGCATACAACAAAAATGCCCACACTTTTCGGCGTTAAACTAATCCTGGTGAAACAATGCTTACGTGCAAAGATCCGTTCAAATGAAATGCTCTGAGGTGAAACCAAGAAACATGAACCTGCTCAGCTAATAACTATTGATATTGCTTGTTGAAAAATGTTGTCATAAATGAAAAATCTCAACTTGAAGAGGCGTCCTCTCCGATACTCTAAACATCCATTTCGAAGATCGTGCCAAGTGAAATAAAGGACAGCCTCTGTGCAGCACTTTCACTTGAAGAGTATCATAAAAACGAGGTTCAGTGGTGATGCAGCTGGGCCTCTTGATAGCACTAAACGAATTTTCAAATAGTTGTATTTCACCAGCTGTGCTTAGTTTGACGTTCAAGTAGATTATCTGTGTGCCGGAAACCCGGGTGCTACTGATGAGCCCAAGGCCGCATCGATGGAGTGCGGTCGATGAGTTCACAGAAACCTGATATGCAGTGTTAAGGCAAGGAAACAGTCGTATGGGTATGTGATTCAAATGAGATTTGCAGTCCTCATAATGGTTGTAACTCTCTTAATATGCCAATACCCTGTGATTCAGCTGCTTGGAGTGGCGCAAAAGCTGCTCCAAAAGACAAAGACTGTCAACAGTCCCTTCTCGGACTTCTCTAAAATTCAGTCTCAGGCGAATTCATTTGTCCTTGTGGTTGGCATGTGCCTGAAAATCATTTTTCAAACTGACTAATGGATCAGCTCTCTTTTGACTCACTTTTGCTGGAAACAGACCATACTTTCGCAACACAAATACGCTTGAAACAGTAATTTTACTGTTTTCTTGGAGGCAGTCGATCTAATGTTTTTACTGTGGGTGGGTACTCGTTACTTCCATTGTTGAAGCCGAATAGCGGATATTTAATGGATAGAGGTCATTTAGCGGTCGACTGCAGAATGAATGGGTGCCGTGATATCATCAACAAGACAACGCCCCAGTGCAAGTCATGAAAGTGCAAACTGTCCATTCTTCGGTAAACAAGTGCTGAATCACCAAGCCGGGGGGAGGTTATTAGAGTAAACTTTGGTCGTGCGCCCATAATGTGTGCCAGAATGGTATCCACGTAAACAAAAGAGTTAGCTTGTGTCGACCACAGATGACGTCCAGCATAAACAACACCACATTCGCCAAAAATTTCAAAGTTGCATAACATTCATCTATACGCTGTCTGTGCGTGCAGCTGACTAGAAAGATCAGACCCAGGATTCGAAGCAGTCATTCCCTTTTCTTATCTCTAAGGAGGATGCTTTGGTATGCGAGGATATACGGAATATCGCACAAAACGTGTGCACTCTTCCGCCATTCCGCTTGAACATTTTGCTGTTTTCCGAACAGAATGCGAAAAGCATGAGGTAAAACCAGAATGGTGGTGGTTGATTGCCGTTCTTGAGCAAACTACTGAAATATTTCCACAGGTGGACCTAAGACAGTCATGTGCCTGAAGCAAGCGTCTCGGTCTTTCTTCACCTGCCCCTTACAATCGAATAAAAGTAGGACAGTAACCCACATATAAAACACTATGAAGGAGCAACTACCCAAACAAAAAGTGTTGGATTACGTTTAAAAAAATCCAGCTTAAGTAAATGGAAGAACACTATGCGTGTCGCTAGGACCACACGATGTGCTGAATTCTGATCACCTGAATTTTCCAATCGCAAAGGCTGGTCATGGTCACTGTTGCAGACCGAGTAAGAAGCAGAATTCGTATAAAGTCCGTGGATCTGGTTTGCCAACTTGGATAACCTTATTCTTTTTACGCAAGGCAGCCTTTTGCTTCAAACGACTCATTAATAGTCATTTGGTTCTAGGCATCTACAGGGTGCAATGAAACTGACCAGTTTCACCACGAGCCAATTTACACGTGTGACGAGGGCCATTTTGTCAATATCCTCGTCATCCTGCTCAAATGACTGGTCTGAGGAGCATGTGATCTGTATAACGTAGGCAGAGGTGGCTTGACAAGGAATTTGAGCCGCAGGCTGCTGCCTTGAAATCGGAAAGGTGCTAGGGGTTAGTTGCATACTACCTGTATAGAATGTAGTTATAAATGCCTGATTACGCTCCTGCTCGGGCGATTCGGTGATTAAGTTATCTTACTGAACCAAGTTTGGTGTCGTGTGTATTACCCCTAAGAAAGATGCCTTAGACTCTTTTTGCAACTGAACCTTATAGAAACACCTGGTCTGCGTTAATCTTTTCACGTTCTACGTGAGATACTGCCATCAAAAATTCACCCGAAGTTCCAAGTATTACCTCCTCTGACGCAAGCCAAATTCAACCATCACATTGTCTGTTGTTTCTTTGCCTCTGAGATAATAGGATTCTTTCCGCTTCCATGGTAGGAACGTAATGTCACGCTAGTTGCACATTATCCGCTGACTGCCACTGGCTGCCTCAGGCAAGTCTGGAGCAACTGGTGGTCACGAAGCTTAAAAGACAGTAAACCGTCGCACTGTGCTGGAGAATGAACTGACACGATATAACTTCCACAATCGCTATATCTATACGGAAGAGTACTAACCCTTAAGAAGTAGAGGATTAGGGGTGACACATTTGATTTCATCATTTCTTATATACCAGCTGGTTCACATAATGAACCTGATCACTTCATACAAAAGTAGAATTGCGGTAATAACATAACTACTGGCTTCGATGGTCCACATTTCACTGAGTTCCCTAATTCATCAGTCAGTATGCTTTACAACAACCACCTGGTAAATCCTCACTAGTTACCCACCCGGCAGTTGATTTTCGCCTAGATTTCCTAATAACCTCCCACATTGCAGACCACAGTCGTTCTGTCCGCTTTGTTTAGACAGTAACTCAGTAAATTCATGCATTTTTTAGGCAACCATTGGCACAGCATATCATCCTGACATAAGGTTGTATCAAACTGACTCATTAGCTGTGAGATCTAACTTAACCTCCCTCGTTTTTGGAGTTTTTAGTAAGGAATGTTTGCTCAAAATCCACCCCAAGATACCAAACGATGCAAAATTAAAGGGAGACCTTGGAGACAAAGAAATAAATAATGGATTTTGCCAACTTTATGGCTTCAGAAGCATCTATGGGGCGCAATAACATCATGAGGTAATCGTTTACAGCGTACATACGTACTTTTGGGCAACCCGGGCTCTGCAGCCGAGTGGATCAACTTGTTGTTCAGTCTTGGCCCCGAGCAGGACACCCTTTTCAACCTTGGCGCCTGCCGTTCTACAGTTCAGGATTTTGATTCAGTAGGTAGGACAATAGCCCCTAAACTGTCCTTTTTATTTACAATTCCTTTTTGGTCAGGCTTTTGAGTAAAGTGTTCAAAATGATACACCTTAACCAAACACGATCCTCCCACCTGGGCTGCTGAGAACTATGATCTAATCTCATAGTTCTTCGTTCACCGATGCCTTTTTTTCAGTATCACCTCAATGTATAAGCAAGCACCGTTGAATCATCCGACTGTCAGGTACCTAACTATGCGTCTCGTATAGTTCACTGTTCAAAATTCAACCATGGTAAAAACATTTATTGAATGGTTTCTACTGTGGAGATGATCTACACTCTGTCAAAGCATTCAACAAGCATTCAGCAAGACCGCCTGCAAGGCAAGGAGGGTTTCACCCTCCATATCTTCGTGCAAACGCTGGATCAGTGATGAGGTACAGCAAACTGCGTTTGGAGAAAATAGCTCGCTCAAGACAAACAACCTGACGATGAACCAAAAAACCTACACACCCACTGGAAACACCCCTGTTGTTCAAATTGTTATTCTCTCTGGAGCTCTCATAGATCATTTCAGCTGAATGACGTCCAAACTTCAAGGAATGTTTATCCATACTACATATAAACGAAAAACAACTGGAGGTGTTTTTATTCATTCCTTCAAATAAATCAGTCCAAAGACATCAATCAGGGGACTCTAATGCACTTTTACAGCTTCATCTGCTAGGATCTCGTTGTTTCTCAGCGCACAACGTGTCAAGGCAAAGCGGTTAGAAGCAGAGTCTATAGACCAAGAATAGTCAGCCTATGATAAAAAGAAAGGGAAGCAAAATTCAAACCTCTGAATGCAACTCACGTTCAGAGTTGAAGATTCAAACCTAAAACTGCGTGTGCTTCACAAAGGTTCATTACTGAGGGTAGTTTGTTCCGTTGTATCTGTTTGGTGTACCCTTTTTAAGAGTACGGAATCCTAGCTTTGTTCTTATATCTAGTATGTTTTAACCCATTTTCTTTTCATATTTGAAATCCCTCCGTGACCATATATATTGCCTAATAAAGCTAAAATTTAAAAAATACGCTTTGCTCTTCTAGACGGGTTCGACTTTCAACGGATATATTAATATTGTATGTTGGTTTTGTCCAATTTTAATGTCGTAACTAACAGTTGAAGGCACAGCGAAAAAAAAGACTGCGTTATGCAGGACGCCAAATGTTAAATAAATTTTTGTATCCCTAAGGAACGCGGTAATGCAGATAGGTCTTCACAGAATACAATGTTAGATATATGACTAAACATCTGCGAAGTGCTTCGTCTGCTGAATACTTTAGATCATCATTTGAGGACAGTATGCGTCCTCAACGGTATATGAGACTGGATATTTTGCGCAGACTTTAGTAGCAACTAGAACTGCTTACGGTGGAACTGATGGGCAAAACATAGTTCTTATGGCATGCTTCGGAAAGCCATGTAAATTAGCTAATCATAAGCCCTAAGTATCGAGGTTGTAATATTGTGACCAGCAGTTTTTGTGTTAAGTTCAATCCCATTCGTGTCCACTTGACGGTTAGCTTGATTGATGGATCCGAGAGATAAGGACTGTATAGTCGGTACACTCCCACGCACTCCACTTTCCCGTACAAGAAAACTAGGTTATCTCTGTTTTCTAGCATCAGTCAGCGACAGTCAACGAACAAATTCTTTCGTCTACCACAGGTTGGAGACGGTGACAATGTACAAGCAGACAGAAACAATTTAATTAAATGACTTTGGCTGATAAGTACCCAAAAACGTCATAATTACCCCGACTTCGTTAAAGCGGCTATCAAAGTATAAGAAAAGCGATATTTACGGTAGCAAGTAAACTGATGGACTGAGAAGAGAATCTATTCCCCCTATTATTCCAGCCGTTGAAAGCAGGAAGAAAATTGCCTACTGTCATCAAGTAAGCATGCTGTTGTAAACTTACGCTGTCTTAAAACGATTTCACCAGCAGAACAAACTTTCTTACCTGGTTTGAATTTGAAAAGTTTTCAGACATAGTAAAAATATATATCCAAGGACACAATTTGTTTCAAATCAGAACTGTGGTCTACCCTCAGGTAAAATCAGCACGCGCCAAAATGGACTATGGGACAAGACAAGATATTTTGTTTTTCAGAAAGCAATTTCTTCGAATTCAGAAAAATCTCAGAATGGCAGGAATCCGACGTCTACCAGACAATGTTTGCTTTTGTGGCATCAGTGTGAAGCACCCTGACAAATGTTATTCTATACAGGCCACTAATCTCGTCAGAATTAACAAGGCAGGGATGGCAACTAAACCGTCAGTCTAGAGCGAGATGGAGATAGCCTACCTTAAAGCTCGTACAACTTGACAAAGCATAACAGAATGTTCAAAACTCAAACACAACGACCGCTATCCTGGCGACCATCTACTGCGCAACCGAAACAAAAGACAAAATAATGTTATTTCGTTTCTTTTGCATGATTTATGTAATATTTCGAAAGGCAACTTTAAAAACAATTGGATTGTTAAACCTAACCAACTCAACTTGGAAATCCGAAGATTCTAACAACTGAAGTAAGCTAACTGAGCACTATCTCTCTGCACGACGTTGATTCTACCCTCATTACGAAACAAGTCTGTATTCCAGATGTATCGCACCGAAGAAAGAGCACTTTATTTAGTGTTTCATGAATATATTCTAGTGATGCTCCCTTACTCACGAGTAGTAATTATATTTGAACTTGACAAAATTATTATATGTTGGTATCTAAACATAAAAGGCCTGTGTGACAGGTTAGACGGATCCTAGCAACTTTGCAGGCCAGCATTTTTGTTTTTATCTAGCAGGGCCATTTTACTAAGCATGTATTATTTGACTTGACTTCGACAAGTTGGAGGACAATGTTTTAGGCAACCCAAGAAACGTTACACTCGAAAGGAAAATGGGGACATCTCACAGGCGTTTCCCTGACCATCTGATCACCATGGCTACCTGCCTGACGACCAAAAGAGCAGATTGATGGCCGTGAGTTTACAAGTAGTCTGGCACACGGCGCAACCTGTCTAATATTAGGCGTGACAGCGTACATTTGGCGTCCGCATTTGCCTGACAGGTTGTAAAGCTAAGCATATGTGTAATGCCTAATCGCCTCTGACTAAAAAAAACTGGTTTGTGAAACGGTAAACGGAATCAAGGCCTGTTAAACACTTAGGCAAGAAATTTTTTGTAGACAGATCACAAAAAACGATGAACATTTGGAGGTATATCTAAAGTTTATCAGCAAGTGATTGGACAACTAACAGCTACGTTGCTTTAGTTCTTTCTAATGGTTTTTTATTAGTTTCGTGCGCAACTTCAAGCTACAATTTCTTCAAAGTCACAGTGGATATGCTTTTCTTATCGCGTTTGAATTTCCGTCATTCTTGCTGTTTGCACCTAACTCTATCTCGTAAGCACTTGTCGCTTTCCCTTCAGATGGGTATATCTCATATCCCTTGCTGTTTGCACCTAATTCTGTCTCGTAAGCACTTGTCCCTTTCCCTTCAGATGGGTATATCTCATATCATAACACTGTTTTTCAGCCTTTGTGGACGGTCATGCCAATATGTCTGGGGTCATTCCGCGTCGAACTCACTTTGTGAACGAAAGCGTAACTTTTGAAGACGGGGATACGACATTTAGCTAACACAAAAAACAATGGTTCAGTACTTTAAACTACGTTCACTGAAATTTATGGATACATCCGGTTAAATCCCAATATACTATATAGTTTTGTGTTTTTCGAGCACATCTCAACCTTGTCTAAGAAAAATGAACATGAAACCAGGTTTTTGAACGATGTTTTAACTGAGTACATGTGAATCAACAAATATAGATAGTACGTTAACGATATACACCGGTTCATTCCAGTAATAATGAGTTTCTTGGTTTAGGTAGCTCGCATCTCCAAAGATTCTGTAAAACGGATTGCTTTGTGCACTTTTTGAAACACGTCTTCACTCCAGGCAAGAAAAAGTTGCAAATACAGAGGCAATAAGTGGCTTTAAATGCACCATCGTCCGGTAGAAAAAAGCTTGTAGTAAAAAGCGGAGATGCAGAGTCTAACACTTTTATCCTTGTTGAAGATCATCAGTAGCGCTCATTTCACGAGTCAGCACGACGCTTCGAATCCCCTCTCTTTCGCGTAGTGAAAGACCAATCTGCCACGAGGCCCGTAATACCTAAAGATTAGTGTGACATTTGCATTTGGGCAGGATGTAGTACCCCTTTCCCTTTAGCCAAGCCACGGTATGGTTACTTGTTGACTTCTTTTCCGAGTACTGACGTCTAAGTCGACAGACTCGTGGTGTCGTATTCAGATACCGATCCAAATTTTCCTGCTTCAGGTCACCCAGAAGGTTCATGAAACGTGCATACTGGATGATTCCCAGAAAGAATAAAATAGCTTGAGAGTGGTTCTGCCTCTTTGAAAGGACAATATACTGATTTAATTCCCCAAATCTCATCCTAGTAATATTCACGGACAGCTTAGAATACGTCCTCACCGGTTGCCAAATATTCGAACGACCGTATAATTCCCAGGAGAATTTGGTCTGAATATGAAACAACAAATGGGTATCTATGATTGGATATCACTTGTATACTGCGCTCCATATGTCAAACTTTATTTTCTACCACTGATTTCAATCACCGGTTGATTTTCTGCCTTCATAATAAAGTGTGATTTCATTGGGGTCACTAAAAATAGCTTGCTTGTCCCGTCAACAATTCAAGGAAGACTTTTTCATTGATTCTTTCACGATATAACAACTAAACCTGGAAATATAAGCGTAATCAAGCAATGAATGTTATCAGTGTCTGTTTTCCATTAAGCCTCAAGCCCATATATCTATCTGTTTTGATAAAATTACTAGCTCAACGATGGTGGTCTATTTATTTAAGTCGAACGCAACAGGCTTCTGAGGGTTCCATTCCCTACGGATAGTAATCAAGCGTTTGTCTACTTTTCTTCAGGCTATCAAGAAATATTCACCCTGGTTAAGAGTGCAAATGGCTTGTAAGTAGCCCTTAAATGATAATCACAAAACAACCCGTACGAGGTACTTGACCGTCTCTAACTGGGCCAAAACTTTTTGGACAGAGTAATTGTATCGAATTTGACAGCTGGTTGGGATACATATCATCAGCTCAGTGGTTCTACACAAAACATCAGCATACTATAGAGCACCTAATTTAGTCAAATTTGATTGTCTAACGAAAATTATACCGGCAAAAACTCAAAGCAATCACGAATGCATCCAGCACTTCCATCAAAAGAATTATTCAGTAAAACGATATCCCCACCATCCGGTTCAAACTGAATTCTAAAATGAAGTTCTGAAGCAGCTTCTGCTGCCACGCGACTATCCGGTTCTCGATCCACATTCTTCGAATTCTCACGGTTTGTGAGCCAGCAATGTAGGGATTTGTCAGAAAGGTAGATCTAAGACATGGTTTGATATAATTGCCGCGCGCACGTTGAGTGGTCCCTTGGGCAACAAGAATCTCTGGAGTTTCGTGAGATAAGCGCTGATGATGATTCCCAACGAGAATAAAGCAACTTCACGATGCTTCTCGATTTGCAGCTTGAGTTGGCTTTACTTATGTACCGGAATTTCCAATAAAGTTCCCAAATCCTCTCACATTATTAACATCAGCGATATTTTCCATGGAGTAAATCGCTGAACACAAAAGAAAATTTAGTTCCTCGATAAAAGCTTAAGGTTAAGCAGGATGTTCAAATTTGGCGTGTAATCCGGGAATACTTCAACCTGATATCAAATCATTATGTCTCTAATAGTACATTTTGAAGTTCCTGTAGAGTCATCTTGGAAATCCTGAATGTTGAGAGGTCTCAACATGAACGTGAAGTAGCTAGCACACTTGCAGCATCCAGATAGTCGTAAACAAATTACAGGTTAAGGCAGGGTCCACCGAATAAAGCATGCCCCAAATACACCCTTATTTACAGCAGCAGATTTCTATATGTATTTTGCGTTTCGTCATGCAACCCGAACCGGTCTGTGAGCTTTCGTCGCTAACGGGCTGGCGATTTACCAACCAGCATCTGTTTGACAGTCAATGTTCATTTCTGGATAGCCACAAGATCCGTAGAATCTACGAACACATAACCGTCGACTAAACAAATTTCCATCTGTTTGGGTGTGGAATAAACAAGATAGTCCCTGTGGAAAAGGGAGTGTTATGTTGCGGCCAGAACTAGTGTTTGATGAAGGTGAATACACCACCTGTGGTCCATATTGGGTCCATAAGTGCGACTCGGCTACAAAGCTCGTGTTCCCGGGGGAGTATCTTGATATTTCCACTAGAGTGAGAACAGACAGACACAGCTAGGCAAATATGTGGTCGAGTGAAAAGTTGTCACCATAAGATGAGTGTCTTTCATGCTAGGTTTATGCCGTCTCACTAGATTCTCTAGGTAAATTGGTTTGTTTTGTTGTCCATTCTTTACCTTGAAGACCACTGGGATTATCAGTAAATCGCTAGGCCCTGATCACACCTACTTAGTTAATGTTTTTATGTATTCCAGGAGTTCTCATTGAAAATCGTCACGAACAGTAGAAAGATTACTTTTAATAATAACAACACAAATTGTCATAAATACTTGCTAAATTCTTGATGTAGCACTATTTCTAACGCTGAAGACTCTTGGACTGCTCAACAATGCCTTTTTTCTTTTTGAGGATTATCAGCAAGGGTAATTCGTGAGCTTCCATGAAACTAATTTCCCACTCGACTACCACACTTTAGGTGAATATATATATATATATACTTGTAACTAACCTGTTTTTAATTTGACCTCATACCTGCGTAATCTCAGCTTGTAATATTTTTTAACCAAGTATGCTGCACAAAATGTCCCTCAAGTCTCAGTTTAGTAGAGTACCTCAATATCTTAGATCGTTCTTCCACCGGATTATTCAGTTGATAATTGTCTTCAACAAGAAGCCAGCTGCTATTCAACCCAAACTCTAGTGAACACCAACAAACGAATTAAAAGTTCAGCTGCAGCTGTAGCTACCAAACATTTCCAACGACGGTCAGGATCTTGCAGGCTTGCCAAATCTAGACAGGAACAGCAGATGAGCCAGTGTTGAGTTCGCACCGAGGATCCAGTTTCTGCCCTTAACTACTTAGCTGTCCCGAAATCCTCTCGCAAGTTACCTGGTAAATCAAGTCTGTAATTCGATTCCGTGGAATTGGTACGCTTTCGTAAAAACCATAACAAGCCAGTGTCCATAAAAAGGCTTACAATGAAAAGACAATATTGTGAAGAAATTCAGAAAGTATACATTTTGATAAGAAAGATGGCAGAAGCGATTTCTCTTCATTTCTTTTAGGAACAACTAATACAAAGAATTATTTCCTCAAGCACAACAGAATAATTACTGCTTCGGGTTAAACGCAGACAGCCTCAAATAACAGAAAAAAATCGCTATTACCAACAACAAAGGAAGCTAAAGAAAGCCATTTTGTTTGCCAACAAACGAAATGATCAGAGATATTCCCCTATGAAAACCGCAAGATAATTCGCATAAAATTTTGGTGAAACATTGCGCACCATCTTATTAACAGCTGATCTGCATTCGGTATGAATGAATCCACTCAGTCACTCAGTCACTGTTCTATACCTCATGGTTAATTTCTGAAATATAAAGTATCAGTTCCCACTTGCAACTCAACTGAAAACAGAAACAAGAGAAAGATCCCTTTTTTCATGAAACTCTTTTCTGTACACAATATTAGTTGGACAGCAAATTAACTGCTGTTGATCTCTTACATATCTTTTAAAAAAAATTATTATCATCGCCTTTGTAATCTACTTTAGATGTCACATGCTGATTCTTGTAGCTAAACATTCACTAAACCCGTGTTTTGCTATCATTGAAATGAGGGGCTTCAAACATGAAATGCTCGATTACCACAGCACCGGTTTCAGTGAGGTAAAGACTTTGACAACTTCCTACTAAACAAGCGATGGTGGTGCCTTCATTGAAAATTGCACACTGTTATTCAAGCCGTTTTGAGTTTTTTGTATGATTGCTTCATTAATCCGCTATTTTGCTCGAAAATGGCTTTGCATTTGGAAATCAAGTGGTCGATTTTCAGTCAGGACCGTCCAAGAAGGTCGGCGAAACTAACTTGCCCTACTTAAGTAATACTATGCACCTTTTAGAGACAATAACACTTTCTTTATATTTTTCTCAGACGTTAACCGTAAATGAATGACAATAATGGAAGAATCTATTTCGAAGTCCAAGCATAATAGCGTTGTATACGTGAGGGTTTTGAAGCAGTCCTAAATGGGATTTATCAGAAAGTGGTGTACAGAATTCAGGTCCCTCTGTTGTTTCACCTTCCACGTCAAACAATTAATCAATTGTTGTTGTGTAAGCAGAAGGGCTTAGTTAAAAACCTTAGTGATCAATATTCATCAGCTAAAACCGCTTTTCAAACGCTGTGTGAAGGGTTTCACTAGCAGGGTGAAACAAGTAAATGCTGTCTTGAAACTTCCAAAAGTTGAACTTTTGTCAAGTTCTTGAAGCTTGACTTGATTGATAAACTTTCAAGCCTGGTTATGGCTTTCCTTTTTAGTGTTCATTTGACCCTGAGAATTTGAACTGTGGGGATGAGATCACAAATGGACCTCCAGGTAGGAACCAAAGCAGTTTACTGTAAGGCTTTGCGGAGGGGAAAGTATTCCTACTTCTCCGAATCTGTGCCGATTGCACACAAGCGGGGCTTGGTCAAAAATCTAGACAAGGCAAGTCGCGCTCGCACTCGTAGTTTCATAAAACGATGAAAGCGTCTTATACTCAAAACGTCCGCAGCTTGTAGACATCCTGAGAAAGAGTGTGCGGCGTCAAAGACTGCAGGAAAGTAGGAAGTGCGTGGAAGTACTGGTAACTTGGGTGAGCTAGTTCACTGACTGTTTTGTGACGGTTGCTCTGTTTTCTGAGCTTGTCATGCAAACACGGAAACATCCTCATTGCACAGTTGAGTGGGCGCCAATTGTCAGGTTCGGCCAAAACTACCATCTGATACTTATTTATTGTAAAGAGGAATATTCTGCATAAAGTCCCTCCTAGAGGAGATCCTTCTGGTGACCGAATGTGTCAAAATCTCCAAACAGTACAGAGGTGCGCGCATCCGGCCTTAAAGCTGCGCCCGTTGCTAATTATGAAAGATAATCGACTCCTTGATACTAGACGTCAATCACACACTAATATTGCTTTCAACTCGTTTACTGAACATTTGGCATCCTGAATTTTTCAGTCAGCAACTCATTCGGTGACGGACGGTCAATTCTTGTTAGCAAGAGGCACTGATGGCAAGACAATTCATCCGTATTAGTCACGGTCCGAACTCAGACGCATTTGTACTGACCCTAACAAATGACGTAAGCTTCTTAGTTTGGTCACTGTTAGCGTATTATCAATCAAAATTATGCAACCACGCTTAGTTATTAAGAAGGCGCCGAGTCATTTGTAATCTCTTCAAAACCACTGGTTAGCAGCACGTCGTTTTCATCAGTCACGTATTTTGACAGCCATGACTGAGTGAGCACGATCTTAGCCATTTCATGAACTGTGTGACTGTATACAGCTGACAGTTTTTAACAAAACTTTGTGACGAAATAGATAAAAAATGTTTGGTACAGTTCTCTCAGCTTTAGAGCAAGCTTTGCGGTAGAGTCATGTTTTTTTCAAAAACATGCGCACGTAAATGGGTTAAAATGATTCCATAAATACTTATAAACAACAAATATAATTGAAAAAGAAGACGTATTACAGAAGGTCAAAAGCTTGGAGTTTAGCACAATGGATGTATTTGGGCCACAAATCGAATACGGATCACTGAGAACATTTACTTGCACCGGATCTGTCTGTTAGCACGCCATGTCTGTCCAAGTATGGCTAGGCCAGGGTAAACCGAGCATCGGGATAACATGTTTCCGAATACAGACCCCTTCCTGATACGGACGGTGCGAGCTTCAACTATATATAGCTCGTCCGAGGTGAAAAGTTTTCTCGTCGCATGCAACATGGTCTAAGATGAATCTTAGTAGAAAGATCAAAAATTATATTAAAATGATTCTTGGAAGAAGACCTACTAGGTTGTTATGTTGGGAACTCATCGATAGTCCATAGCCGGTTTCGTCCTTCTTACAGCTCATCAGCCTGGCTCAGTTTCCGAGTTTCCGTCAAATCTTTGCTATGCACATACTTCCGAAAATAACCAGTGATTAATATATGTTTGAGTCAGTCAGGCATGTTTTCTTATTCAGGTAAAATGTCTAATCTTAATAGTTCATGAAAATCCAAACTTTTGAACGGTTCTGAGATTGTTTTTGCAATGCAAGCAGCTTTTGGCTGGCAATCGTAATCTTGCCGCAGTATTCTTTTACCGAAAGATGTTTGTCTGCCAAAGCTTATCGTGAAAAAACCTCAAATCTATTCACCGAACATAAGAAGGAATGACTGGTCACGACTCGGTCAAAGATAACTACATAAAAACCAAAAATCTAACTGTCCTCAACGGCTTTTTACCTTCCCACGGACAATCATGATGAACTGCACAAAGGACGAAAAGCACAGGGACAGTAAGTAATTGGCGGTAAAAAAACAGAATATTTACAGTCAAGTGAAATTTAAATATTTCACTTTTTGCCTACGAAAGGGGAAGAACAATGATTGTCCCTTGGGCTTTCTTCACTCAAGTTCTATTCTTCTTCTTCTATTCTCGTCGACAGAAATTTCTAAACAAATATAACAGTAACTTGCATGCCTAATGAGTGCCAACCTTAGTTATGGAGGACCAACTGTTCCAGGCATTTATTCATTTAGATGGTTGATCTTTGTTTATTTTATGGGTAAAAGAATAGTTACTTATCAAACTTATATTGATTTACCGTAGCCGGTACATTCCTATGCTTCGTTGTGAAAGATATCTTGGTAGCAGTATCAGTCGTGTGTATGTGACAATTGCAATGCACACCAGCTTGGTGCGAATATGGTTGAATACCCTGCCTTTATGCATCTGCTAGTGGGTAGACAGATAAACACATAACTTTGGCCAAAGTTAGGAAATATTACGAAAAACATGGAGCTTACTGAATCGAACGGCATACACAGAAAGGTTTCGTTCAAATATTCCACTAGCATGGCTGTCAGGTGCGCCGATGAGATTTGATCTATAGTGGGAAGTGAATATTGAAATGTTGAACTCATTATTTCAGAGTGCTTATAATATTTGAATATGACATTTAAACATGCTACATACGGAACCACAGTGGTCCTGTTTTTTTCATCCGTCAGGCACGCGGATTTATACCCGTTTGAGTTGTTTGCTCAGGGCAACCTCTTTGTATAAGTGAACACCACTTGACCTTGAACGAACTTCCGAGACGATAACTTGCATATAGTCTTGTCCTTCATTTATATTAGTGTATACTTGTTCATATTTTTTAAGATGTCTTCATTTATGGTTTGAGAGTACGATAAAGCGCGATGGAAATTTTCTTGCTAAAACAACTTACTAGTCAAATTTTTCAGAGCAGTACGTCCAGTCTTATGAAGCACCAAAAAACAGTTTTACCCTTATTCTTAACTGTATTCACTAAATCATGTTACTCAAAGCCTCTTGCACGTTTTACCAGTTAACAAAAATTGTGAATGCCCAGGATAACAACTCGACGGCGCTATAGTAGATGTGTGCAAACTTTAAACAATCAAAAACTATTCAGCTTTTAGGGCCAAGACAAATCTAATGGATGCATCATGGTAAGAGATATTTACGAGTATCCGGTACACAATCAGACTTCACCTTGCCGAAAATAGGCAGAACAAAGGTGCCCAATGGTGACAGTTTTTTTGAATTTACAGGGATCTTATATTTTTAGTTGTGCCTTTCGATGTTTTTGTTTATATTCCGGATATCCTGGAAACTGTCCCAACCTGTCAATTAAAGGTCAGATTTGCGTAAAAAATTAAAAATATAAAAACTCTAAAAAGTGGGTATTGTCTTGTTGGAAATGAACTTCAAAGTGGTAAGCTTCTAAAGTTTTGCAACAAAATTGTCGGGCATTACCGCTGAAGTTTTGGATAACTCAGTGCGCAACAACAAAGCAAGTCCGAAAACTCCAGCTCAATTCAAGACCGATATGATCAACCAAACTTCGCAAACTGAGGTGGGTGATGGAAATGGCGCTGATTAACAAAAAGGGTGCCTTCAGGTCACTGTCTCAATAGACCCAGTTTCATGTCGATTCATTCCTCAGTTTAATTCAGTTACCACGGTCTTATCGAAACATTCTGCTGAAAAATCCTTTAATTTGTTTTAATGAATTAGGTGTTATATGCAGGCACATATCATTCCTATCGGCCCTATTTTAAAATGGTCAATCAGTGCCCATACCTAATATATAGGGTTTTCCTTAAGTCAGGGAACTGCGTTTATCATCATCTATTCAAATCCGCATTTTTACTGTGAAAGGACTTCGTATGACCGTTTAGGTGAACACAACGTTCAAGGAAAGTTTGATTTCGTAAAGAAGTAAGGAAAGACCTTTTTGTGTGCACCCAAGAAGAGCATCAATTGTTGTTTTTTTAGACATAACTTTCCGCCATCCGAACTACTGCTTTCATGGTTTTTAAGCTTCGTGCCTGAAAAAACTAGTGACTTTTGTCCAAAATTTCAGCCTCTACGCAAGCAATTTGTCCAAAATTTCAGCCTCTACGCAAGCTTACTGTCAAAATACAGGTTTAGGATCGATGAAAGTATATGCACCGACTTTCTCACTCACCGGTATAACGGAACTACGGGCTGGGCTGGGCTGAGTAAGACTAACTTCTGTAAAAACAGCCATCCAAGTCTTCCGCCCCCAAAAAACTAACTGGATGGGCTACGGGGAAAGTAGCCGACGGATGCCTCAATCGGATATTACTTACCGACTAATACTGTCACAGACAATACGCAATATACCAAAGACCGAAGTGAAAATTTTGCCTGGATCTCAAGTTGACACTCTTCACATAAAATCTAAAAGCCACTACTTCAAGTGATTCTAGTCGTTAGTTTCGCAAAAACAGAAATTCCCTTACATAAGTCGTTTAGTTTTGGTTGTTTTAGATTTGTGGATTTTATTTCAGCAAGATTGTTCGGATTGATTTTGTATTAAAACACGGGATACAGCGAACTATTCAGTTTACGCACAGAAACACGTTATTAATGAACAGCATTCACCATCTGTGAGATGTTGTCCAAGTCAAAATCTTGAAAGCTTGGAGCATGACATCTAAGCCCACGTTA
The DNA here is from genome assembly GCA_003604175.2 of Clonorchis sinensis. Taxonomy (NCBI): domain Eukaryota; kingdom Metazoa; phylum Platyhelminthes; class Trematoda; order Opisthorchiida; family Opisthorchiidae; genus Clonorchis; species Clonorchis sinensis. The sequence goes on along the minus strand of CM030369.1, from coordinate 68,593,071 downwards.
AGGATTTAGGTTTCAACATTTTATTAGCAGGGAAGTGATTAAAAAATCTCTCAACAGAATTGTCGAAAAGAAGCCAAGCAAACTGCCGTTGAGGATGAGATATCTTTTTTATTTGCCGTTGGCTAAGACCTCATAAATGATACACCTGAAAACTCCAGTCTCAAGTGGCTAAATAGATTGATTTATGTAGATGGGCGTGGCTGGATGGGTCGTCAATCAAGCCCTTGGTTGCCTGTCCTGACTTCCACAACTTGTGACGAGCATCACTCCATAGCACGTCTTCCAATTGATTGTTTCATGGTTTCCGTGGGATAACTCGTGAATTAACTGCTGATAAAATAACAACTCCTAGACTTTCAAAGTACCCGAAAATATCGAGAATAATACAAGCTCCTTCATCTGGAGACTCAGAGTTTTTTAATTAGATTACAGAAAGAACTAAAGGATCGTTACGTCAGAACAGTGCCTAGTATGGGAGACGGTCATCCAAAAGAACGCTCCAAATTAGGAAAACATCACGCATGAGAAGGGAGGGAAAGGAAGGCACATAAATCCACGTGGCTGTTTCACTATTTTGATAGATAATATCCACTTGACGCGTGGTTTTAGCACGTTCCAAATCTAGACAATTCTCGTAACGCAGGCAAAGTTTAATAGTACGCTATGTGTTACACAGTGTCCTCCTCGTCCTTATCCGGTCCACTTCAAGGATCGCGACCGAATTACTTATAAAACCACATCTACCCATAAGAAATCCGGTTTCTTCGGAGATTTCGAGTTGACCAATTTAAAGAAACCAATTATATAAACACTGGATGTTTTCCGACCTTGAAGTCCTCCAGAACTTTATCTGTGCCAAAATACATAACAACCTCGGGTCTGTCGTTAAAATATAAAGATTGACGTATTCACTTGCCATACATACGCATCACTCTTGCGATCATCACCTTCGTGCAAACAGACAAACAGAGTGCCCAAACTTCCCATCATTTTCGTGAACTTTCGACATTGCATTCTTTAAGATTGAATTTATCGACCGTGGCTGACCTTATCGCATGGCAGATATGCACACGATCGGGTAATTGACGCATTCCGACGTGATTTTCACACTGAGATAGAGTAGACCAGGTAGCAGTTGGATAACTGGATAACTGGGAAACACCAAAGCACCAAACCGACGCACATAGAAGTGTTGGACTACATTACGTATAGATGAAATAATAACCCAATCCTCATCTGATGACAAAAGACGTTCTTTCTCCTCCACAAAGCTTCTGTACTGATGGAAAAATAGGTCAACTTTGGAACAGGAGGACGTTTTTCAGAGAAAAAGTGACGGGGGACTATGAGACTACAATTGCATGGATATGGACTACTGATTCGAGCCGAGATTAGGCGTTCAAAATCAGTTTCTAACTCTGTTCGCACATTGAGTTCAAAATTGATTTTCTCAGTTATGTTTATTTTTTATGGGGATGACAGGAGCCAGGAAATATGCACGACTACATCGAGTCTCCGAAATTGGGTGACAATGAGTTTTTTTTGCTGTCTTCTTCTCAGTGCACCCAATCTGCACGTGTTCAACAGAAAGCCACTTCACACCCGAGAGGTTTCTTGTATCAATTTTACCATCCTCAGTTTTATCCTGCATCGGGTACTTTTTCGACAGGGCATTGTCGATTTGTTCGTAAACCCAGAGTATTGCCTGAGTCAAAGTGGCAACAAACTAGACGCAGTCCCCGAGCTTCCGTCAAACTTAGGTTTTAATTGAACTCAAATAACAAAATTAGTTAAATACAGTCATCTGCGCCCACCTGATGAGCTCCGAGAAGGACAAAACGGAAAGGAGCTGTCGAGGTGTTTTCAGCAACCTTAAGAATAGTGTATTCTGTCTATACATGTATCGTGATATCTCGAATAACGTACCAACTAAAACATAAGGCAGCCTGGTGCAACAGATTCGATTGCTTAAAAACATCATGAACGAAAGATTCAGCTTGGTTTCAGGTGAGGCTCCCGTTAAAACCAACTTGGTGTGCAAATGAGTGTATTTCGCCAGCAACAAACTACTTTTATGTATGCGATCCAGGTTTTGATTTGTGGCAACAGCTTATTGTCCATAAAATAAAACAAAACTGGTATCGCGATTTGGTATCTGAGGAGCAAATAAATCAGGATGTGCATTTTTTACCTATTCTAGTTACCAAACCCTCTGAGCCGGCGGCTAAGAAGCTGGACTACCACAAAATGATATCTCAGGGACGGAGACGATAGACACATAATGGATGAATTTCAACTTCACATGCTTAGTCCAGTGTTGACAGATGTCGTGGCCATTGAATTTCGTTTAAAAAACACACCACATGAGGTGTTGTGACAAGGTGATACGTTGTCTGATCGAAAACATCCACAAGTGATGGCTTCTAAGAACAAGGGACAAAAAGCAAGTTGGCAGAACAGGTCTTGTCTCAAGTAGCATCTGGTAGAGTATCAGTTTGGAGCCATCACTAGAAATCGCACCCTAAATAAATGGGTCAATCGAAGTGTAACGAGCGCACTGCGGTAAACCACTTGGACAATAGCTAAAATATTTTGACTGCCTGACGTGCATGCTTGCCACCGACCAAATACACGAAAACGAGTGGATGTAAATTCCTGAATAAAGGTGCATCTCATCTAATCTCCAATGCGCAACTACCACTGTTTGATTCGGAGACATTGTCAAATGGTACTCTGAATCGCTTGTCCGTGCACATATGGCGACTTTATAATCCCAAACATTGAGTTGCTTTATTATCGGCACTGGATAAGGCCGGTGCAATCTGACTGCCTCCAACTACTTTGGCTTCAGACCACGGTGATCATAGTTCTCGAATTTCGTAGCCTGCATACTGCAGAGTGATCACATGGGTAAAGTATTTGAGCAAACGAAACAATGTTTTTGGCCCATAGCTACATGCTGATATCTCCAGCAGATAATGGCGATGACCCATGACGAGAATGATACACTGGTCATTTGTGTCACACATCCCGACACACTCTTAGTGTTGGAAACAGCAACGGTACACTATTTTGTGCCATTTTGAGTGTATGGTGCAACGAGTGCATCCCGTTCTCTGATTGGTTACCAACACAATGGCTCCATGTCTAATTATTGCTTCAGTTTGTATTCAGCCAAGCTATAATCTAGCAATTCATGCCACAAAGCTAACCGCACAGACATCTTAGCTACTAACATAACCTTTTTTGAATGCTACACCTTACTTCTCTTACAGTAACCCTCGCCTGAACCCACCAACACTTCCGACAGCAAACTAATAGGATACACGGTATTTTGCCCAGACAAACTTCGTCATATTCTGTGAAACATGAAAAATTCGGCGTGCTTCTCCATAGGTGTGATGTGGGAGACCAAAGCGAACCATCATTCATTTGCAGCCAGCCGGTCAACTACATGTGGGCTTTCATGTTTGAGGCAAGCCGGTTGGCTGGTGCACAAAATGAGGCGAACGACATTTCGTCTAAGCAAAATTCGATCCAGAAAACAGGTAGTAGATCGGGACGCAGTCATCCCCACAGATGTCTGAAGTACAACGCACTAAACTGAGACTAAACAAAAGGATGCTTGTCAAATCCAAACATTTTAACAGAAAATGGTCTACAGTCGTCTATTGGGCGTGTCAATGTCAATCCTATTAACCTAATTGGCATGCAGGAAGAGGTAAACAGAAGAAAAGTGGAAGCACAAAGTCCTTGGTCAATACATTTATATTATGTTTGGTCCTTAATAGTTGTTGAAGAATAGTCAATCTCTCCTATAGGGCATTGGGCACAATTAGCTGTGTTGGTCATTAGCTGTGTTGAATGAAACGAGAACTTTTCGGTGAACAAAGAGCGGCTAAGGAAGAGGTGCTGTGAAGCATAGAACTAGCACTGCATTTCACCGCAAACTGTGTGGATACTTCCTGCTACCACAGAAGAGAAGCACAAGTTGTACATCCAACTTCGGAAACCACGATGTGCAACAGGTCCTCAGTTATATGTAGTGCTGCATAAAGTTCAACTTTAGAGTTTGCCAGCTTTGAAGTAGGAACAACTTTTCGTGATAGCTGGCATGTTTCTGGCTATACAAATTACGAACCAAACCACACACCCAATGCAATCAAGCTAGCATCCAATAGAATCCCGTAAAGCGACCAAAACATTTTTACACTCACAGTTTTTAAAAACAGCTTGATTAGCAAATTTCTCTTCCAGAGATTTTCTCAAGCCACCAGACGAGAACTTCGCTGACTTGGCCGTCTTTGGAAGACAAACATAAGTACGCAAAGGAACGGTCTGTTGTCAGAGGCTGCCATTCCCAATGTATTGTAGTCCACGATAATGACCCAATTAGATACAGATGCAACCTTTTAGATTCATATCATTTTTCATAAAGTTCGTGAAAATCACTCACGCAGACCTGTTTCCTATCCAGCCTTCTGATGACAGGACATGGTTAAATGTCCTGTCCAAATGCTAAACCGATTTAATCACAGTTTGCTTTTTCATCCAAACCCGGGTCAGAAGAACTGTGGCCTTTTTATTTCGAGGAAGAATGGGAACTTTTGAACACCGATAAAATACTTACTCAAATTACGAGGGGTACCCTAAAGAGCAGCGTTATTTTCTTTCTTCAATTGTTTTCCAGTCGAAAAGGGCTAAAATATGTTTGACGCAAGTTATTACGGCCACCATACATGTTGACGTATCAATACTTCTCAAATTGGGATCCTCAAACTTTACGTTTGTTTGCCTATGTCCAGGTAATTAACGAATACAGGGGCAATCTTTAGTCAAATTCGTCAACCCTTAACTAGGTTTACTAGCATGACGTGAGTTTGCAAAAAGCAGTTATGGCAGGGGAAAATAAAGTGCAGAATTGACAAATTCGCTGCATAATGAAACCTACTTTATTCTGGAGAAGTAACACATTTTATTCTGTCAAACCTATGACCAAAGTCCCCGTGGTGCTGGATTTAATTTTCTTGGCTATTCTATGTGTTTACTTTCCACCTGCTTAAAAGTGCAAAGTGTGTCACTAGCTTCAACCACCCATCTTTTCGTGACTTTCTTGACGTCCCCAAAAAGACTCAAGTCTAGGCCAAGAGCCGACCAAATAGGCGAACAAGTTACTCGGTAAAATAATTACGACCATTTCAACTAGAATTGTTTGGCGAGTAGACGTAACAAAACTGAACCGCTATCAAAACTCTCATTAATAACTGTGGTAAGATAGCTAAGCTACATTAACTCAAAGTTTGTTACAGTAAGTTTGCATCAAATCCTTCCAATATTGCGAATTTACTCCCTGCTTGCTCCCGAAACCACTTGGGGCCACTTTGATAACTTCATCCGACCGTCTCCCTTTCTCCATTCGAGTGGTATGCTCGTCTCTCTCAAACACACAAAACAGGACTTTTTCATCACTAAATGTCATTTTTTCATTCAAGTTTCCAACTTGTGTGATTCCTTGGCTACTTCAGGTCGTCGATAAACGATCGCGACTTCATGGATTTTAAGTAGAGGTAAATTTTTCTAGTTGTTGAAATTGTATGACATCCATAAGGAGATTCAGAGTGTTTGCCATTCCTGATGCTATCTGATTAGATGATCCATTCATTGGTCAATCCTCTTTTCGTCCACCGAACATCCTTCTGAATATTTAGCTGTATCCGGCATAGCAGCACCTGAATCCATTGGCGAGAGAAAGTTATTAACTAAATGCTTCGCGCATGTTTGTTACGCTTTTTAGTCCTATATCTTCGTAGGCAGTATTCTTTCATATTCAACATCAGATAGGGCTGAATCACCTGATTTCCTCTAGTTAATTCAACTGAATCATTGATCAGCTGATCCAAGGAACTTTGCGCACACACTTCAAGTCTGTCACCTGATTTCCTCAACGGAATCATTGATCAGCTGATCCAAGGAACCAATCTTGCTAGTGCACTCATCACATTCAAACACAAATCGTGCTTAAGTCACATCCTTCTAGGGTTTCACTCAGCCGGTGTTACCCCTAAAATGGCATCCTAAGCTGCTTGTTTCACATATTCACTGGGGATCGTGTGATATTTCTACAAGTTTATGCATTCACAATCAACGTCTTCTGCGTATTCAGCAAATACTGAGCTTAATTATTTCAGGTTTGAGAAGCATAAATCAAAAGAGGTGGGAAGAGTTAAACATAATAGTTCAAAACATAGCTGTTCGGGTAAGTAATCGGCCTGTATGTATAGAATTCCAAATAACGTGAAGGGTTTTTGAATGGAGAATAGGGTGAGTTTGGAATTTTAGGACCTGGTGCCTGGATGGAGCAGTAGAAAGACAATTACCCCGGAACTATTCGTACGCATAGATTTTTTATCTACCTTGGAATGAGTTGCATGGAACCTTGCCATTGCTTACTTTTACCACCTAAACGTCCCTAAACTGGACATTGTATCCTTTTCTTACCTGTATTTGACTTGTATTTCCTTTCAATACCGTTTTCTACTGTTTACCTGTATTACTGACTTCAGGTGTTACTGTAAACAGTCATGTGTACCGGTACGCTCATGAATAAAATAGAGAAGACAGACGACTGAGACAAAACATTCACCATGCAGCATTTTACCTTCTGGATGGGTGAACAGAATTTTGCTTTCTCTTCATCCCTGATGGATCAGCAAGGTGGAAAATTCTTACCCGTGTGTGAGGATGGGTGGATTTGATATCCCCCCCTTAAGGAAGTAATTCGATCAGGTACGTTCTAAGCAGTGGAAATTATCAACAGGAAGCAAGTTTAAATGATAACTTCTCGTAGCCTATTGAAACAATTCTTGTTAGCACCTATGCAGTAATTCCCTAAGAAATTTCACTTTTTTTCATAATCAAGTAAGTAATTCTGACTAGTTATCTTAAGGATCTAATAAGCACCAAGCTCACGGCTGGATATTACTAAGAAAACGGTAAAGTCTGTTACTCAAAGCAACCGATATTCTCATATCCACCCGAGGGGTCCAGATTAGAACAAAATGACAAAATGCGAAACGAAATTATTTCAGGACCAAGTACTTCCTCCTTTCAAACGAAACATTAAAATTCAGATTCGAGTAAACCTATGTTTATTACCTCCCCTACATTCACAAGTTGGTAGTAGGACACAGAGGACAAATGATAAAAAAGTGCCCGGTTTCTTGCACCCGCGAACTCCAACGGTCCCAGCAGGCTACGGAAAGAGAGGTAAACGTCCTCAACTCTAGTCAAGAAGGTTATCAGGTGGTTTAAGGGGATTAAAAACAACGCACGAAGGCAGTCTCCACCTACCAAACAACACTGATATTCGGAGGTTCTTCACAGTTAGTTGACCCTCAGTAAACTCCCTCAAGACCCTCTATGTCTATGGAATTATATGATGAAAATCTTTAATTATAAAAATAATAAAACAATAAAACTGAGCATATGTAGGTGAAAAAACTACAGGGAAACTATTGAAGGCGTTGGAAGATAGAAGAGAAGAACTCCCTCCAAGGAGTCTGCCGGTGAAGACGGCATCGCGGACAAAATCTCAATGACGTCTCATCACGCTCACCGCAGTAGCTAAGGAGAGCCTTCCGGCAGCATATTCCACATTTCGATTGTCTTTAGAGAGAAGGAACTGATGCGTCTCGTTATTAATTCCCTCTGTTCTTTACTCTCTACTCCACTTAATATTTGGTGGGGCCCAGTTTCTCGTATAGTAAAACTAATTATCTTCAACCATTATCTTCCTGTCAGTGAGGCTAATCTACACTAAAAAGACGAAAAGCACTGTACAGCTATTTTTTTTGTTGGGAAACATCAGCAATGTGCATCCCACGAAGCTTAGGGATTTTTGAACCCGTGACCTTCAGATCAGTGTTTTAACACCTAACCGTTTGACCACGAGGTGCTGATCAGCAGTGTGTTTAGCTTTCACTTAGAGAGAACACAGCGCCACTCAATCTTCAATTAAGGAAACCACATCACGTGGTTAGTTACTGACTGGCTCCCAGCATTGCTACTATCAGAAGGAAGTTTCATTCATCTTGCGAATTTATTCTTCCTCTGAGCTACTTATTGATTGGTGATGGTGTGAGAAAATTCGGTACTCTTCAACAGAGATTTCGCCGTGTCATTGAAGTCTATCTATACTATCTTGAATGCTTCGACAAGGTCCTTTTAGTTGTCTTTCCTGCGAAGGGAACAGATTTAGCTTTTTAACAAACCACCCAATAAATTGTCGCTGAACGTGCCCCGGCATTCTGCCATGATTCCTTTGGCCATAGCTCTTATCCCGCAAGCAATATTGATGCTGAAGCCTAACACAGGCCTTATAAGGCAGCAGAAGCAGTTGTAACGTTTATGTGTTCACTGCTCACCTCAGATGGTTTAATGCCTGTTCCACTCACCAAGTTTTTGTCTGATAACAAATGGAAGGGTTGAGGTCACTCATGATTTGAATATTCGTAGATCCGACATCATATGTCTCTAGTATATATATGCATTTAGTTACTTGGCCTGGTAAAGCGGAAAGTTAAGCGTCCTAATTTGCTGGCAATTAGAGCTATACAGTAGAGGCTTCAAAGCAACAGTTAAGAATTAAAGCCTGCTTAGGTCGTGTTCTGTAGCTCCACGTATTAACTTACTAACTAGTGTTCCGTTCAGCTGCTTCTTTGGGAATCGAACTGGTAGGTAACAAAGAACTGAAGACCAATTCCTCACTAGAACCGTCAATAGGTGCAAACTACATAGCAATGCTCACGGCAGCATCATTAGGATTGTTTAGTGCACTTTGTGTCTGGTGCAGTATCGTCCACACACTCCAGCCCTTCAGCGTCCTCTTCCGGAAGAAGGTCTACTGTAGAGATAGAAGACATGACACACTATTCTTCGTTTCTTAATTCAATTAAGAACTTAAAAAGGACGAAGATGGCAAAAGAGAGCCTCGAATGAGATCACGTTTGGTAAAGGATTCATCGGAATACTCTCTGTCCATGGACATTATATATGTTAAGTGGAGGGGTTTTACGAAGATCTTCCGCACACTTCTGAAGAGGAAGAACGCCAGAGGCAGCGCGATCGACTGACTCGTACGTTGCTGTTTGATCTAAGAAGACCACTTGCTGGCCCTCCGTATAGATGGCAGTGTTGGAGAACTGTCGCAAAGTAAAGGTCTGATCAATAAATCCCTGGCCTAGACACAACCCTGTTTGGTCTTCACAGCTCCTCTACTCGCGATTGTTAGTAAGAGGGGCCATTCAATTAAAGCAGTATCAATATTTGGAGAAATTATTGTTCTGTGAAAAGTGCTCGCTTTTTTGCTTGAACAAACTGCTGTCTGTTTTTTCCCTCTAACTCACAAACGAGGTATTTTCTTAAAATGACCTGTTTCTGAGCACATGCATCTTCCTTCAGCGATTCTTTGATATACTGTTTGCTCAGAACTATGCACATTGCACGATAATAGCCAATAAAGCATATGCTTGTAATGATCCGACTGCTGTGTCCTGCTGTGCTAAAACGTACATCTTTGGTGTTTCCAACGAAAAATGAACAGTTCCGTGGAGGAACCATCAATTGATACACTACACTGTCATTCCACAGACTGATCAAATTATGAGATGCGTTCAGTCACAAACTATTTTGCGTCAAGCCTTGACTTGTTCTGGATGAGGAGAGATCGGTTCACATCGTTTTGTTTAATAAGAAAGGTCACATGCGGAGCTGTCAGTCACTGGTACAGTGGTTTTGTCCATGTCCAGGTGTAGATTTAAAACGTTTCCTTTTTGATTAATTGCGCACTGACATCTCAGGTAAAAAGTAAATCGCAAAAAGGTTCACTTTTGAGTTTCTTGGGTGGTTGTTTCTTATAAAGTAGTAATGCTTTTCGTAGGCAAAAATCTGGAAGTTGGTAATACCACCTCTTTCCTTGAGCTTGTCTGGAATCCACTTATAAGCAGGGAGTATTTTGCTGGCTTCACCGGATGGCAGAAAACAAATTCATTCAATCAATTCAATTCAAATTCATTCAAACAATTCTTTAAACTCTCTGGTAAACTAGATTGGACCAGATGTGATATATGAACACCTTTTGGAAAAAATGTCTTACGACTTACATTAAATTTACTGTGACGTGGTTGCCTTTATTGGTTTGGTATCGGTTTTTAGATAGCAACCAGGATAGTGCATAACGATGCATAACTGTCAGCGTCTTGAAAATGCCTTTCTTCTAGGATAGGTTGTTCCCACTGTTACCAGGGGACACTGTGTAGTAACAACAATAATGAGTAAATATATGACCCGTTGGCTTATATCTGTGTGGCGCCGATATTTTTCTCCAACGAATTCCATCGACCTTCTCAGCTAGTAGGAAAAATTTTATTTCCTTTCCACCCACAATGGAAACGCTAAATTGCGTGAATAGTTATTTTTTGACTCGCTGATAGTTTACAACTTATTCCCTTCCGACGACTTTTATCCTATCGCCCCGTAAATATCGACACCCTAGAATTTGGTGTGTGCGATTTGAAAGCCCTGGTCACCACGGTCAACAAAGTGCCAAATAAACAATAATTCAACAAGAAGCTTGGTTCGACCGAACAAAGACTGAATCCTAATGACAAGGAATTAAGCGTAATTCCATCACTCCATATTTTGTTGTTGTTATTGTTAGTGTCTTCATTCTTGTTCAGAGTTCACGTGGAAAAACGCAAAACAATTTATGCAAGGCTGAATTGCATTTGACCTAGCTTGCGCCCACAGCCGCGGGCGTTCGCGCGCCAGCAAACTCCTGGCAAGGTTGTGCGAGATGTCTGTCGACTCTACTGTTCTCACACGATAAATCAGCTCGACAAGAGAACGGTGAGTTCGCCTTCTGTATTGGAGGTGATGTCTGTGGAGCAGCCTGCAGGGAGCAACTAGTGACTCACCGAGCAAGTAGCAATAGTCGAATGGGCAATTCCATCTCGCTCGCTTGGTGGTTGCGCCGCCTGCTCGCCAACATCCCTTACATCAACCATTTCCACAAGAAAAACAACGTTGCGCTTACGCGGAAATAGCTAGAAACCGAATAACAAGCCAACATACTTAGTGACTGACTGATGGCTGTCGACTCATTGTTGTGAGAAGAGACGTTAACCACAACCTTGTAGGAAACGACGTGTAACGGAACAAGCAAACATCGTTATCAACGTTTTGACAGCAGCAAAACCCGATCGACAGGTCGAGCTGACTGACGAGCACGACTTCCGAACAATCTATTGGTTTAGTGGTGAACAATGCAGTCACTCGATGGAAAATGTCCAAAGAGTAATGAAGATAATTTACTGGGACAAAATTTTGGCTAAATTCAGTTAATCAGGCAAAAGCTTGCAGCGACATTGTACAATAGGATGAAAACTAGGGTGCTGATCGTTTTTTATGGATTCTGTACAGTTGGTACTAACTGTACTGGTACCTGTCGAGAACAAACACCGATAATGTGAATTTAAGTGTAAATTTTAGACCACGAAAGCAAAGCAGTTCGGATGTTTACATTTTACTTTCTACTCAATGGCCTCAACAGCAGAATAACAATTTTCAACAAACTAAGCATGGTTTTTTCAGTCCACTCGGATATCTTATCATGTATATATATATATAATTATATATGTATATACACATATATATGACGGCGTTTGCTGCGCGAAGATTTTTGTTGAAAACGGTTTAATGTATATCACACTTCGTTTTGGGACTTTGGGACCAGTTTTTCACTTTTCCTTTAAATAGTTCCAAAAAAGTTACGCTGTTTGGTGTTATGAAGTAGACATATCTAGGAGGGTGGTTGGGCGCTACAAAACGAGAGCTTCCTGCTTATAAATTCACTTCCGTAATTTAATGGACCGCTTTGTCCATATACCAGTGAATGTGCGGCAAAGACGCCTGTTGGATAGCTTAGCTCACTACAGCTCCTTTGTGGCCCAGTAGAACAAGGTCTGCTCAGGTAATCCAGCCAAACTCTTAGCTCATTTCGGTAGAAAGGTCGAATTCCAGCAGACTTTTCCCATTACTTCCATGCGATGTCATTTATTCATATTTTTCGTGGGCCTTAACCGTTGTTGAGAGGTCGTTTATTATTATCATTATTATTGTTATTATTATTACTATTATTATTATTAGGTTGGCAGATCTTCCTGAAACCCGAAGCTGCACTCAGCGTTGCTGTCTGGTACAGCGGTTTATCCACAATTGTCACATGCCAGACCGACGATATGTAAGTGCATCTCATTGCCTGAGTGGCCTGACGATGCATTTGAAAGAAATCTAAGCTCATGCATGGGAACTAGAATCACCAATTTTCAGGGGTATTCAAGTCATCGAAATGATTGAAATTGTGTTCCACAACACTGACCCGAGATTACTGGCATTCGCTGAAATCTTGCTGATTAATTATTACCAGGCGAAACTGTAAGAAATAGTGTTAGCAGACGTTGTAGATATGGGGGGCAGATTTTATTCTCAAGCTTTTCACGCATACTTAGAGGAACAAAGCAGAATGTGGCAAACTAATTTGTCAAAAAATAGCACTATTATAGAAACCGTTAACCCTAATTGCACCTTTGGTGAGCAGCTGAAATTCGCATAGTTAAAAGGTCTAAAAAATAGGTTTTTCAATGTTGTTTCTATAAAACATTTCCATAGATAAGTTTCCGGAGTGTGTCGTATCACTTTAACTAGTGGCTTCATGGCATTTGCCAGAATCACAAAAACTGAGCAAGAGTGAACTGCATTCAGATAAAACATTTTAAGCATCTGGTCAAGCCTGTCTCTAGATAGAAGCATAAACTCTATGGACCTTAATAGACACCCGAATACTTTTAACGACGCAGCTCAGTTCACTTGTTGATTAATCTAAACAACACGTTTAGTAGGTTTTCTACAGAGGAAAATGTTAGTAGCTCAGGTAGCGTAGATGGTCATTGGCTTGTTCGCTGATGCGATGATGATGGTCGATGCTAGAGTGACCTTTGTTCTTGGCCCTTCCAAGTTCCGGCTTGTCACCTTTATTGATTTAACTCCAAGGAGTTCCTTGTTTCTTTGTTTGTGAATCCAACATTCGGTTCTTCTTGAATATTCCGGTTGAGATGTTGGTCCTCTGCACGTAGAGGTGCGTAAATTGGATCCAGTTCGATGCCCCGGTTGATCGAATCCGCCGTGGAATGCCATGCCTCCAGAAATTCTTTTCCGTGTCTCATGTCTCCGTGTGCCAAAATTTCCGCGTTTTCCAGATTGAATTTTTGGCCTTCTTGGTCTTCGTGTATGGATATCAAGGATAGGAGGTCATGTCTTCTGACGGCCACTTTGTGTTCCTTTATTCGTATGCATAATTCCTCTCAGTTTGGCCAACGTAGAATTTGTTGCAGTTGATTTGGTATACCACATTGTTCCCCTTGGTTTTGTCTCGGTTTTCCTTCGGCCTAGAGATTAGTTTTCTTAGAGTAGCATTCGGTTTGTGGACCACGAGGATTCCTTTTTGAGCCAATAATCTGGTTGCGAGTTCCGATATATTCTTGATGTAAGGCTACTACCCATCTGGTGGATTGTTCTTGCTGTTGCTGTTGTTGAGATGTTTTCTTCTCCAAGCTTCTTGATAAGACTCCTTGGATATCGACTGTTCTGGAATACTCTGAATCGATGGTTTTCTTCCTTCTCCCGTAGTGCCGCAGTGTCTCTGCCCCCTGAACAGGGTTTGGACGCAGCTTTTCTTTTGGTTTACTGGACGATTGCTGTTGTAGTTCAGTGTTTGATCCGTATGTGTTCCGGTATACCAGTTTCTCAGAGTCCCATCCATCTTTCTGTTCACTAAAACGTCCAAGAACGTTAGTCGATTGTTGCTCTCCGGTTCAATTGTAAACTCGATATCTTCAAACGTGGTACTGAGCAGTTCTTGCGCACTGTGCACTAACCCCGTTCCATGATGACAAAGGTGTCGTCAACGTAGCGGATCCACAGTTTTGGATTGATGATCGGTAGTACCACACGCTCTAACCTTTGCATTACCGCCTCAGCGAAAAATCCTGATATTAGAGATCCCATTGGAGTTCCTTTCAGCTGTTGATATATTTGTCCATCGAAGGTAAAGTATGTATCCATGCAAAAGTTCAACAGCTTACATAGACTTTCAGGTTTCATGGTTTCCGTCGTGTTTGGATTATTCTGAAGCAGTTCTGCTATGGTTTCTCCGGCGAGGTTGTGATTGATTGAAGTGAACAATGATGTGAAGTCAAATGAAAGCATAATTTCATCGTGTTCTATACTGACGTTTCGTAGGTTGCGTAGAGAAACAAAGAAACAAGGAACTCCTTGGAGTTAAATCAATAAAGGTGACAAGCCGGAACTTGGAAGGGCCAAGAACAAAGGTCACTCTAGCATCGACCAGAGTACGACGGCAAGGGATGCCAAGCCCAAAAGTCACGTGGACATCGGCGAATGAGGACACAGGATAACAGAGCAACCGATGGAACCGCCAGACCGAACAACTAATCGCGATCAAAGGTCAGCCCCGGCTATCAGCACGTATAGTAACACACGCGTAACCCTACACAACGCACAACCACCAACCCATCGTTACGCACCACTACGCTCCCCAATAACGCACTGATGATGTCATCTCTATGGGTAACGAAACGTTTGTAATCAAATTGCCCAGCTCAGCGAACAAGCCAACGACCACGGTTATTAACAGAAACACTTCATTTTTGGCTGGTTCAAATAGGTGCTTTTATGTACCGTTTTCATTTTAAATGTTGCACCGACTAGTCACGTTAATCCACATATCACAGCAGGCAAACAGCAGTTTTCAGTGCCATGGAAATGCCGCCTCACCACACATGCGTCCGCCTAAGGCGACCACCTTGGCTGATGAGGTGATTTTGTTCAGTTCCTCAAATTTCGCATTCGCCTATTAACAGGTAACAAGAGCACAGTGCTTGAACTTTTTGTCTCAAAAGTGAACTGTTCAAGTTTCTTTTAATCAAAAGGGGCAGTCTCGTTTAAATTCACTTGTGCTTTATTCCAGGTTTTGTTCCATTGCAAACTTGGATCAATGCAAGATGATTCTGATGATGGACGATGGTGTAATCTATTATGAATTCCGACACGTAATCGGACTCACACATTCTTCTATCCTTGGTCTATCTTAAAAGATCGAAAGTATTCGAACTGAAGTTGCCCTACTTGTGGGAAGAAGCTTCT
This sequence comes from Clonorchis sinensis, assembly GCA_003604175.2. Classification (NCBI taxonomy): domain Eukaryota; kingdom Metazoa; phylum Platyhelminthes; class Trematoda; order Opisthorchiida; family Opisthorchiidae; genus Clonorchis; species Clonorchis sinensis. The sequence continues at coordinate 68,577,792 of CM030369.1, read as the reverse complement.
AACCACTACAGCCCCGAAATTTACAGTGATTTCCCCGTTCTCTCAGCTTAGCTGCGGGAACGCCAATGACCGTGCACCTGCTGTCTAACAGAGTGATTGCTGACGTGACAGTAAGAAGGCTTGCTAAACGGTTCAGTATAAACAATCAAATCGTACCATTGTCACATAAACCGAATGGATGGAGTCATTCATCTAGATGCTGGTCGAACGTATTCAGTTCCGGCGGCATATATGAAAGCGGAAGGCATGTATGCCGATAAAGTAAATTGATAAGGCGCTAAAAATGCTATGAACATGGCATATGTGAAAGCGGAAGGCATGTATGCTGATAAAGTATATTGATAAGGCGCTAAAAATGCTATGAACATCCCAATAGAATGACACCCTCATGGATCAAGGGATGTTACAGACTGGATGGAAAAACTACAACTCACAATGAGTTTAAAACCTGAATCCAACGTTTTCCACAGTCTTCTTCAACGATAGCTATTGTTTGCTCCACACCGCTGGCATTTTGTTCTATAAAACTGTTTGTCAAACCGGCGTTTTCATGTTCGCTGACCTACCCTATACCCTGACACTGCAAAACATCGCATGCCAGTAAACCGCCAAAACAGACTATTCTTTGTTCCATAAACTGAGACAAATAGACACGATATTGTAAACAAAAAAATCTTGAAAGTCTGGCATTTTATCATAATTGAATCCTCCTGTATGATTCCTTAAGTGATAATAATAATAATAATAAAGAAATAACAAAATAGAGCGTCATTTGGTGTATTTTCCATTTTGTCAGTATCTAAATACATTGGGTCTCGAAAACCACCCATCGAATATGAGCTTTCATGTTTCCCTTCTTTCGATTTTATTAACTTCAAAGCGAATTTGATATGTTCGTCAAGAGAAAGGCCAATGATGTAAGTTTGTATTATGCGAATGCGCTCCGCATTTATTCGGGCATTGAAATACCCCTACGGATCTGAGCTTGTAGCTGCTGTTCAGTTGTGCTACTGCTTCGAAAGCGAAGTCATTTAGAAACCTGTTGCCCTAAAGAACTCCAAATCTACATTTATTTTCCCATCAACTGAAGATTCCCAGTTAGGGAATCGTGTTTCACTTATATTTGATGCACACGACATTCATTATTACCTGTGTTCGACCTGGAATCCCACCTCAAAGTGAACCAAAAGCTAATCAGAATGCCTGAGTACCTCATCGTAAGTTCCAGGTTGGCAATACTGTGTGCTTCTCTTAGTTTTACGGCCAAAAGTCTTCGCTACATTATCAAACCTTCACTTTAACAGTGAACCCCACGCGCTTGCCGTAAACGCGAGGATATGTCCGACACTAAGACAACACACACAGACAATTCCAAAAAAGGACAAGACTGAGGGGGCCGGCATGGGGTGTACTACAGGGGGATCAGCACCGCTGATGTACACATTCTTCGATGGTGAGTGCACAAGGCACTCTGAACCGATACAATGCACCATATTGACGGACGTGATGCGTGGATATAGAGGCAGAAATGAAATGGATGTCACTCTGTGACCATGGTTGAGAGGTGACAACCGAGGATTTGATCCGCACCTACTTATAGTGGGTCATCCATCACAGTTGATGAGTCAAGGTTGCCCCGTTCAAGAAAGCGTCCTCGATAGAGGTTCGAGTCGGTGCGAAAAGAATCTACGTTAGAATATTAGTGTTCTTGTCCCCTTGTTGACTTGACTTCCTGGCTGATCCAAATGCTGTATTTTGATACTGCATTTCATCTGGCATACCAACTGCACCAAAGTCCGAGCCCGCTACGGAAGAGATGAAAGCACAGTGCGAACCAATCAAAACGTCGACACCTCTTCCACGTTGCAACATCACTGCAATTTTTTAAAGATATATCGTTAAAATTATTAGAGTGAAGCTCGCATGCATCGAGTGCATCATATCCGCGTCCGACCCATGTAAACAGTTCGTCGATCACGACTTCAGGAAATGTTCAACCATCAGGCTTTCGAACGATTCACGGGCCTGTAATGTGCCCCACCAAATTTTGGACACAATCATTCCATAAATGTTTTTGGAGTCCACCTGCTAACTGAAATACCGTGCGTTCGAATCTTTCTAGAGAGTCGTCCGATGCGTAGCGTTGATGACTCTCGAAAGGATAGCTGTCAGTGCTTCCTGGCTTTTAAGCATAAACTGGCCTCGCTTGCAAAATGACATCCTAGTTGAAGTTGTTTCTCTTCAAATGACACCACTCATGACGGTGAAGAAAAGCGTTGAAGTTGTTACTGCTCTTATGGGTTCAACTCCCTTACGCGTTCTCAAAGCCTGGCAGTTTTAATGATGAGCGTTCTCGTGGTCTCCGTGGCGCAATGGCAACCCCCGTTATTATCACACTTCCGTACCTAAGTGGAGGTAGCCTGGTCCCCCCGATTTAGGTATCCGGTTGTACATGGTTTCACAATTTATGACCACATGCGACAATCAGTTTCTCCCACATTAGGCAAAAAGCACCGGGCATAATACATGGAGTTCCAAAAGTCCGTCCAGTCAGAGCAATTATTTTAAAACTGTCAACTAGGGATATAACTTGCTTGAAAAAACTACGTACGCCGGGCGTCTGTTCGGTGCAGTCTAGTGTCAACATCCTGTAAATTCTTCTCTCCTGCGGTGTCATTCAGATAAAGTGGGGAGACAGTGCTTTCAAATCCGACTGTATATGATCCAGTCATCAACTCAGGTAGGATCAATGTAACGGGACAGTGGCCATCACAGAACCACCAAAACCAACGTTGATGAGGCTTAGATAGATAAGTGACTCCAAAATAAAACAATCCGAAGTCTAGACCTAGTATACTAAGATATCGGCAGAACCACCAGTAAACTCAGTGCCAGCCACCCGTTCATGGGCGATTCGTCGCGCCATTTGTCAACATATCAATTGAAATTGCTTGTTAAGGCCAAAAGCTGATTAGTTCCTATTCGCTGAGTCGGGTTGGAATAAATCCTGCAAGCGCTTGACTTTCTCAGTAGTCCTCAACAGTTTCACAGTACCAAGGAAATTTAGCAAGACAAAGGAACCTATTTACAGCAGCCAAATCAGATGGTAGGTTGGATGCACTGTTGTCCGGGGAATGCAAACGTTTTATGGAATACGTCAGTTCAAGCCCCCGGTTGAATCATCGGTTCTCAAGCAGCTGGAACAATGCATCATTCAGTGAACAGTAGATCAGTAAGAAAGTGCTACATTCCTACTTTACATTGTGACGATGTATTCTTCCAGTTTGCATGTGCTAATGGATTCTGATTACAAATCCATTACAACCCATCCACCTCTGAGTGACATTTGTTTGCATTGACCATTGGAGATTGATCATTGCAGAACATTTAATAACTCAACATCCCGATCAACGCGGGTAACATTCGTAAAGAGCAAAATAGTTGGAATAACGAAAGACAGGAGACCACTCACGATGATCGGAACGCTAAGTAATAAAAACTCTGCTCCTAACGTTGTTTTTTCACTGTCATCGTCATAAAAATCTTAGTTACAAGAAATTAGTTGAAAAAATTACCAAAATGGGGCTCAAAAAGTTAACAACGCACTCTATACATAATTCTTTTATTTTTCACGTAGTTCCTTTAGTTTTTGAACCTAGTGATCTTCCACGTGCACTCCAACACCGTTCGATTTAAAATACATCTTCAGTGGAGTAAAAAAACAGGGGGAATCAGGAAGTAATCAAAAGCAATCGGAACTAAACTAGAGTAAACCTTGAAACACGGAAAATTCACTGGACTGGGAATTTATGCACATTCAAAATGGAAGGCGCCCAAGTTGCTCAAAACTCATAAAGAAAATAATGTTCCAAGGTCCAAGTCGCATCCAATTTGGAACAAAGCCCTTCCAGAGGGCCATGGTGCCTTCGTACCTCACGGTCTGTTGAAAGTAGGAAAATAAGTGAGCAACTGATAAAAACGTCCCATCATCACCGAGGTAAAGTCCGCTTGCGTAAACATCCACATCTACACACTTTGAGACGTTCCAGTAATTTCAAAACACAGCTCGACAATATTTTCAAGGATCCCACAGTGTCTCCCAAATATAAATACTGTTGTATGTGCGTGCCACATCGAAGCGTTGCACAAGGTGACCTATCGGTATACAAGACTACAGCAGTGTCAAATCATATATCAAACTTTTGAACAAATATAAGGCAATAATCAAATGCCTAAAAAACAAGCGAACTCCATTCAAACAAAAATGGAATCTTCGTTTCCTAGCAGGTAGAGTGGGAACTGAGGATACTATTCTAGGGGCGAGATAGCTCAGCGGTTAGAGCGCGAGCGTACTGACCGGAAGGTCCGTGGTTCGAACCCTGCCTCTGTCTCTCGACTTCCCCTGTCTAGGCTTGGGCAACCTGGCAGTATCCCGGCCCTCGTGCTCCCTTCGGGTGGCATGGCAGCTAGGCACCGAAAGGGTGCTGCAGCTGAACGATTTATTATTTTTTTTATTTTATATTCTAGGGGCGAACCATCTTTTCTGGTTTTGCGTTCATTCAGAGTGATTGCCACCATAGATTCAGTGCTAAAACACCCTAGAAAGACACAGAATAACAAGCCATGCACCATAGAGAAACAAGTGAGACACGAGTGCAGAAATAGTCAGCCGCTGTTTAATCAAAGCCGTCGTAAAGCCACAGAAAACCGCATCAGCTTTACCTCCAAGTCGGTTTTTGTTGAACAACTAAGGGATAGGTCGCCGACATTTAGTAGTTTTTCACCAGGTCAACATCAATCAGGCGATCCGACCGACTCAACGCGTTCCAGGTAGCTATTCCAGACTAGTCAGACGCCGTCCATTATCGGTAGCTGAGGTTGTTGCTATGCGGCTGCATAAAAGTGGACTCTTCACACACACACAAACACACACACACACTGTTTGTCAAAGCCCCTGGTTTACACTGGACAACTTTAAGCGAAACACGTGCCCCAACGAGTTCACATGCCATCTAATCGATGCGTATCTTCTCTTATCAATTATCGTGTCATACGCCGTTGTACTATTTTGCCCATTCGTGCCATTCATTTGTGCTGCACTTATCCAGTTGGGGCGCTAATAAAGATCGTTTATCCGATCTTCAGGGGCCTTCGAATCACACCAAATACATACATATGTGCCAGAAACAAAGGGCATCATTCGAGCAAAACGCCTTAGCAGCAGACGATTCACCACCAGGATGCCATCAACGAAACACAAGTCACATAGAGGAGAATCGAACCACAGTATAGGATGTCAATAATTTGCATTAGACTGTGTTTTGGAGATAGAAATGGCATCCAACCGAACTGTGAAGTGGATTTCGAGTATCCGAAGGAATTCTGGGGGAAAGTCAAGCAAGCCTCACTGCGCTCGATGACTAGAAAATCAAAAAGAACATTCCTTGAAGTTCCATTGCATCTCGAAACGTGCTGGATTTTGGAAAATTCGTGAACAACGAGGGAGCTTGTCTGCATAACGCTGTTACGTCCGAATACGTCGAGCATATACATTATATATATATATATATATAACCTGGTGAAGCAACATCGAAACGATCATCTCCGTTTAGATGGTGTTGTTCCTAACTGACGGTGGGAATACTTCAAACAAAACAAGTAGCGTGAAATCCGCTGTAATTTTGTGACACTTCACAGAAATGCCGGAACATCTCAAAATGGAAAGACTATGGAATACTGCGGCCGCAATCAGGCCTGAGAAGACTGAGCGACAGCGAATGTTGCAATCAGAGCAGTTATGAATGGCAGTTCAAAAGGGTTAGTACATCAAATTCCTCTCCAGCACGGCAGAGACCAATGGGGAAACTCAAAGATTCACATGCATGGAGGACAAATACTGGGACAAAGTTTATATCAAAAGTAGTCTAAAAAGAAATAGGTGGGACAGAGAATTGCAGTTTGCTACAAGGATATTAACAGATTTATTTGGGGGCAGATTCAAAAGCGTTAGCTACGTCACAGGTAGAATTTACCTAAGAAAATTTTACAAAAGCCGGCACAAAATGGGGAGGCAACACTTAATCAGAGTTGAGCAAAATCTTCCTATCTGAACTATTTTAGAGCTAGGGTGCCCTACCAAAGAAGCTACATACTGAGCAGGGATTTCGACCTTCTAAGAGAATTCTTCTCACCTAATGTGACATAATATGATTATTACTGGAATAAGCACACGGCCCGGAATAAATCCAATGCGGATTATATAGAAGGCAGTGGCATAGATTGAGTATCGCACTGTCGTTCCCTCAAAATGATTCATGGGTTACCAGTTTTTTTAGACGATAGTGCTTAATGCACAATCATGTGAAATCATCGTAAATGTAGCTAAATGTAGATAAGCCGGCATCCTCCTGAACAGTACAGTGATAATTACGGTGATTCATGGTTCCGCTGTTTGTTGGTCATGAACGTCGTACATGTTGTACATGCTATAAATACTCGAAAGAACTATCGCCAGAGGCAGAATGTTGATACGAGGTGTCTTGTGATCATATGGCAATGCAACGCTTCAATTCCCAACAGCTCGGTGTTCTAATGCTTATAAGAATTCCTTGTAGATGTTTACGGGCTTTGTAGAAAACACATCCATTTCACTTTTGTTTAACCAGTCCCTCTTCTCCTCCTATCCATGCATCCACATCAATGGGGGGAAGCACAGAACTCGAGTTTCACTCTTACTAGAGCTCATCAGTAGTGCAATCCTTGGCCGTGCAGGGATTTGAACTCCGGACATCTGACATGCGAGGCGAGCGTATTACCATTTTTTTAAATCGCAAGACGATACCAGCTTTAAACATAAATACGACTACTAGGTTTGCGTATCCTCGATATTCTGAGACACTGAGTTATCCACCATTGATAGCGCTTATGCTTGAGCTAGATCAGCCAAGAATTGATTTGATGTGGTTTTGAAAAGTGACCTTTCCCCTAATGAAGCATCTTCCTCTTTTCAGGTGAAAGTTCACTAGTGTTCCCTGTGCCGGGTTCTGTATCAAACGATGGCTTATAAAGTATGCTTTCCTAAGTTCCGATCGTTTAAGAAAGAGCCGACAGATTACTAGTGTTGAGCATTATGTGAGTCATTCTTTTAACACACCAGCGGTCTGAGCTGCGTTCAGCTACGAAATTACTATCAACGTCTCGTCTTGGCTTGCTTTGGATGAGCATGGTTCGATTCAGTTTGCTTCATCTGGCGAGCAAACTGAGGTTAAGAGGGCAAAACGGAATGTTAGTCTGCCGTTAATTTGATTGTTGTGTTTCTATCGGGGTCAGAAAGGTGTCGAATCATCATCATCATCATCATCATCGACAGCATGACACCAGTGTTCAACAACGGTAATTCGCTGCCGTACAACCTTGATTTATTTGAAAGCCTTATTGTGAAAAGAATAAAGGTGGACGAGGAAGGGACTTAGTGCTAGCTTACTACAATCATTCCGAGGTGCCTACACCTCCAAACACTCATTCAGGCAATCTCGATAGAAACTGACAAGATCACCACTGACATAGGTTGGCAGCCATATCTTGCAGCGTCACCAACCAGGCGCGGTGAGGATCACGCAGTCCCCATCCTGGAAGGAGAGTAGCACCGACAGCACCTAAACGTTTCGTGATTTCCTTCATCTCCCTCTGTCAGGTCAAGGGTTGGCCACCTCTCTGCTTCCGCCACCCTGAATTAAGCATGGAAAACAGCACTCTCCTCGGAAAACGATGGTTAGGCAAACGCAACATATGTCCCAACCAGCGCAGCTTCTGGTCCTGGACACGTTCTTCAATGGAAGTACTCGTTGCACAACCGAAAACTTGCTTTCTAATTGCCTCGTCACGGATATGCCGACACCAACCCACACGAGCTATGGTTCTGAGACAACGATTGTCGAACACCTGAAGACGTCTCAGTTCCGCTGCT